>JAJEKV010000047.1:7946594-8052064 GCA_021234155.1 Isoetes taiwanensis
TTGGTACGCTTCGTTCAGTTGCATGCCTTCATCTGGAAAATAGAAACATGCCCGCTGCGATCACAAATTTGGCATGCCCAAACAAATCAAAGCTTGCGCAAATGATTACCTATCCATATAACCCGGCATAGACATGCTTGGAAGCCGCGGTGCCAATCTTTTCAATCCACCAAGCGATCCCACTGGAAATTAGATTATTTTTCGGAAGAAGGATCTGAGTCCTGCTCTAAGTCCACATAGAACCCTGACCTCACAGAAATACACATTGTTGAAGCCCAGAAGTGGAATCTAGCATCATTGTGGAGTCTTTGTTTATCCACCGACCTTTAGTTCTTGACCACAGGTAACTGGATCGAGAACGAACATTGGTTCTTCTTCAAATGAATGCAGTATGGAGCTAATGACCAGATGTAAACCCGGTAAAAATGAAAAGAGCACATTAACAACCAAGGCGGTACGGACAAAATTTGATATTCCCATTTGTTGTGATGCCAGAATTAGCGATCTAATGTTAATCGCGCATCACGCGGACCTCGGAAAAATTCTCTCGGGCAAAGAATCCTTTGATCTTATTTAAGTATCTTTTCAATCTGGCGAACAATCGTACATGCCAAAGCAAATGCGCTAAAGATATTGAAGAAAATCCAAGACATCTACTCACATTTACGTGGAAGAAAAAATCCCTTATGGGTCTCTACGCGTCTCTTAGGCTCCAACGACCCGGCCACGGAGGAGTTTGAAGTTGTATTAGAAGCGAGTAAGCGAGGTCCATTCGGATCAAACCACCGAATAATTAGGCATAAAAGACAAAGTAAATTTGTTAATGCAGGGCGAATGAAGAGTAAAGTTAGAAACTAGACATTTTTTCTGCGAGAGAGAATATGCGATCGGCTCGCATTTGATTCAACTTTTGTGAGTTTGATCTTCGATGGCCCATTTGAAATGCCATCCACCATTTCCAAATCAAAACTAACTTCAGAATTATCACTCGCCATTTTCTACTCAAAGCTTTGATGCTTTGGTAGTGCATAATGGAGCCTGGGTTATTGCGACATAGCAGAGGCCGCTTATTGAAAAGGAGTAAAGATGAGAATTTGGGGGCTGGGTTTTAGATCAATAAACACGTCTTTCGGTGGCCAGAAATCCTTTGCGGTAGGGTACATAGCGAATCTGGAAGCCTCCTGATCCTCAATGAAAATCCGCCAAACATGTCATTTCCGGTAGGAACCCAGAAGCCAACAAAAGGAAAAATGAGGGGGTAAGGAGGCGTGATCCACACGCAATCTGTAGCAGATCCAATAGCGCGTGGCCCCAGAAGGCCTAGATGGCTGATTATCGATGTTAAGGCGACCCTCTATAATAATATATAAGTCGGATATATATACAAGTTTTTATCGATACTACGGTGCATATTCTGCCCGGTTGTTTCATGTTCCGATTTTTAAAATTTATGAAGTTCTCCTTTTGGAAATTCTTTTAGATCCTCTTACATTGTGTGAGATTCCCTTAGATCAATTATGGTGCATGTTCTAAGTTTAACGTACAAAGTTGGGTAGGCAGTAGCAAGGTCCGCTACGTTTTATGAAATTCCTTAGATTCTATAGAGGATTACCTTAGATTTTTAGATTTTTATAAGATTCTCATGACTCGTAGGCTATTATATATAGATTCCATAGATTCTTCTACGGTAATGCGTAGATTCCCATAGATTCCTATTTTTGCAGGTTACATACCTAGAGTGTAATTTTGAAATTTTACGATGCATGATGCATGGATAAAATAAGGAGGAAATGGTAAGGTTAGTAGCCCTTAAATACTATGTGTGCATGGTATCATTGGAGCGAGGTGTAGGGAGGGCGAAGGGAGAACAACAAAGTTTATAAAACCTTCCACACTTTTAATATTGTCGTTGATGAGCTTTATGGCAAGGGCAGGCGAGTGGCGAAGGTTTAGTATGAGCCTTTGAAGAATGGTGTTCATGCATTTAATTTAAGAGTAACGAATTGACTTTAGGTAAGGTACTTGCTGAATTTAAAAGAGATTAAATTAACCGAATTTGTTTTTTTTTTTTTTTGGAGATAACATTGTAGTGGTATCAATTTCTGATAGCGTGAGCATGGGCATTTGTTGCATTGCTTTTTTTATCAAGCTTCTAGCACCCAGGCGAAGTTGAATTGTAAAGTTGGAATCAGAATGGTGTTCATAGATTTGCAGGCTTTACTACGCTGCACTAAATGTGGAAGGTGGTAGTAGGCTGAGCAAAGGATTAATTTTAAAAATAATTTAATTTATGAAAGTCCAGGTTGATTCGGGTGTAAGATAATCATTTGTTAAAGTTTAAGATGATTCTTGTGTTGCAGATAGTATTATACGTTGGGTAATGAAAATCTTTTCTTTTGTTTTGGGGAAAGGGGTATTTGATGATGGGGAATGGCTACTTGTGGCCATTATTTAATTTCTTTTGTTTACTTGAATTATGCCGTTTACGGTACTTATGGCTGCTAATTATAGGAGTATACAAAATTGCAATGAAAAATACCGGTGAGAAATGTTGCCTAACTAATCATGGTAAGCCGCTAATAATTCATAATAATTTTGCATCCATGACCTTAATCATGCACTCATGTGCATTAGTTTCTGCTTCCAGAATGGTAATGTAACTAACATCGCTGGTAATGTAGAGACATTCTTGAACAACTTCCAACCAACTTTGTTTGGGCGACATGTTTTTATAATGATCAAGCAGAAAGCATGTTCGAGTTAGTTTGTTTCCTATTTACGCAAACAACATTATGCGATTATAAGACAATAAAATAATGCTTCAGCTTACCACTAAATAGCAAAGAAGCACGTAAATTTTATCGACTACAAATAAAGAAGTTCTTGTTTGGTAATGCTTGTACAATTACACATGTAGCCTCTTCTTTGCTTTCTGTTTATAGGGCATTTTTGACATACAAGCCAACTGACATCATGTTACCTTGACCCGATAAAAAGCTCTACAATAGTGCGTGTGCAGAAGGGCGAGGTGAAAGCTTGATTAGATCTAATGCAAATGAAACGGTAGCGTAATTGAATATCCCGGAATTATTGTTGTAAATAAGAAAGGCGAGATCACGCGAGAAAAAGGTATGTCCTCGAATCCAAAGCGCACCCCATTTTTCTCGTTTTGCATGGTTAAAGCCGTGCTTCTTTGTTGCGGTAGACCCTTACTTTCCTCGACACTAACTTTACCAAGCCTATAACTTTATTACAGCACTCATAGTTGAATCAAGATGGTGACATGATAGTCTCCGCACTTCAACACAATAAGGAAACAAATACAATAAATGGCCATAATTCCCACACCCGATTACTCGTTGGCACCTATCTCTATATCACTTTTTCTTTTGTAGGTGGATGCATTTTAATGACTAGTCGGCGGTAATTTTCTACCATTTCTGCGGGTGGGCCAGTGCAGCGGTGACCATTCGGCATCACTTTCCTTATTTTACTTGCATGGCCAACACGCCAATAGATCCGCCAGAAGCGGGGAATGGCGACTGGCCGCATGTTTTCGGTATTGGTGCCTAACTTGCTTCCATGGTCCAACACATGATTTAGAAGATCCTATAGAACAAAATCATATTAAAAGTACCCAGTAGTAACAACTTTAATGCATGAAATTGCCCATGCGACATAAACATAACAGTATCCCAGAATCTGATTCATTTCATGATCAAAAGAAGGCGGTAACATTTAGCCATTACCACAACCAATCAAGATAAGAGTTACCATTTTCTTGTTCCTCATTAGGTGTGTTGCGGTGGCAGGCCGCTTGAAAATCACGGGTGGGGACGAAACGCATCATAATCAATAAATGCTCATACATAAAGCTACCTTGCTACACCGGTCGGAATTTAGAACATCTTTCGCTCCGAACCAAAGAGGCTGCGGTAGGACAATGGAGTTTCTGCACCATCAGGAATTTTATTGCAGTCATTTTACAAAAATAACGTCAAAGTAAACCGAAGACGCGTCTGGGGAGTTTGTCGGGATCGAAAGTACACCTTGTCCACCTAAATCACGTTTCCCTTTTCCAGTGACATCACCGCGTGCTTGCGACATATCCATTTATATGTGCATCAAATGGGCGAACAGTTATTTGGCGACATTACACATTTGATCGCGAAGGGATTCCACATTATCTGTTAAAATGAGAGCGAACTATTTAGTTCTTCTCAGCCAGTTAATGCCATAAAAGCTTTACTGCGTGCGAAGTTAATGGCCGGCGTGCAGATCAATTGAAGCGTATTTTTCGGGAAACTTTATAAAAGGTTAAAGGGCGCGATTTATCTCACAGCCATATCAACGCTTTCAAAATCTCACAAAACTTCCGATTGACGTGCCCGGAAATGTTCACTGCATCTTCCGTACAAAGGCTGGGATTAAAGGTCAATCTCTGAAATTTTTGAAATCGTCAATGGCATTTTGATTAGGCATAAAGGTATCTTCATGGAAGCGGGATATCGCAGGGTGGCTCAATGACAATAATGTCAGCCGGGATGAGAGCGCCGCTGCCAGCCAACTTCAACCATCCCAAAGCGATGCTTTAGCGCGTTATCGATGATCTAACAAAGCTACCTAATACCGCGTGTTCAATGAAGCACGCAATACTAATTTCCCTTTACTTTATGGTAATAAAATAATAGAGAACTTCTGAGATGGTTGATGTCGGCCGGATACCATATACGCTTCGACCTTCGGTGCGAAATATACCTTATCACGCTTTTCTTTGTCAGAATGGGGTGAGCTTATAAAATCTGAAAGCAACGCAAAGGGCTAGTTGCATCAATTTAAAGCGTTAATGATTGTGAATCGGCTATCCATTAGAAGAGGCGTCATGGCGCAGGTCACGCGAAAGCGACGCTAGAATCAATTAAGCTGCACAGCATATGCGCATTGGTTTATATCAAAATAGAATAATTATTCTGCTCCGGCGATGATTGTGTTTCGGGAATTTGTGAATCCCAATGGAATTACATCTGCGCTTTGGTCAGATCTGCCCATATTATGTAATAGGCAAGCTACTATATACATCTATAACGAACCTTCAGTCTACGGTCAATACCGGGCTATACATAATAAGAGGGTGATCATGTGCCTCACATTGCCGGAGAGTGCGGAGGAAGCCCATACTGCGGTGTTTGCCCTCCTATTGCGAAATGCGACTACCTTTAGAACCCTTGCTTCGAAACGGTGGTTGTCTTTGTACGAAATCTCTGGAATCACGAGTCCCAATTTTCTATTTCAAGTACTTTTATTATTTGCTCCTACGAATCCCGTAGTCTTGAAACTACCACAACCCATGCGCTACTTGAGAATCCACATAGCGAACGTCGAGGCGCTACGACGGTAGCGAGGTGCTAAAATGACCGAGGAATTGCGCCAGGGCTCGAGATTGAAGCCTAAGGGGCATGCATCCATCAAAACCTATGGTAAATCCCCATCCGTGGAATTTGATACCCAAAAGCTCCATATGAAACCGCGGCCATGGCCCGGAAGCGACTATGAACGTACAATTTCTGCTTTTGCAAAGCGGTGCCGGTAAAACCAACCGACAGCGGGAAGGAACAATTGCAAAATTTCGTCCAGGCACCATCTCCAAAATCCTCTATGCTTACGAACTTGTGGTCCGCACACCCAATCACAAGATCCAATATGCCATTGGCGGTTTGAAGCCTAGATGGCCCCAATTATCAGTGTTAGGCAGCCCTCTATAATAATATATATATGTTAGATAGATATGGCAGTCATGCTTCATATGAAAAATACACAAAAATATATCAGCTCCCATTCTTGTGAGTTATGCTTTAGCAAACCCAAGGAGGTCAAGTACCAAAAGCTTCATGTTCACAAAAAGTAAAAAGCATCTTGATGAAAAGATTTTTTATTTTTTTGGTTATAACCATCATTCAATTAAATTGGGTTTATGTCTTAATTTTTGGGACAAATTTCATATTGCATGTTTTTAGTAGCATATTCAAATTCACACATTTCACCTCAAAATTATGAAAACGTAATATCATGTTATTTACAAAATAGTCAATATTTCCGCATATAGCACCATATCATAAAAAGCGTGATAACAAAAATTTACATAGTTATTCAACTTTCTTCAAGCACCCCCAATGATATCATAGCCTTCTTCGACATCCGAGGTATTGTAATTCTCGCATTTCTAGGCTGGAATAGTGTTTGGAGTCCATGAGTACAAAACACTTTCATAGTCTAGCCAAAGATCGAGGATCACTCGGTTTTCCTCCATCTCTTTGTCCAACAATCTGGTACCTTTCTTTATCCGATCGTTGGTCAAACTGATGCCTTTGGACACCACCATTCCCACCCGTGCATGGTTGAAGTTAATATTACCTTCTTCTTTGCAAATATCAGAGATAGTGAACCCCAACCACCTTTGGATATGTATCTAAATCGATGGCTTTACTACCACAAATTGGTGGCATTCCAAGTCGGTGGAAGGTTCATAAGCATCCATGCCTAGAAACTTTGGCCTATTGTTCTTAGGACCAACATAGTGTTTGTCGAGGAAGGAGGAGGAGCATATTGCTTGCGAATGCTACTACGGTGTCATCAACATCCCTCGGCCACTGCTAAGGTCTTCCACCTAGTTTTAGGCAACCACCCTTCTTTCAATTCATGCGGGGATGTGTCTATCTCCCCACAAGGTTAATCACCTTCTTCCGGTAAGCCACCAAGGCACGGTTGGTGTCATCTTGGATTGGTTTGCCAATGCTTTATATAGTCTTGGATTCCTTCCTTAGTCAATCCCAATTGCTTCACTTCTTGATGGGTTTTTAAAGCTTTTGGTTGACCTAGAGGTATCATAGGCTTGCCATTCTCATCTCGCCATATTTCCTCCCTCCTCTCCACTCTCATCCTCTGAAGGTCTCATCTTCCATTGGAAGATTGGAATCCCCATCTCTCACCCAAAAAGTGAACTGCAGAGGCACGGAATGACCTTCAAGATCCAATGTATAACCATCCACAAAGCTCTTCCAATCGGGCACTTCTTCTATGAGAGAAGCTATAGGGTTTGGAGTAGTGCATTCATGCAAGATTTCCATTAGCCTAGGAAAGTTGGTCCTTTGTTTGCTGCTTCATGATACAACTATATTTGCCAAATAATGCATCCACATCCTCATGGGTATGCCCGGGCATAAGAAACCCTAAATTAACTCTTTCAAATATCCCCACGGTGTTAAGTAGGATAGGAAAGAAAACATCCACCTGTTCTTATTTTGGCCAAAGACAATTATCAAGTTGCAAGAGAAACCTTTTGGGTAGATCTTGAGGTTTAGCCACGTGAAGTTGAAGCTCCAACATGTTCATTAGACCCATGCTTCCTAAAACCTTGCCTTGCTGAACTTTTCAATATTGTTAGGGTTTCCATCTAACAATGCTCTATGTAGTGCACATAGCTGTAAAGGTCACGGAGGTGACCATTGTATCCATTTTCATAGTTTCTCAAACACCTCATGATACTCCCAATATGAAAATCTGGACCATCACTCCACAACTCCAAACTAAAATGGCCATAGTAGGTTTGATTACGCCCATGCAAAGATTGCCCGATCATTGAGATCAGTAAAGGGTATGATCTTCCACATGACTTTGGTATGTACTTGAATTGTGGAAGACAAGTCTTTTGCTTTGGTCCATCTTGTCATGTATAATACATAAATAGTTATTGGGTTCCAATGCGAGATAAAGTCCTCCACATCCAATAACATGATCTACATGATAGTTGGTGGGATCCATATGGTCCTTCATATGCTCCCTATCCTAGCCCTTTGACTAGGTTGCACAGTCTTATCAAGAGTCTCCTTCAACTTAGCACATAAATTGCACTTTGCAAAGTTGTTTGAAGTTGCTATGGTGACATGATTGAAATGCTTTTCCATAACCTACTAAAGCTAGGTTGGGATATTGGAAGAATTCCCAATTCTCGAGTAGGAATTCACTTCTTCAAAATACTCTTTTTGAGTACAATGTGATGGCAACCTTTTCTCAACAAATTGCTCTTCCCTTTTCATCCCTTACGCTTTTGTGTGGCATAGACTCTGCATTGAAATCAATATATTTTCAAATATCTCACAGCGACCAAGGTCCTAAATTTGTTGGTCTCAACAAACCATTATTTCCATGTAAAGCAATCACATTCCCCTCTGCTTTTGTTTTTTTTGCCAATTATGCCATGAAGAAGTTGGAATTGCATGGATACTACGCCATGCTTTTGCACATATCCATTTGCCTAGCAAAGGGTATCTTTTTCTGTTTGGGTTTCTTTCATCTTGAAGTGCATGCTTTCGAGATTGTGTACATGTAGGTCCTCCTCTCATCAACGATTGTACTCTTGAAAAGTGGCTCTTGCTTCCACCAATTGTTCTATTGTGAAGAATTGCATACAATCACTCAACAACAATCGAGCCCCTAACCTTCACCATTGTCTCCCACGTTTGGTGTCACTAATCAACTTGGCTCTTTTGCTAGGATAATGTCACGGCAACCGATACTTCTCCCCTTTTGCCTGGGTTTAGAGTTCCAACTGCCAATGGATCAATATCAAGACAATCATTGTCCCCAACAACCTCGGGCTCTGGAAAAATATAATCCTCCACAAATTGAACACTACTTATAGGCCATGCCATGATGCAAGGAACCTCCAATTGCTTGACACAACCAAAACATTCCTTGTCACCCAAACCTTTACCTTTCCGGTTGTCTTCCAACATCCAAATTGCAATACCAATATTGTCTTCCCCTAGCCTTTCATCATTAACAGACTTGACCGGGATCTGCTAGCACAATGACTCCTTGGCCTACTATTTCCTTGTTGCACTTGTGCATGATTCTCACCTTCTTGTTCCTCCATTTGCACCCTACTATAGAGGACTAATTGTTTTCTTCAACATTCTTGCTAGGGTTGGTTTTTCATTGATATTGCTCTTTTCAATATGTTGCACACCATCTTGAGTTGGAGGCACCATTGACCTAGGCAAATTGCACCCTTTTTAGTCAATGAGTAGGAAAAAATTATTACACCATAAGATAAAAAAAACTACGACATTTATGGAATATGTAGAGGTAAATCAAATTTTTTAAAAAAGCAAGAAATTCCTTGGAAATAGGTTTAATATAATAATAACAATGGTAAAACGAAATCATTTAAAACAAAATTTTAGTTGGCAACAACAAGGAAATGACATTTATATAAATATATCCAAATTTTAATTATCGAAAATTTGGATATATGATTACGAAAAGACATATAACTAATAGACGTGAGAATTTATTATCCATAATAATATACCCTAGATGATATAGCTGGCGGGAATTTAAATGCGCTGGCGTGTTATTTGAGGCAATAAATTATTCACGCTAATTTCTAATTAACCCTATATAAATCCGGTTCACGCTCTCAAGACCTCCATTCTGTCCCAATTTTTTTTTACGCCCGCCCATGAAGCGTTCACCTCGGGCCTTCGACCTTCATGAAAGAACCGAGGGTCTCCTCAAAGAGGCGTCGGGTTGAAGAACTGCACTCAATTCCCCCTCATTGATTTTCTTTCCCAATTCTCCTCGATTCCGATTGAGAGGATGATTGACTTCGACATGGAAGAGGAGGAGTTGAGCTCCTCTGGATTCCTCGATTAGAAGAGGAGGAAGAGGAGGAAGGGAGGAGTTGGAGGAAGAGGAGGAGATGTCCTCCCAAGAGCACATGAAACCTTCTGCTTCAGGGTTGGCTTGACCCAGAGAAGCGAGAATGAAATCTCGGAGGAGGAGGAGGAGGAGGGAGGAGGAGGAGGAAGGATTAGGAGGAAGAAGGTCCGACAATTGACCCGGTTTTTGGAGTGGTTAAGAGATGAACCCAAGGTTTGCATGTGATTTCTTTTTGTTTTGTTTTGCACCTTTCTTTCTTTTCTAACACCTTTCTTTCTTCTTTGTTCTTGTTCAAAGCGTGGAAGAAGAGTGATCTGCAGATCGGGCGGCCCATTTTTGTTTCCATTCTTCACGAAGTTTTGGACCGCTCTCAGGGCATTTTTTTCCAATAAGAATTGTGTGAAAAGCCTTGACACAATCGCTTCCAAGCCTTGGGCATCTGTACATACAATCTGTTTTTAATGAAATCAAACAGTTTTTCTTCATAAACTTTGTCTTCAAACAGTTTTCTTCAAAGCAGTTTTTTTTACATAAAATTTTTTGGATAAAATCAAACTGTATTCTCCAATTATTTTGGCTCCAAGCTGTTTTCTCTAAAATTTTGTCTCTCTAAAATTTTGTATCTGCAAATTTTGTCTCAACAAAGTCTCGGGAACACTATAAATCAACCACATGAGAAATCTCTGATGCATCACAGTAACCATAGGAAATTTTCCTATACGACCTAAAACAATTCCCCAACCTTACAAGTCATTTTTAGCCTTGATAACTTTGCCTTTAAAATCATTTTTAAGTTAGCCTATATAAAATTTCTAAATTCTATTTTTTCGAATGCAATAAATGGAATAAAATGCCGTGAGAATTTATTGCATGAAATGCAATATTCTCCATATATACCATATACATGTCATGTCTGGCGGGAAGACCGTACGCCAGGCGTGTTAATTCAAGCAATCAATTATTCACGCTAACTTATTTCTAATTATGCCTATATAAATCCATTTTACGCTCTCAAAGTTCCTACATTTTCTTCCTTCCTTCATACGATTTGCCGGTTGCGCTTCTGCTGTGTTTGGATCCATAGATCACGAAATCTTGGTGAGCAGATTTATATTGACAATGTTAGATGTTTGGTTTTACGCAATTCCTAACTTACTAAAAGACTCCGCCTTTTAGTTATGTAGCATCTGTAGCAGAGGACTAAGGTCTGCGAATCGAAAAGCCTCGGAATTAAAACCACAAGCATAGTCCTCCGTTCTTCGAATCCTTCCCGGTTCGAACTCAAGGTTACTTTTTCAAGTTTTTAAGTTGCATCTCAATGGCGGGGTTTAATCCAAGAAGACAAGCTTTTGCATTTGCTCGAGGCAGAGGAAGCAGATGATGTTTATGAAAATCAGAATAGTTTTTTATAAACTTCATCTGCTTCTTTTTGTTTCGAGTAAATTCTTGAGTTTCTCTTCCTGAATTAATCATGCTATTGCATGCAAGTTTCTATTATGAATAAGTGTAGTAGAAAGCATTAGAAAAATCTGAAAGATAATATTTGAAACAACGCTAAAGCGTGTTTATGGTAACATAGCCTTCAACATGAATACACGCTCGGCGTGCACTCAGCAGAGAGGGAGAAAAAAAAAACCTGTACATATAGATAAGTAAATAGATAAAGGCCAGGCAATTATTTACACTAGTAAATAATTGCCTGGCCTTTATCTATTTACTTATCTATCTATCTGTTTTTTCTCCCTCACTGCAGCGAGCGTCAAATAATTTTTCCTATATAGCGGTTTACACGCCGCGTGCAAACAATTGTATCCCTACTTTCAACTTTACGCTAAACACGCCCGGTTCTTAGTTTCTAAGTTTATAAATAAATAAATATAATACGAGGGCGTGAATCTTCCACTTCGCTCACTTCCTATTGATAGATGCCAAGTTACATTAATCACCCGGTTGGTGACGAAGATGCATTGGAATTACATTTGGGCCAGCAATCACACACGGTCGGCTCCGGTTCGGCTCCAGTTTCCTCGGTTGAACATGGTAGAGCACCCGTCCAGCTGGAGCACCCGGTCTTGCAACCCCCAGGTACTTGGATCAAGTAATGATGATGGCAGCGAGCCGCAGGCAATGATAGATCTGGGCTCGGGCCCTTTAAACGCGAGGCTGGCCCTCTTATCTAATCACTTGAGAATCACGTACATGCATTGATCGAGAGTGAATCTACGCATCCGTCAGCTTCGAGATTCAAAATGAGGAGCTGCGTTTCTTAGTGGTTAGCCTCTATGCCCGGATGCCCCAACACGAACCACTACCACAGGCGGTATAACGATGCAATGGAGATGGCTCAACCAATGGAACCACTACATGAGCTATCACGATGCATTGGAGGTTCAACCAGGAGCGGTGGGGCAGGGGGCAGGAGCAGGTGGGTGGAGGTGGAGCAGGCGGTGGTGGAGCTAGAGCCCAGTGTTTTTTGCTGGGGTTTTACGGAAAAGAATTCACTATGCCCCGCAATGGAAATGGGAGTATCGATAGCCCAGCTACTCAGATGGCTGGGCTTGAAAACAAGAGTCCGGGATTTTGTCCGGTTTATCCGGTTTATCCAGATATATACAATTGTAATCTTTTCTACAACAAAAATTTTGTCTACTTCTATATTTCTACAATGTAATACATGTTACATACCTTTTTAAAAGCGGTTTCTTGGCCATGCAACAAATGTTCCAACACTTTCTCCAACCGTATCCCCACCGGGGTGTCTGCGAGGTAAAGCTTCATCCATAGCGCAGCAGTTAATCACTGTAACTCGGACATACTTATCCCCGAGCGGAATTCCATGACAGTTTACAGTCGGATCGATGGAGTCGATCTTGCATAATCCTACTTTCCTTTTCTGATTTGTAGTTAACATGAAACATTCATCTTCGACACTGCAGAAAATTGCTATTCAGACACCTACTATTGGAAATTAATGTTCAAGCTATTGGAATGAGATGAGTACCAGAATTCTGTAGCCATTCTTGAGAAGCTGATTTGAGTCTCTGAAGCTGATTTGAGAAGCTGAAGGCGCTATGGAAACTCTGGCGGTCGGGAAAATTCGAATTAGAAGAAAGATTAGGTTAACTACGTTTAGGCGGGATAAATTTGGCGGGATACTTTTTGGGTAGATTGGTTTTTAAAAACTTAATGAAAGAAGTCGGCGGACGGGTCTTCGTCATTATTATTTGTATGTGTCAAGAATATTTCGAAACTGCATTTTGTGTTTTCTTGAAATTCAAATTTCTCTATTTCTCGTACAGGTAGAAAAAGCTATTTCTTCGAGCAGCTCGAGCGCGTATCTGAGCGACCTTCCGACTCTGTTACTAGGCGACTCCGGAGATGTCTTCTAAAGCGAATCGAGGTCGAGGCGGGCCCAGGCGGGAAGCGGTGGAAGAGGAATCTATAAACCCGGCTCTTCTCAAGCTTCAGAGGACGTTGAACAGAATACACAGAATACACAGAACCCTATTCAAGGTATGTAATTTGCCACAGAATACACACTGTGTGGAGAGTATTGTGCTTGCATGAATTTGAGATATTTCCTTTCACTTAATATGCTTTGCATGAGTTTGAGTTATTATGCTTTGCATGAATTTTAAGTATTAACATCAGTTAATGCTCTGATTGTCCGTTCTGTAGAACATAATTTTGCTCTGTTTTATATATAGAATATAGCGGTGTTAGACAGTTGGAGATAGCAATGTTCAATGAGGTTAAATAGTGTGAAATATGGATTCATGAAGGGTATGTAGCTTAAAATGTGGATGCAAAATAATTTAGTTTCAAATTAACGCATAGCATGGTCAATAATAGGAGATACCAACACGCCAAGCGTGATTTGTACTAATTTAGGTTTAAATGCACGCCAAGCGTGATCTCTTGTTCTGAAAAGTACTCTAAAAAGTGCTCATCTTCATTTGCAGTGTCAAGAGGAAGAAACCCCCTAATAATTAGGGTTCTAATCACGCCAAGAAAGCAAGGGTAGACGACCCGGATGCGTATCATATGATCTCACCTTAGATGATGAAGGGGCCGATTCTTATAGCAACCACCGACCCCGCACCGCCTCGAAGAGGAAATGGATCGAGGGTGCCGAGTGGTGCGCTGACCTTGCCAAGACAAATGGCAAGCTCGACTTAACTCTCTTCTCGAGGAAAAAGGAAGCAGACAAGATGGCCAAACAAGGGATCCTAATCTCTTGTGAGGAAGAGGATGACACCAACTGCAAATTGCTCTTGGAGATTACACAGAAGCAGAAGAAAGATCTGCTCGGACTTACTCCTTTGTAGAGCTCAAGATACAAGGATACGCTCATGAAGACAGATGTGAGCGGTGAGACATGTTTTAAGTATGGTTGGCCAACCAATGTAGCGCTACGCCAATATCTATTTGCCAAGGGGTTACAAATTGCGGCGTAGAGGCATGTTCACTAAACCGACACCAAGTCACTATTTGCAAGCAAGCTAGGAATTAGCTGACTTTTGAAAGCTTCTAAGAGGGTCCTAGATCTAGGGAAGGATGTTCAACCTTCGCTTGTCGAAGGCATGGAGGCTTTTTTTTGAGAATGAACAGACGTAGTGGCGCAGCCTAGAGGCCATGAACAAGCTGAATAAATACTCACCATTATCCATTGGGTCTTAAGGAAACTTTTATGATCCATGTGAAGTCCTCATCCGTTCACCAAGCTCCATTTATGTTAGCGTAAGATATGATCTAGCACATGCCATGGAGATTGTTCGTAGCATGATTAGTAATCCAGGTCAAATGCCTATGCCAAATGATGTGCTACCTTGGGATATGATCTCGAACAAGCTTTCGCCGTGGGATCGAACGCCCGTGAGCTATTATCAAGTGATGATATTAAATATGTCATCATCGACAGGGCAAAGATTCCGTTGAGGCACAAAAAAGGCCATCATCGGCGGCCGAGAACAAAATGTGCCAAAAAGTGTTCTACAATCACTATGCGCGATAGGAGGTGTCGTATCTTGGATGCCAATACTTCACCGCAGATTTGGTGAGATTAGTGCAACTTTGAATGAAATGGGGAAGACATTTCTATACAAAAGGTAATCAACCTGGTTTCATAAATTGTATTCACGCCAGCGCAGCTTTCAAATCAAACCAATTCCGCGGTGTTTTCAAATCAATCAATTCACGCGGTGTTTTTCAAATCAACCAATTGATTTGAAAACACCCGGCGCGGAATTGATTGATTTGAAAAACACGCCGGCGTGGAATTGGTTTGATTTGAAAGCACGCCTGGCGTGAATTGCATTAGTAACTTTATTCATTTCACGCCAGGCGTGATTTTTCTCTTGATCAATTCTATTCAAATCGCGCCCGGCGTGTTTCTATTCTATGATACTGATTCAATGTCTGTACTATTGCAGTCCATACGTTGAACAACTGCGCCACGCCCGTCAACAGTGGGTGGAATATGGCTGCCCATTGCCCACCGCATTGCATGGGTCAAAAGTCCGAGGCATTCAAGCTCGCTGGGCCGGACTACATCATAATTATCTGAGAAGAAGAAGACTGCAAGAAAATCAAAGAAAAAAGGTGGTGATGACATTGCAGATCCTTCTGAAAGCTCATCCAGCAGGTCAGGACCAACAGACTCGTATAAGATTGTGTTTTGTAAGGAGGCAGTATGGCTCAAGTGGAATGAATTCTGGGACGCTTATGCACAAGGGAAGCTGCCAGATACTATGGGTAGGGTGCCTCCTGTTGATGTAAGCATCTTTGACTTGAATGTGACAGAGATGAGAAAGACTCAGGGGCTCCATTTGGGTTTTAGACCAGTGCTTAAAGAAGGAAGTCTTATACAAGAAGGGTGCTTTCACCAAGGATAGGATGTCCTTCGTTGAGTGCTGCAGCCATGTAAAGGATGTACGTACAATGAAGTCAGCTGTAGGAGCTGAGTTACAAAGGCTATCGGGGGATGTGGCATTATCTGAAATTGGATTGCTGGACAAATACAAGGTCAGTAATGATGACATCAAGAAGTTTGTATTCTGGTCAAAGGACTTCCTAAAGAATTGGAAGGCTAAAAATACAAAACATAAGGAGACTCTACCCCCTAAGGTACTGGCTGAGTTGAGAAGAAAAGTGGCCCTTGTGAAGAAGATTCTTTGGAGAAAGCGACAATCGCCCAAAGATTCATCTCCATTGGGTACAAAGGTCTCTTGCCGATTCAACTTCCGCCTTAAAAATATATCACTCTTTGTGTTGGACAGCGAGGGGTGGGAGAGGAGATATGGGCATGAACCGTAAGGACTACAAGAGCTTCTTTACCAGTTTGTATAGGATTGACAACCCGAGAGAGGTCCTTCACTATTGTCATCGTTTGTCCTTCAGGTGAGTCACATCTCAAGATGCACTATCTGGCCGCTCATGATCCGAGTGCCTCAAAGTTATTAGGGAGGGATGCCTAATATATGATGTTAAGGATAATGAGTCGCGAACAGAATCCAAGATGGCACATGTGATCTTTATTATGATATCCATGCTTTGTCGACGAGGAATATGATATTGCTAAGGCCAAGGGTGACAATAGCGGTGCATGGGAATGTTTTCTTCTAGATGATCCGACTTAAGAACTATATTCTTTCATACCTAATCGGGATCGGTCGAGCAGGATGAGTCGAAGAGGATGAGGATCGGGACCCCCCTAAGTGGGGAAATCAAGTACGAGCTACAAACTAAGGAGAAGGGGCCTTAAATAAAAAATGGATTTCCCCGTCTATGGCTGCTTACCTCGCCGAGGCATTTGCTCCAATTGATACAACCCTGCTTGAGCTTCATGTTGGAGGTTATATTGCCCGAGAGGCTCTTATGGGTGCAAGAAGATGTCACCGCTTTGTGAGTGATGAGCAAAGCCAAAGACTTTCTTGAACCATTCCTCATGCATGTGCTTGCCAAGTCTCTTAAAGGCCCTTATGGCAACCTGAAATCATCAGCAATCAAAAGTCTCAGAGACTTGTCCAATTCGAAAGTGGACGTTGCTTCGAGTGGGAACTAGTAATGCGCACCGATAAGGAAAGCGTGAATGAACAAATAGTCGCTAAACCGGTTGCTCAAAAGTACCGTGATGGCGGCGAACTTAGGGAATATTTTTGCCCACATTATGGGGTGATGCAAGCAACAATAGAGTAGATTCACAAGTTAACAATGAACTAATTGATGACAGAAACCGAAAATGAAGGCAACGAAGGCGGCTCTAGTGATTCTGTGTTTGCCAAATCAATAGTAAAATAATGTCAGCTGTGAAGGACGCCTTGTGAACTAATAGAAAATAACAATTCTAACAAATCAGGAGAAGACGAAGATTAAGGGTGGCGAAGGGGAGAATGACGCCGATGGCAAAATAAACCGAAGATGATAGGTATGGCCTTGCCCACGAAATAGCGCCACGCGTGATTTAATTTTGTATTACCTTTGAACTAAATCGCCAAGCCGTGCTTTGATTATTTTTCGTTGTCAAACTAAATCACGCCGGCCTTGATTTGGTTATGACTATTTCAAATCACGCTTGGCGTTTGTATTGTTTGTGTTATCGTATCTTGGCCGACGGATACATATTTGATGTTTCAGCTTCCATTGCGTTTTCTAAGAAGGTTGTGGTGTTCGACCTAAACGGAGTCCTTTGCAAGACTTTTCCAAAAAATAAAGTGGCTAGAGAACGGTTTCATCGACACCGGTAGAATCAAACACCAAGTGGATCTATCCGGCCGCGCACTTGAAGGAGATGCTAGGCGAGGCATTCGTGTTATTTCGAGTTGGTATTTGGTCATCCATGGAACTAAGGAACATCAAGGATACTTTGGAGGCATTGGGGGAAATGTGAGACATTGGTTGACCCTTTGGGATCGTAACAAATGTGTGAAGTTCACTAATCCCAAGGATCCAACAGTGCAAGCCTATCTTCATCAAACACTTGAGTAACATGATGGACTAACTTGGTATCGAGAATAAGGATGATATAATCATAGTGGATGATGATGCTCTCAAATGCTTCTACAATCAAACACAAAGCCCTCGAATCCACCATCTTACGATCCAAAAACTTTCGGACAGATGATTTTCGGTGAAGTTTGTGTCTATTATGCATAATTTGGCTATGGGGATGACGGTGGGTGAAGTGTTAGATTCGCACCTTAACCGATATAGAACGGGGTGACATGGAACCACACCTTGTTAAATACGCGGAAAACATGGATTGATCCCTTTAATGTTTTATTGGAATATATGATATTTTTGTATGATATTTGTGCCATGTATCGATAATTTCGAGTCTGGAATTGCCTCGCAAATAATGCAATTTGTTATTATCAAACCTAATATTATCATCTATCGAGCAAGCAATTTTTGTCTCATCTATGTTAGCAACTTGCTCTTCATTTCTGCATATTTCAATTCGCATATGAAAAGTCACACGTGAATCGCAACCTTATGTTATTTTTGAAGTCCAAAAAAAAAGATTAAAAAAAACAAAAACCCCCTAGAAGACAATAGCAGGTTGGCGTGATTTTGGAGTTGACATAATCCCAATTTAATTGGATGATGGTTTTATAATGTTATTTTTCTACACATGTCAATTTGTTATTTTTTTGATATAGAGCAAGGCACAAAAAACCACATGTCAATTCGAACTCTGTGAAGGAAGATAGAGCAATTCAAACATGACAGGGTCAAAACTGTCCTCTGCCTTCTGAGAACCAATACTGGTTCCCAGAAAGCAGTTGTGATATAAAAACAACAACTTTCAGAAGGAGATCAATTTTGAGTCCAAATTTGGCATATAAGTAATTCACGAGGTCCTCCGTCCTATAAAAATATTTGTTGAGTTTGAATTTGATGTTTTGACTTTTACTTCTATTTTCAATTTTAGGGACTTTATACAAATGGATAATATTGCTACATATGATTCTAGGTTGTCCTCCAAAAAATCACATTATGAAAGTTTATAAGGATATGAAACCAATGCAAAAACAAGCTCGTGGAAAGAGCAAAAGACATGATAAAAAAAAATCAAAAACAATATCTGTACCTGCCCATTATTGGTCCATAGTTCATTCAAAAATTGATAATATCTTTATGTTAGTCCATTTCAAGTTGAGTTTTGGGACATGAGTAGCTCTTGGACCACTTTGTTCACAAAAAATATTTGTTGTTCATTATCTTAAGGATTATACTATAATAGATAGCATCAATTCTAGATTTGTGCCCTAAGGTGTGACTTTACAAAATCACATCCTCAAAATATCTCATGTCAAGAAACCAATGCAAAAAGAACCAAGGAAAAATATGTAAAAATTTTACTATAAAAAATCAAGATAGACTGTTATCTGCAGTCCATTTGCAGACCATCATTGGTCCAGATGACTGAAAGTTTAAAAATTATTAATGGTGCCACCTTATTCAATTTTGATCTCAACTTTCACATATAGTTTACTTGTATGATTCTCTATAGGACAAAATTAATTGATTAGGTTAGTTTGTATAATTTAAGGGTAAGGTTGAAGCACAAACAATTGAGAATTTATAGGGTATTTATGACCAATTGAGTCTAGCATGGACTTTCACTTACACCTTTCAAAAATCATGTGATCTAAGTTAAAAAGCCATAGTATCATTCTATGGAGAAAAATGGATAAGACTAGTGAGAGATATATGCTCTATACAATTGGTCTCGTGGACCATAAATGGTGATGCATGCTTATATAAATTAAAATCTTATAAATAACATGTTACTTTAATATGCAACTAGAGATTTCTATTGCCAAGAAATGTTTGCATCTATAAAAAATATAATATACATGAAAGTTAACTTACATGTAATGTTATTCTACTTAGATGACAATGCTTTATAGCAGTAACACAGATATGAAGTTTATGCTAGTAAGAAATAAGCAGATTTCATGGTATTTTTTTCAATAAGACCATACAACTTATATAAGAGATCTCTATATATGTCATTTCTCACATTTTGAACCATTTTAAAGGCATATTTGGGGAAAAGTAGTGTCTCTTTCTATGAACCAAAGAAGCATATATGAAATGTTATGTGGTCTATTTATATATTGTCATGGCTAAACATCACAACATCCACTTGAATTCATCAATAAACATCACTAGCTTAATCATTGTGGAGTTTTGGACCTATAATTATGGAGTTGACCCAACTTTTTATGCTTTAATGTGTTAATCCGGTTGTTATTCATCATGTTTGAATTCCAAAAATTGCATGGTTACACCCTAGTTATACTATATGTAAGTTGATAAAAGTTATGTTCGCCCACATGGCATTATGGATGGTTGTTATTGGAGCATTTTAACATATACGTTTGTCCAGAATTCTGTATAGTTGATTCTTTTAGTAAATATTAAGGTTAATATGACTTATTTAAACTCCAAAAAATCATGAAACTATAGCTCATATAGTTAGCATTAGCAACTCATGGCCACAAGAATTAAATCAAAATTTGTTATAATGAGAGAGTAACAATTCTTAAACCTCAAGCAGCTTTTTTGACCAAAATAGGGCTTGGCGGCTTCCACCGATTTCAAATGATAGCAAGAAAATATGGGAATATAAAACTCAATGTATTCTATGATAAACAGGCAAATACCTCCAACTTTAGCAAGGTTTAGGTCACTTTATGCTAGAAATATCGAAGAAGGCAGTTCTAGATTAGTGCAGAAACTGCCAAATTCTCCAATGTTTGAGCAATCACCACAAGGTATAGGTGATCCCATTGGTCTTGAAATTCTCAGAGGTCATTAAGAAATAAGTGAAGACTCAAATGACGATGGTATATTATAAAATTGAAATTTCTTTCGTGAGTTACGTGCGTTTAAGTGGCAGAGGTCATGTGGGCCAGTTCTGGTCCATAAATCAGGAATGGTCCCAGGGACAGGTCTAGTGTTAATGTTGGTGCTAGGTTGCTAGGTCCGTTATAGTCTCTCCTCCAAAAATTCAACCCATGTCCTCATGGGTGCATCTTAGAGCACTCATAAAAAATCCAGTTTGTATCTCCCTTTGTGACATCTTCCTTGGAACAAACCCAACCATTGATCTAAATTTTTTTTTTTATAGTCTGCCTCCTTAATTCCCCGGGTGTCGTCCCTTTATGCCTTCACATCTTAATCCTCAATTCAACATACTTCCAAATGAATAAAATTTTGTCCCTTAAAACTGACCCATCCTTGTCAAACACAATTGCTTAGCCTTCCAATCCAAGATGATGCCTCTCCAAACTTGAAAGTTCAAAGCTAGCTTCATACAAGTAATTTGAGCTAAAGGAAAGATACATACTAGATAGCTCAAATGCACAATTCTTCTAACATTCAATAACAACAAAAGGAAAAGAGGAACATACATATCAATTCAATATAATAAACGTAATGCAGTTAATGCAACTTTTCATAAAGAAGGTACGTGCCATAGAATAAAAAACCCACCATTCCAAAGAGATACTTAGGTCGAACTAGATATGTAATCTCTCGAGACTTCTTGGGTGGCCAAATCCAAAAAGTAACAAGCAAAATACATAATCAAGTCCCCCAGTCTGTGTATCTTATATACAAGGGATCCCATAAGAATTATAATCCATGGTACAGAGAATTCCTCTACGAGTTCATCCAATGACATTGAAGTATCCTAGGCTATACACTTGACCTCTATATCTAGCCCACTTCCATACATATTACCCCATCACACTGGTTAGTCTTTCAACAAGATTTTATAGGCATCAATTGCCGTTAATTTCAATGAAGCTCTTACTTCATGTCTTTCGTTCACAACTTCAATCCTTTGGCTATATCCTTAATCAAGTAATGCAATCACCATCCCTCCATTCATCTACAATCACTTCTAGCATGCCAAATAATTACGATACATGGAAGCACCAATACTAGATGTGCTTACAACTCTTTCTATTACATTCTAAGATTTTCAAAAATGGCACTTCCCATGTCTATACGTTCCCCTTTGCCTTTATTTCATGTCTGGGCTTTATCTAACAACTCTTTCGTTCAACTTCATGGTTTACCTACTACCACGATTAAATATGTTATTCCTCTATTCATCATCATCTTCTTCATTATCCATAAGATGGATAACATTGTTCAACCTTGGCCAAATTCTTCAATCTACCATAATTTAAGTGGATATCATTCTCTAAATATAAATGATTGACCTGACTACTTTGTTCCATTAAGTGCTTTCTTATACTCCAAGAACTTTTTCAAGGCTATCACCGACTATTCTAGCCATAACCCTAGGGCCAACAACTTTATAGACCTCAAGTAGGACCATGATGTAATCATGACATTTCCTTCTACGTCACACACACATGAGCTTCAATCCGACTATCATGTCAATCTTACTTTGTAACCATATCTAAGCATTCTCAAAACTTGTCTTACAACCACCGTGTTGTAACTTTATCCAACCATAGCCTGAATGCTATCAACTTAGCAACCTATTGTTATTTTACCACTGGATATCAATATATAGGATGCTGCCTGGTTTTCTTTAGCTTCAAAAGAATGCACCTAACATCACATCAAGAATCTTATTCATTCGATATGGTGAGATGAACCTTCCCTAAATATCATAGGCATTATATATCATGCACTGCTTATTCCAAATTTTCTTGCCACCAGAGTATACTACTACGAGATCACATCTACACTATAAGGAGTGGTTACCAAAGTGAAACGCAATACTTGTACCTTAATCTCCCTCAAGCATCACTTCCATGCTATGCGCACATTGGCAACTTTAAATCAAAGTTAGCCCCTTGATGAAGTATATTTTTCTAGCTTATCTGCTTTGCAGGATAGAAAATCAACCAAGATTATAGAAATACCATTTAATCAATTTCACATACCTTCATAAAACAATTTGTCACGCCTCCTCTAAGGCCATCATCTCCACGTATATTCAATTGAATACTATTAGCATAATCCAACAACCTCAACTTGAATCTAGACTTCGCTATTATACATCCAAGGATCCAACTATGCTCTGATACCAACTGTGACGTTCCTAACCGACATGCCCTTAACCAACTGGGCAAAACCGTCTAGACATTTATGAGTAGTCGCTTCTACCCATTTATGCCGGTCCACCAAGATCCACTCGAGCCATGGGTCCGTTACAAGGTAGTCTATCCATAGAATTTAAGTCTTGCGTGGTTTTCCTTGACGAGGTTCTAGTAGTTATTATGGGGCAGACTACGAGGATGTCAAATAGTAAGCCCGTCTATGTTGCTTGCTTGTGAGTGCAATCGACTACGCCCACGTATCATGTCCCAGTTGTCATCCCAATATGACCCATGAAATAACTTAAGAGCTAAACCTAGCATGACCTAAACCTACATAATATAATGTATAGCATCTAACTTCTCATATCTTGATGGATCTAATGGATTGGGTCGCTAACGTTTAGTTAAGCAAATTGTGTAGTCACAACCTATAGGCATCCACTATGAGACATAAATATGATCATAATTGGTAGACTCTGGATCCAAGATGGCATCTTCTTCTATATAGCTCAACGTCGTTGGAGTTTCATCGTCTTCAGGTCAGACTAAAACAAATATACCTTTAGTGACATGTACATGAGGATCGAACACATCTATAGGCAACACTGGATGCCCATCTGCTGGCCTACAATAAGAAGGCAAAGGCCTTATAACGTCGCTTCATCGACCTCTAGAGTAAAGGCAACTTGTAGAGGTTCTTGCCTTGTACACAACCAAAAGTTATCATTTTGAGGCCGTTCCTGGAGAGACATCTTCTAAACATAAAAGAATCTTAGTCCAAATCCATAGTTGCTTTGTATTGTCATGCAAACACACCACCTTCTTGTCTCTCCACTAAGTTATTAGTCCCCATTATACTCTGTAACTTTCTCTGGATAATAAAGGCTCAAGTCCTTCAAAAAAAAACACACCACCTTCTTGATTTTTGCAGAAGGAATTCCATAATGCCATGTACTTGCTGATGCTATTCTTCAGGCTAGGGACACCTTTTAATGTCTTCCTTAGAGGGACATTTTTAGACACTCCTATTGGTAACATTGGCTCACCATTTTCATCATCCTTCCACATTCTTATTCCTTTTTCTGGAATCCACTCTTTATGTGTTGCTCGCATCTTATATTGCATAATGGGCCATTTTCCATCCATTTTAAATCGAAATAGTAATGGGTCCATATGGCCTATTAGGTGTCTACCCTTATCGGGGATAAATCCCTTGACAAAAACTTTCCAATCTGGGACTTCGTCTACAAAATATGAAACATGAGACTTCGCATTGCACTTGCTAAATAAGTAAAGCAACTCAGACAAGGTTAGAGCATCCGATGAATTCATTAACATTAAAAAGGTATCAAACAATTCATTGATACCGTAATGAGTGTGCTCAATCATCATAAAGCCAACTGAATCTCATCGAATACTATAAGCCACGTCATATAAGAGATATTGAAGAGCACGTATCTATTTTTATTTCAATCGGATGCATTATCCAACTGCAAGTAGAGATTTCGAGGAAGAGGATTGAAGCCTTCTAAGTTGACACTAGAAGATGGGGGCACCACCTCCTGTATCTGCGCTAGCTTATACTGTAGTGGTCGAGTATCTTTTACGGCATGCATTAATTTGCAATCTGTCGTTTGGCTTCCACATAGATCACCACACTTGTCTTCATCCAGTAACTCAAGATATTATAGGATCCTAGAAAGTGATCCAATGGAAGTTTGAGTCATATTTCGAAAGATCAAGAGAGATGACCATAAGTCCATCCAATATGACCTTGTGTCAAAGTAGACATCAAGCTACTTTTTAACCGATCTCCTCTCCAAACTAACTTCGTGAGATGATAACTTCTTGGTGCGTGTTTTGACTTGATCCATCTTGTCATGTATTATGTAAAGGTGACTTTCTAGTGAATGATGTGATAATGCACGCCAATGCCAATATTGACTCCTCTAGAAACGATGTTCCAATATATATGCCCGCCATTGAATTGAAAGGTTGCGCCTCTCCCTTGTATCCTTTGTTCTTTTCAATTTCTGCTTAATGACTAAACATGTGTTACATTTGGAGAATGCTATATTTTTTGCTATGCTGACATCTGGAAACTCCCTTTCATTAAGGATAAAAAGGAAGTTTGTGAACATTCTCTCTTATATCATCCTTTCTTTTTTTGCTTCTATAAGGAATGCTCTCCCATTCTTATTAATGAAGGTATCAAGCACACTTTCTGTAACTAGTGTAACCAATCGAGGCTTCTTAGAGCTTGTGTTACCATGCTCTGATCTTTTTCCACCTAACTCGAACCTCTTCCTCCAATTATAAAGTGTAGACTGAGGAACTCCTAAAGCCAAGCGCCACGCGAATTGATAGCATTCCACTCCAAAGACTACTACTTTATCTTTTCTTAAGGCACATACTTGTTCTCGGGTTAGTCTTTTGGTACAATCTTCCTTGCAGCATGTTGATTTAAGAGCATCCTTGATTGGCTTGGAAGCACATCTCCTCTCCTCCTTGCCATTCCCCTTTGGTTCCCGCCTGACCCTCTTCACATATGTATACTTCTTTTTTAAATTTCTTCTCAACTTGAGCTTCCAGGCATTCAATCTGTAAGTCATCTTCTTCAAGCAGTTCAAGCTTGAAGATGTTGGGAAACTATCCTACCATCAAGAAGCAAAATATCACAGCTCTTCCAAGATATTAGACTTGTTGCTGGAGGCCTTTCTGCACAAAACATGACATGATCTCATATTTTGGTTCCCAATTGCGTCTATTATCTTACCCACTGTAAGCTAGGTTTTGGGACTACAGAATCTCCTATATGTGTGCTAGATGGAGAACCTTTGGAGGTAGTGAAAGCATATAAGTATCTAGGAGTTGAGGTAAGCGGCAATTATAAATGGAATTTGGCCGCTACCAAAAGGCATGTTGGTGGATTCCGAGCATTGTATGGCATGATGCGTATCTGTAAGGAAAGGAATTTTGAACACTGGAATCTTAAGAAATTGCTATTTGGTGTTTGGTGAAGCCAGTCATGTTGTATGGCTGCCCAGTTTGGGCTCCAGGGTTGTCAAAATCAGGATGGGCTTGCATTGAAAGGGTGCAAAAACAATTCTGGCATTTGAGCTTGGTGTTAAAATCCAGACACCATACAAAATGATGTTGGCTGAGGTCGGGTTTATGCCCATAGAAGCTGAAGCACTTAGTTAAACACTGCATTATTTAAATAGAGTGCTGAATATGGACTCAGATAGACTCCCTAAATGGGCTTTACATATTCAATGCTCAAGGAAGATGGCTGGTACCAAAAGGTGTTGGAATGGGCAGCAGCTTGGGGGATTACTCCCATAGTTGGCCGGATAAATTTTCTGATATAAGGGGCTTTGTTGGAGAAAAATTTGTCAATAAATATTGGCATTTGACACCTGGAGAAGAGATAAAAGCGAGATTTTATAGATCTGAGTTTAATGCTATTGTAGGGGACTCTGAGCAATCATACATGCAAGCAGACTTAAGTGTTAAAGAGCGGCAATTGATTTCGCAACTGAGACTGTCATCGCATCATTTGGCCATTGAAGTAGGTAGGTGGCATCGTATTCCACGGGAATACCGCCTTTGTCCATGCTGTTTGGTACAAATTGAGAATGAGATACATGCTTTCATTGAATGTCCTGCATATGAGGATATTCGGGGGGACTTTAGAATTACATGCAGTAGCTTGCGAGAGCTTATGGAAGTTCAACCAAGGAAACTGAGTGCCTACATCAAAAAGGTATATAAGGAAAGAACAGAGATAATTGCATTTTATGATTATATGCAGGAGATGGAAGTAGCTCATGAACGTTAATTGTGTCTACAATTTTATTACTAATGTTTTTTTACTTTGTTTATCAATCCCTGTAGAATTCCCAAGCCCCCAAATGGGCCTCAAAAATTTTGAGTTAACACAAACCATTACATCCAACATTTTAAAATTAAATCGCCCCTGAAACATCCTTTGATCGTGCATATTTACACGGGGGTGATATAGGATAGCGAAGCCATCATCTGTACCCTTCAAAACTGTGTATTCTTATAAAGCACAATTTCATTATAATGGGAAATTTCGTGATTTCAATTAGGAACGAAAATCCTTTTTAGTCCATTTTATGCCATGTTTTTGAGCAATTATGGCGCCATTTAGAAAATAAAATGCATCTAAAGTGCCATTTATTGGCGCCATTAGAAATACTAACAGTGCATATAATGAAGCCAAAGAAACATGACATCACAAAATTAGTTAAAATTTCTAAATTCATAGATTTGATTATCAAAAAATTTGCCACAACAGGCAAGGACTCGGAAGAGAGAGTCTGATTACAAAAGTATTATTGTACAATTTACATTATAATCACACAAAATTCAGGGTTCTGCATCAGGATCAGGTTCCACATCAGGATCAAGTTCCGCATCGCCAGGGCCATGGCTAGAAGAAGCACCCATAGGATCTCCTTGAAAGCTCTCGAACGCTGTGGCAGTGAAATTAGGATCATCAAGAACGTCCAGATTGAATTGTGTATTCCTGATTACATCATAGTCCACATCGGGTTGAGCTTCAGGTATCACTGGATTTGGTGGATCTACAGCTTCTTCAACAACAGCAGCTCGTCTCTTTGTGACAGGAACTACTGCGATGATAGGATTCAGGAGGCGGTCAAGCCTATCAAGAATCCCCTTTAGGCACTCCTGCTTAACCGGGTCATTTTCGAACACAATGCAAAATCTCTTATTCATCAATGAAGCCCGGCCAAACGAACCACAGGAGAAGTAATCAAACACTCCTGTTCCTGACAGTGCCATTTTCTGCACGAGATAGGAGCATATGGCAGGCCCCAGCTGGTTTCTCATGATTATGTCCCCTGGCAAGCCTTGCCAACTGTACCTGAATCTGCTGTTGCAAAGCTTCCCGGCCATAGCCTCGGTCTCCCCGTCTGCGTCTTCTTCATTAGGTACCGGAACTGGTGGCAGTTCTTGAGGATGATCGTTAAACGAGAACCTGAGATCAATGTCATCGACAGGATCACCAGCAGTGGCCTGAATTTTAGTGGTGTAGACTAGTGCATGAGGCTCCTGAACACCTTTGGTAGGCGGATTCTGGTATTCGTCCTCATATATGCCAATAAAGACTCTGGATCTGGAATCCAGATTATCCAACACAGATGAAATTAAAAAATTATGCTCTGGCCTTGCAAAACACACTATCCAGAAAGAATCAGCTGTGGTGTTCTTTACAGTTGTATTAAAGAAGTTAGATAGTGTGGTTTTGTCCCACATTGGAGTTATGCTTCTAGTGTCCAGGACAATCAAGGATACTGGTACATGAGTGCAAACAACTTGCCCCCTGCTGTCTGTTAGTTCAACTTCGCAACGAAAGTCTTCAGTATCCTCTCTCTGCAAGACAGCATTGCGTATGAATCTTGCCAAGGTAGGTGGCACGTTACCGAAAACTCCTTCCTTGGTCACTCCAACTTCAACCCACTTACTATGCAAGGTGGCCATGGAAATAAGGTCGGTATCCTCGAAGCCCGGCACGGCAGTACTGAGATCAGTGAAGGATGTGAACTTCTTCGGAAAATTATCCTTCACATAAAAAATCTCCTTCTTCAAGAAAGATATAGATCTTAGTGTCTTTGCCCTTATCTTGAAGAATTGCTTACCTGTATAATCATTGGTGACCTTGACGAAGGTCTTCCCATCCAGTACTTCCTGGAACAGAACCCGACAGTCTTCGTAGTCGAGTTCCCTCATGCACCTCAGGTAGGTCTGACTGTTTGTTCTTTGTTGTCTTTTAGCTTGCCAGATTTCCACAAGTTCCATAGGGACATGAATAACTGAAAAATATCCTCTGGCATGAAGACTCACTGGTTGAAATCTTTTGGATGCTTACCACATATGGTAACTTCTGCCAAAGCCAGATAACGCTGGAAACAACAGGAGTTTGTCTTGAATGATATTTAACAAGCAAATGGCGCCGCGGGGCCATTTAGTGAGGAAATGGCGTCGTGGTACCATTTAATGAGCAAATGGCGCCGCGGCCCCATTTCCTCACTAAATGGTGCCACGGCGCCATTTTCTCACTAAATAGCGCCGCAGCGCCGTTTGCTAATCTTGCCAACAATTACAACAGTATGTACCTTGTATGGTTCTGAGCGTGACTGCCCGCGTCCCGATGGATCAGGCTTCCCACATAGAGCATATTGCTGCCGCAGGTGGGTTATGTTATCAATGAAGGGTTCTTTGAAAATAGTCTTCGCGGCGATATCATTGACTTCACAACTGAGCTGCAGGCATTCTTGCTCGTTGACTGTGCCAGATAAGACTCGGCAATTCCGTTCAAGATAAATCTTTGACATTTGTTCTTGGGACTGAGCTTTTACATACAAGTTGAGCAGCCATAACTGAGTGATTGCCATTCACTATATAATAGTGCATCCCCATGAGGTCATCCTCGGTTTTCCAAGGTTGCAGTTTCCTTGTGAGGGGATTAAATGGAATCACGTCCGCGGGAGTAAACACTGGATGTGGGTCTCTTTGAAAGGATTCCACTAACGTTTTAACGTGCTCCATATTTCTTGGCCTAGATGTCAGATTTGCAGGCCCTTGATATAGGCTGAACACGTTTATCTTTTTTATAAATGTGATACCCAGAGGAAACAGATGCCGGTGGTCAAAGATTTTTTGCAGTGTATTCTCTGCCGTCTTTTCCTCTTCAGACCTTTCCACCTTAAGATTTGCAGGCACCTCGAGCAAGTGCTGAGTTATTCTTAATGTAAGCTTACGCTTTGGCTTCTGAATGGTGACCCTTTTGGCCGGTGTGCCCGCAGTCTCCTGGATATGTGATGGGCTAGGAGGAACTTCACCACTTCTGGCCTGCTCGTCGCTCCTCTCCGTCCGTCTTGGACTTCCAGCAGGACTAGGACTCTGAGTCTGTCTTCTTTGCTTTTTAGGTGTCCTATCCTTCTCAGAGGTCTCTAGCCTGTGCTTCTTCTTCTTCTTTTTCCCTTCCATTTCCTCTGTCTCCACGTCCTTTCCCTCCTTTTCCTGTCCCACCTTTCCTTCCTTCTGCCCTTTTCCGTCCCTTACCTTTTCTTTCCTTTCCTTCCTCTCTTTCTTTTCCTGCTTTTCCTTCTTTTCTTTTTCCTTCTTTTCTTTCTTTTCCTTCTCAGGATCTTCATGATCCTTTCTCTTAACTTTCCCCTTGTCCGCCGCCTTTCCTTGCTCAGTTTCCTGGCCAACATCCTCAGTAGCAGATGAGGAGTCTTTTTCGGCTGCAGCTGCAGCTGCCTCCTTAGGTTGTCTTGTCTTCTTCCTGCTAACTGTTTTTAGCTAGGCCGTGTCCACAATGACGGGAAGTTTCTGCTGGGCTAATGCCTTGACAACGAATGAAGGCGAGTTTTTCGACTCGTTCATACGATTGCGAAGAATCATAAAACCCCTCAAGATATCTTGTGGACCCTTGAAGTCAGCTTCTTCAAAGCTGTTGTATGATGGCAGCGCCCAACCTTGCTTCTTCGCCGAACCAGCTACATTTGCAATACTAGCAGACATTACAGTGGGATCATAAAACTTCCAGTCCACATAGTAGACAATTATTCTCTGCTGCATAGTATCCTCACAGACCACCCGGATCCAATCATCGCGACCGTTCTTGGTAACCATCTTCATCTGCGACCAAGATACCCTACAAGTAATTCGGCTGATTAAAGGGTTGTCTCCTTTATAAGCGGTGAGCTCTCTTTTGCGATCTCCTTTCGAGCACAGTAGTAGCGAGGGGCTCACCAAGATTATTTCCATGCACCGGTTCATGCATCGGCATGATAGTGCAGGCCGGATTGAAATTGTGTTTCCGGACGTAATATAGCTGCAACAAAGAGGCATCAGTAACAAAGAGGCATCAATAACTCTGGTTGGAACAAGCAGGCAGACCAGACGACTAAGCAAATGGCGCCATGTTTGCATCTGAGTTCAGTGCATAAGCACTTGGAAGCGTTTGGTCGCAGAGGCCTCCACCCACTCCGAGCCCCTCCCCTTCGCAATATTCGAGGAAAATGGTTCGAAGGAGAGTGGCTCTAACTGGGTCGAGGCACCTGCGACTCGTAGTAGTGCACTACAGAACGTAACACAATGAGAAGCAATCTACCAAGCAAATGGTGCGATGGCGCCATTTGGATGGTAGATTGGTTCTTATTGCTAATACATATGTGAATGCTTCTGTGTTTATGCACTGGACTAATGAAATGGCGCCATGGCGCCATTTGCATCTGAGTTTGGTGCATAAACACATGGAAGCAGTTCGATTGCATTTCCCTGCGTTTGTTCGCAGAGGCCTCCACCCAGTCCGAGCCCCTCCCCTTCGCAATATTCGAGGAAGATGGTTCGAAGGAGAGTGGCTCTGACTGGGTCGAGGCACCTGCGACTCGTAGTAGTGCACTACAGAACATAACACAATGAGAAGCAATCTACCAAGCAAATGGCGCGATGGCGCCATTTGGATGGTAGATTGGTTCTTACTGCTAATACATATGTGAATGCTTCTGTGTTTATGCACTGGACTAATGAAATGGCTCCATGGCGCCATTTGCATCTGAGTCCGGTGCATAAACACATGGAAGCAGTTCAATTGCATTTCCCTGCGTTTGTTCGCAGAGGCCTCCACCCAGTCCGAGCCCCTCCCCTTCGCAATATTCGAGGAAGATGGTTCGAAGGAGAGTAGCTCGGACTAGATGGAGGCACCTGCGACCCGTAATAGGAGAATGCTCTAGAGAATGCAACACAATAAGAAGCATGGCGCGATGGCGCCATTTGCTTGGTAGATTGCTTCTTACTGCTAATGCATATGCGAATGCTTCCATTAGTGTTTATGGACGACTCAGATATAAATGGCGCCATGGCGCCATTTGCCAACAATAAGACTCTAAAGTAAGCTAATAGACATCCAATGGCGCCATAGCGCCATTTGCGAACAACAAGACTCCCAAAGTAAGTTCAGGCATCCAATTGGCGCCATGGCGCCATTTGCCAACGACAAGACTCTAAAGTAAGCTAACAAGCATCCAATGGCGCCATAGCGCCATTTGCGAACAAGACTCCTAAAGTAAGCTACCAGACGTCCAAATGGCGCGGTGGCGCCATTTGCCAGAAACAAGACCCTAAAGTAGCCTAAGACATCCAAATGGCGCGGTGGCGCCATTTAGAACAAACAAAGAATCAATGCAAGTAGATTACATACCTGCGCCTGGCAGGGTGCTAGCCGCTGTCTCCACAGCCCGAGGAGCTCCAGAATCGTCGATTTCCATTTCGAGCGCCTTGATTTTTGCCCGGAAACTGGTGTCCTGCACAAAGAGGTGAGGCGCTGAACTGTAGGGAAATGGCGCCAGAAAACACTAAAACCAGAGGCCGAAAAAGAGTTGCTCGAGGCGCTAAACATTGGGCCAAGCGCTTAAGCGGCTAAAGGCGGTTAGGCCAGCTAAAGGGCTAAGATCGAAAAAAAAAAATGAGGTCCTCGGAAAAACAATGAGGCATAACTAACTTTGGTCATTGGCACGTAATGTACCACAGCGCCAACTAGGACCCGTGGCGGTCCAGGCGCCCATGCCCGCCTAGCCGCCCATGCCCGCCCATGCCCGTGGCGGTCTAGGCCCCCATGCCCGCCCATGCCCGTGGTGGTTCAGGCACCCATGCCCGCCCAAATTTGAACTTTCAAATTCGAATATTTCCCGTCCTTCCGCCCGCCCGCCCAAATTTAAACATAAAATTCAAAAATCCCGCCCGTAATGTGAAAACTTGCCACCTGTGCAATTGACATAAAATTCAAAATTCCCGCCCGTAAATTGAAATTTGACTGCCACCTGTCTAAATTTGAATCGTCCGCTTTTAAAATTGTACTTTGCATTTAACGCTCCCTCTTTGTCGCCGTGCTCCCACTTAAAGCGACCATGGCATGACGCAGACGTTTTTAGTGCCGCGGTTCGGTGCTTCGAATCCGCTTTGCTTTCGTCTGGTGTTGTTAGCATAAAGCGCGCACTTCTTTTCTCGAGCGCCTGGCGAAACTTTGCAAAGGCGCATCGCGTCTTTGTCGGCGCTTTCTTCTTAAGCTCCACGAAATCCCAGTGATTATTGGCTCCACGTAAATCCCGGTGATTCTTGGCGCTTTCTTCTTAGCGCTCAGTTCTCTGCGAATTCATCTGCTGGGATCAGCTTTTTTTCCCTGTTCCATCTACTGCTCCTGTACATACCACTATGGATCTATCTAATATCAAGTAAGTCCACTATTTCTGGTAGGAATTATGTTCTATTGCTGCCATGTGTATAGTGTGTTCAAATGCTGATATTCATACTGCTAGGACACTAAGAACCTTGGTTTCAATTGCAAAGTTGGCATGGGGTGCCCATGTTATGCATGCCCGCTCTTATTGACACATATCTGACAATGGGAGCAAGAATGCATAACATAGGCACCTCGTGTAGATTTTGTGATGGAGCTAAGCCAAATCGCCCCATGGCACCCACTTGGATCAAATGGCGCCAGGGCGCCATTCTGTTCCAACCACACCACTAAAATGGTGTATTGGTCTAAATAAGCCATAAGCCATTCGATTGAAATGGTGCAGTCGGTCGAAATGGTGTAAGTTTGGAGCCAAATAGAGCCATGGCCATTTTGGTCGAAATGGTGCATTTGGATCAAATGGCACCATGGCCATTTGTTCCAAAGTCACACACCTATGAATTTCGCGATAGGTGTGAATTTGGAACAAATGGCAAATGGGCCATGGCTTTCATTTGTTCGTGTTCACCATTTTCGACCAAATGGCAATCATGGTGCCATTTAGCTCAAAATTTACACCAAAATTTATTCTTTTTGTATTAAATGGCCATTTTTGCTTGTTTATTGCTTATTTTTCGTCTAATTAATATGTTCTAAAAATGTAAGCCTGCAGCTTGATTGGAGCAGGGTTCAATTTTCCCTGTACAAACCTATTAAATCGGAAGGACAATTGTTGTCCGGGGCCATATTTTGAATAGAACCACTCTTCATGGGACCCGAAATAGATCCTTTAAATGTAGCAATTGAGGTCCGCGTCAGAGTGATCCCATCGACAGAGCTTCCAGGTCCCATGCGGAGGGGCGGAGATAACATTGGTGAAGCGGTAGGCACATTCATTCGGTGGCCTAAGAGGGATGTAAAACATGTTGAGTGCCCCTCAAGTGAAGATCGTCTTGACATCCCTCAATTTGCCCTCTTGAAAGAGGATTCATCTAGTAGTCCATCTGTGGCAGTGCCCGCATGGACATCGGTTTCATTTGCTCAACGTGGTGAACCAAGCAACCACACAACAAATGAAGAAGCGAGATTGGAGGTCATGAGAATCTAGCTGCCCGTCTTGGTCTCGGGTTGTTTAAGCACGAAGATGAGGCCGATCTACTACTCGAAACAGATCTACTAGGTTTGCCATGCTACATTCTTCACTCTGCATTGGATCTAAGTATTCGGAGGTGAATATAGTCTTTAGTGATCCTCGGGGATGCTATAGGCGATGAGTTCTTGGGTGAATCAAAGGTCAGGGCTTTTAGTGGGTAACATAATAGATCAACGGGGAAACCAAAATATCGTCATGTCATGCTTGTCTTTGAGAGGCCTCTAGCTAACAGTCTAGTAACACAGGAGACCCATGATGTTTTGCTTCATGATGGTAGGACAGTTTCACAACATTTACAAGCTCGAGCTGCTCTCGAGCAGGATGACTTAGAAGTTGAGTGCTTGGAAGGCTGATGTTGAGAAGCAATTCAAGAGAAAAAGAAATATACATATGTGTAGAGGGTCGGGGAGGGAACCAAAGGGGATAGCAAGGAGGAGAGGATGTGCGCTTCCAAGTCAATCAAGAGTGCTCTAAAAATCAACATGCTACAAGGACGACGAATGTGTCAAAAAACCGAGCCGAGAGCAAGTATGTGCCTTAAGAAAAGAATTTTATTCTCAATCAAGCGATTGCCGGATTACGCTTGTTTTGATGTGTTGAGTGTAACTTATACAGGCGGTCGGAGGCGAAAGTAGTGGTCTCGGAGTGGAGTCTTTGTCAATTCGCATGGCGCGTGGCTTTAGGAGTTGTTCAGTCTACGTTTTATAGTTGGAGGAAGAGGTTCAAGTTAGGTGGAAAACGGGCGGAGCATGGTAATACAAATGTCACAGATCTAGGCTCTAAGAAGCCTAGATGATGACCTTCTGAAAAGTGTGCTTGATACCTTCATTAGTGAGAATGCGGAGAGCATTCCACATAGAGCAAAAAAGGAAAGGATGATATAAAAGAGAATATTCGCAAACTTCCTTCCATCCTTAATAAGAAGAGCATACATAAGGAAATGGGTGCCATGGTGGAAAAATTGACAGGAAAGAGTGTAACATTGCCCTCTTTTACAATATTTGGAAGAAAGAGTTTCCCAGACGTCGGCATAGCCAAAAATACAAACATTCTCAAGTGTAACATATGTGTAGTCATCAAAGCAAATTGGAAAGAACAAAAGATACAAGGGAGAGCAACCTTTCAATTCAATTCAAGCATATGTTAGAACAACGTTCTGTAGGAGTCAATATTGGCATTGGCGTGCATTATCACATCGTTCACCCGAGAAAGTCACCTTTGCATAATACATGATAAGATGGATCAGGTCAAAACACTCACACCAAGAAGTCACCATCTCGCAAAAGTCCGTTTGGAGAGGAGATCGCTTGAAGAAGCGACTTGACGGGGAGCATTGACACATGGTCATGGTGGACGGGTTTATGGCCATTTCTCTCTTGATCTTTGGAAGGATGACTCAAACTTTCATGTTGGATCACTTTCTAGGATCCTACACTATCTTGAGTTGCCGAAGAAGACAAGAGTGGTGATCTCGTAGGGAAGGAACTGGAGAACTCTGATTGCAAATTGATGCAAGCCCTAAAAGATACTCGACCCTTTGCGGCATAAACTAAGCGGACACAAGAGAAGATGCCTTCATCTTCTAGTGCCTACTTAGAAGGCTTCAATCCTCTTCCTCGAAATCTCTACTTACAATTGGGATAATGCATGGGTCAAAATAAAAATAGATATGTGTTCTCCTACCTCTCTTATTTGACATGGCTTAAGGTATTCGATGAGATTGGTTGGCTTCATAATGGTTGGGCACACTCATGACGATATTGATGCATTGTTTGGGAACTTTTCGGCGTTAATGAGTTCATCGGATGCTCTAACTTTGCACGAGTTGCTTTACTTGTTTAGCAAGTGCAATGCAAAGTCTCCTGTTCCATATTTTGTGGATGAAGTTTGATTGGAAAGGCATTGTCACGGGATATATCCCCTCGATAAGAACCAACGTCTAACAGCCATATACCACCCATTGCTATTCCGATTTAAAATGGATGGGAAATGGCCCATTATGCAATATAAGATCGCGGCCAACCCATAAAGAGTGAATTCGAAAAAGGAATAAGAATGTGGAAGGAGGATGAAAATGGTGAGCCAACGTTACCAACAGGGGTGCCTAAAATATCCCTCCAAGGAAGACATTGAAAGATCTCCCCGGCCTGCAGACATCATCATCGACAAGTACATAGCATTATGGAATTCCTTCAAAAAATCAAGAAGATAGTGTGTTTGCACGACGATACAAAAGCAACTATGGATTACTGGAACGAGATTCTTTTGTGTTTGGAAGATGTATCTCCGGGGCGACCTCAAAATGATAACTTTTGGTTTGCGTACAAGGCAAGAACCTCTACAATTTGCATTTACTCGAGTCGATGAAGCACTGTGCTTGTAAGACCTTTGCCTACGTATTGTGGGCCAGCCATGGGGCGTCGGTGTTACCTATGGATGAGTTCGATCCTCATGCACATGTTACGAAAGGTATGTTCGTTTTAGTCCGACACGAGCGATGAAACTCCAATGTGGTTGGGCTTTTCTGGAAAGAAGATGCCATCCTAGATCCGAGTCTACCAATTATGGTCACATTTATGTATCATGGTGGATGCACATTGGTCGCGTGACTATACATGTTGCTTAACTAAACGTTGGCGACCCAATCCATCAGATCCATCAAGGTATGAGAAGTTAGATGCCATACATTATGCATGGGATGCAAATGGCAAAAGACCGAAGACTGTTCAGATTCCAAAATACATTGTTGACATGTGGGGGGACATAGCATTAGCTAAAAGCTCTCAATCTCAGTCATGTTCTCGATAATCATGTATGTAATTTCTTTTGCTATAATACTTAAGCATTTTGGACAATTAATACTCAGTCGATACATCAATTAGCTTTCATTATGCTTATACTAACATCCTTACATCTTTTATAATAAGTATTTAATACACATCATTACATCTGATGCACACATTATTGATGGCATACATATAATTTAGATGCACATATTATTGATGGCATTATAGAGTCGATGATTCACTCATCTTCAATCCCTGCTAACGTGATCGCATTCAGTTCGTAGGCATGGCGTTCAGGAAGCCAAAGAAGATGGATCACAACACGAGTAAGGCCAGGGCAATGACACTCAGGACCATCAGCTTTGGATTGCAAGTAGGGATCCAGCTTAACACCTTTATGTATGCACCGAACAATATCATTGTAGCTCATGGAGCAAATAATGGTCTCAAACCGATCTTCATATTATAAGCCATGGGAGATGAATGACTTCTACCACCGAATGGAGCTGCTTTTATAGTCTTTGTAGAATTATTGGTACAATACTTCAGCATTATTGGTATTATACGTCACCATTATTGGTATTATACGTCAACATTATTGGTATTATACTTCAACATTATTGGATTCGTAGCTATAAATTCTTTTACCTTGCTTTCACTTCTCACTTTTCACCTTGCTACTTGATCTTGATCCTTGCTTGTTGCTCCTTCATCTTCCTTGTTCCTTGATCTTCTTGCTACTTGATCTTCCTTGTTCCTTGATCTTCTTGCTACTTGATCTTCCTTGTTCATTGCTTCTTGCTACTTGATCTTGATCCTTGTTCCTTGTTACTTCATTCCCGTGCTCCTTGCTACTTGATCTTGTTCCTTGCTCTTGATCTTGCTACTTGATCTTGTTCCTTGCTACTTGATCTTGATCCTTGCTTCTTGCTCCTTGATCTTCCTTTTTCCTTGATCTTCTTGCTACTTGATCTTCCTTGTTCATTGCTTCTTGCTACTTGATCTTGATCCTTGTTCCTTGCTACTTCATTATCGTGCTCCTTGCTACTTGATCTTGTTCCTTGCTCTTGATCTTGCTACTTGCTCTGCTCCGCATTCCTTGCTCCGTCGGTGATCCTTGCTTGCTTTTGCAAATGATTGGACCCAATCCTCCACAGGCTACTCGAGAAGGCGCAAGCATGCCCTGCATTCCGTGGTGGTCCAGGCTGATGAGCTATTTGACCATTTCTTGGAGTGGAGGTTGCACCACAGTCCCACCAAGGAGCTTGCAATGGAGTTGATCAACTTCATTCTGGAGCGATTTGATTGTGGTCACGAGCCATTGATGGAAATTAATCCATCTGAATGTTATAGGAGACTTGCAATGAGGGGAATTCTTGAACCCCCTCCTTTTCTCGACGAGATGCTACAAAGAATTGAGGCCTCTTAAATAAAATCTTTGGATATTTAGCACACTCTGCGGATCAATACATATCAGAGTTCATTCATGAAATTTGTAAGGGACAGATGTATGGCCTTATTAGGATGTACTACAATGAGTACAACGGTTTTGTGGAGTTGGGTCCGCTCTTCTTCCGTGAGTATCATCCTGTGGAATTACTTTTTGCAATGACTAGGTACCCCATATGGTGGGAAGAATCAGCCGGATATCGTGAGCTCTGGTTTCCCTAACCCGGATCGTGGGTTAGACCTCGCAGGGAAGGGGAAAGGGGAAGGGTTAGGAACCCTCGGAAGGTTACTAGGGACATACATAGTTCATACTTCGGTCTCTATTGTGTTTGGAAGTTGGTATATGATACCGTGTTATTATGTTCTCTAAATATTCATGTATGTATGATACACGGGTACTGCACGTGTATACAACCCTTGCATAAGGTCTATGATACAGGGTACTGTACACGTGTATACAACCCCTGCATAAGGTCTATACAACCCCCATAATAAAAAAATTCCAGTTTACTAAAATTTTTCCCATTATAATGAAATTGTGCTTTATAGTATCTTGCAGGCCTCGTTATACAGTACACCCAAATTTCTATGAGCCACAATCCCCAAATCTGGCATATCCCATCTGCTATCAAACAGTAAAATAACAAATCCACAATCGAAATCCGGCTAAGATCGACATTGAAACTTGGTGCCACTGCTCTTATTCATCCGATAGATAGAAGAACATGAGTTAAATAAGAACTTGCTCAGAAACAAAAAAAAAAAAAAAAAAAAAAAAAAAAAAAAAAAGAAAAGAAAAGAAAAGAAAAGAAAAAACTAGCAAAAAACACACCAGAAGGTTTTAGCAAGGTAAGACTTGTTAAGCTTTATTCAAGCTTTAAGACTTGTTAAGCTTTATTCAAGCTTGGTGTCATTAGAGTGCAGTTAGTGGCTAATCCTTCCCCTTTGTATTTCATTCAAAGAAGCAATATTTCTTGGTTTTACTTTGCATAATTAGATGACACTATTTGCTTGGAGCTAAGTTTAATCTGATTGAAGAAGTGGCATAATAAGACTTGTGGTTTTTATATTAGTTGTTTTGAATTGGTTGTTTTTATATTGTATGTGCTTCAGTTTGCAAGGCTGTGCCATGAAGGATTTTGAAGTTTTCACTACAAAGTATGCCTTCCTTTTGTATGTAGGAAAAAGAACCTGCACACATATCAAGGTGCAAATTAACGGAACTTAAATAAGTGAGAACTTGCATGGTTAATACTAGGCTTTAGAGATCTGCAAGAAAACATTTGCATGTTAAGCATGCGACAAAGTGTTGAATTAGAAACTGCTTGATCAGCATGCCCTCCATTCATAAAATAGCAGCACTAGCAAGATAACCCCAATGATTACCTAGCAGCATGCTCCACATGTTTTAATGCTGGTGCATTAGAAAAAACTAGCTCACAGGGTTACATCTACATGGTGAAGTTGGCAAACGTTTATAGGTGGGGACCCATTTAACAAATTTTTCCAGTAAAGCCTATGGATATCTCATGAGACGAAGGCTGCAAATGCAAAAGTGGTATGACAAGGGAGGATCCTGGGACTGGGAATAATAACAATAAAGATTCCCAATTAGCAGCAAATGGGCATGGAAACAGAAATTGCAGGCCATGATAAAGAGGATCACCATAACAGCAAAGTCGACAAGCTCTCCTCCTTCTAAATCTGCGCTGGAAGACCATTTGTAGCATTTTTCAAGCGCAACGTTCTTTGAATGTTCTTCTGTTGGTCCATGTTCCATGTTGCTGAAGGCTTTGGGCCTGGTGGGCTTCTTCCGGACAGAGCCATTAATCTAAGCTTGTTCAAATGCCCAGAGCGCAGAATACTTGTTATGAACCCATTATTCTTTCTAAGCCTGAATTTTATTAGAAATGCAAGATCATGCTGCAGAGGAAGAGCCTAGAAAGGATTGTCAGCCCAGACTGTTAGGCCGCACCGGATTTAATTCTTCCAACCCGAGTAAATGGATATGCACTCTTCTTTTCTTAATCTTGTCCAAATTAGCTAGCAGTCAGCGACACCAGGGAGGATGCAGTCAAACAAAGTCTAACAATCAAGTCATGATGCGACAAGTCTATATAATCAAATTGTCAAAATAATTGAGAGAAGCTCAACGTCCAGCCAAGCAGAGATGTCAGATTTCATTACATTATGCCCAAAGTGGGTCAGAAACAATCATCATAATCAGAGCATTATCAGAGCATGTGGAGACATAGAAGCAATGCAAAGGATGGCATTGGACGTGTTCTGAGAAAGTGGATTTTAACTGCTGCCCAACAAGGATAAATACATCAATATATATAAGCTTTCTTTCATGGGTACAGAAGCGAAATGCAGCAAAAAAAGGAATTTGAACTTGGTTCAGGAGTATCTGAGTAGAATCTCTTTCCTCTGCTCCTGTTGATGAGTATCCAAAGAAAATAACAAGCCAATGTAAACAACCCAATGTAGCCTAAATTAATCTATAGAAACTGTTTTAAGGGGATAGAAAAATACCTTGCAATCCCTAGAATCACCATGGTTAATGGAAGCTTACACAACTTGGAAATTTCTATGCCAACCTGCACTACAAACAACATGAACCCACCCGCTTTTAGCATTGCACAATGCTCAATGCTCCAAGTTGTCACAAAATCGAGACAAACAAATCATTCAAAATCTCCACATATCATCTACAGATTGAGACAGGCTCAGCCATGAAGTTTAGGACTCTATGCAATCTACGCAATTTAAGACACTTTAATTTTTAAGGCACCAAGTCCTGTTGCCAAGGCATTCTGGTCTATGCCATAGCATCGGCAAAAAGTACAACAAAGAGACCATTGCAAGCCATATGTTCTATTTTTGGACCATGATAGTTTCCAGAGTGGCAGTACTCTACTGCCATAATCCTATCTTCGAAATATGGAAAATCATGAGAAAAAAGCCTGCATAGCAAGAATCAAATCAAAGCAAGCTGGGCACACCAAATATCCAACCTGCATGCCATTGGAATCGTTTTTCCAGAACACATAATAAACATTCACATGCGATTTTTCCAGGAAGCTTGCCATCTGCTATCGTAAAGCTTTATAAATTCTTAAGGAAGCTTGCCATTTGCTATCTTAAGGCTCTTAAGAAACCTAACGGAGAAAAGGATTGCACCTACGACTCTAGTTTCGGATAGACGAAAAACGAAAATGGCAGACGACAGACTACTTTTCTTCTGGGCAAGACGACGTGCCTTCAAATCTTCTGGCATAGTTCAAATCTGCCAGAATACAATGTTGGATTTGAACTCTGCTAACATTGTAAGAATGCAAAATTAACGTGCCTTCAAAACATGATAGGGCTTTGAACATCGTACTATTTTCAGGGTCGTGAAGCTTATCCTGAAAACCTAAATCTTCCACTTTTTCCACTGCTGTAAGGCTTGATTTTATTGCTTGGATATTCCGACTCAACATTTTAGAGGAGTACACAAAGTAGCTCATGGCTTGAAGTTCTTGAGCCATGTCTGCTACTACATTCCTTAAATGAGAGACAGAGGAGAATAAGCACAAGATCATTGACCAGATAGGGAGAAGATGGAGGCCATACCGGAAACAGCGCGCAACAATGTAAGAAAAGGGTTTAAGGTAGAGCCGTACCAAAACTAAAAAGCTGAGGGAAAGCTATGCCAAAGGACAAGGAAAGAGCGTCGCATGAAGCATAGCAGGCTACCCTATGGTATCTCCGTGTAAAATTTGGGACACTTTCTAATTTCGCTCACCGTTGATGCATAAAATAAATATCTGACGGCCAAAAATATGTCCAACTTAGATTTTACTGAGGTGGAGGTGCTACGTGGATAGGCTAGAATTTCAAGAATGGTTGTAGACTTGGTTAGGCCGGTGTGCTAAAAAAAAAAAAAATCAAGGAAAAAAAATTTGGCGTAAAAAATGTATTTTTCTTGCTAAAGGGCTTGTTAAGCGATGAGAGATCATTATCTTGCCATACGGTATAAAAATTGTCTCTCGCGCTATACGGAGAGAGACAATTTGTTTTCTGATCATGTGGCCAACTGGGGGGAGGGAGGGAGGGAGAAATGACTATTCAATATACTATTTCGGCTCAAAAAGGTTGAAGATTACAATCAATATATATGCAATATTATCAGTGTAGATTACGTACGCGTAAGGTATGATGTAAGGTACTTGTATATTGTACCAGGACGTACAATACATACTTATTCACTTTGTGCAAAAAATAAGAAAAAATAATTGCCTGTTGTTTTAACATACATGTATGGTACATACACACATGTACTATATGTAGCAAAATAACAGGGGGTTCTAGGGGGATTTGATATGGATGAATAAAATAAGAATTCCTGAAACCATAGACCATATATTGGTTAAAGTATATTGGGGTATATTGGTTAAAGTAGTTGTTGGGGTAGTCACCACTCACCACACTCACCACACTCACCACTATTGAGGTGGTATAGGAGATTATATACCGTATATGGAGGGATATACGCACATGCACGCGTGCAGGATATTTGCACGTATGCATTGTGGTGTGCAGGGGGGTATGATCATCACTGTATTATCTGAGCAGAGAGAGAAGAACAGAGGGACGATGTATTGGGAGAGAGTATTTTGTTTGATTTAGCTATGGAGATGATGAATCTTTGTGTTGTGCATTGCCTTGATCTGATAGATTGAGCTAGGATTGTTGGGTTTTCCATCCTTCTTGCAAGGTTAGAGTTTAGGCTCTAACAATTTGGCGACCACGGTGCTCGATAGACCATTGATCGGCAAGAATTTCCATTGAAAAAGGAGTTGTTACTATTGGTATTGGTGATCGTCGGTAAAGAACGACACCATTGAGAAATGAGCAATTTCTTGTGTGAAGGGAATTTTGCCGTAATTGATTTGTGCGGTACAATTTGACAAAGGGAGCATAGTTTTATGCCCAAGGGAAGTAAGAAGGATATCCCACCATTCAATTTCATTTTCAGATTTGGGAGCAGACCTGGGGTCTAATTCTCAGATCCAGGAGATTTTGATTCCATTTACCGATCTAGAGGGTAATCCAATTTCGTTTTTCAAATTGAAGGGAGATTCAATTTCGTTTTTCCAATTTCAAGAAACCCAAGAAGAGGCAGAGATGGCTGTATTACCACCTATGGTATAGGGTTTTCAGACAATGGGGATTCCAAAGTTTGATGATCTGGTGGATCGGGATCCTTTGAAGCATATTGTGAAGTTTGAGAGGTATTGCCAGCAATGTAAGTTACCGGCTACTGATTATTTGTTGTGGTTTCATAGTTCTTTGCAAGATTTAGTAGAGGAATGGGCACAAACGCAGCCAGATACCATGACATATCAGGAATTAAAGGAAGCTTTCATTGCTAATTATCAAGAAGTTCATGGTAAGGATAAGACTATGGAAAGGTGGACCAATTTCACACAAAAGGAAGATGAATCAATTAGAGAGTATAATCAGAGGTATATTGCGGTTCTCAAAGACGTGGTTCATTGAAAGATTGCAAGGAGTGATGAAATGGATATTCAATGGTATGTGAAGGGGGGAACGAAAGCATGCTCATAAGGTGAAGGCCAAACAGACCTACAACATTACTAGAGGCACAAAATTATGCTCTCAAGGCTGAAGATAAGTTGGGATACATTCATGAAGTTGCTTGCTCCGAGCATAAAAGCAGAGGATATTGCAGCCAAGATTTCTAAGCTTACAATTGGTGAGAAGCTAAGGGAGGTGCGGTTTATTACTTGTGAGTATTGTGTGTCTATTGACATTCCGATACTACATGTAGATTGCTGAAATTCTACTCAAGATGCCAAATAAAGGGCCATAATGATCAAGAATGTGGGGAGAAGAGATTCTTTGAGAGGGCCAATCCGTATTTGTTTTTTGTTATGCAACCAAACCACCTATTCCTATTCAACCAATGCATAAAGACCTATCATACCACAAGTTCCAATGATGCCACAAGCTCCAATTGCTCAACAAGCTCAATGAGTTCCACACAAATGGTGCGACCAAAACAGGGGATGGTATCCAAGTAAGGCTCATTTGTATTGCAAGTTATGTGATAAATTTAAGCATGATGAGAGTACTTTGTTGGAAAATTCATGGGATATCGAATGGGCAACCAACAAGTATCCACCAAGGCAAAGAAGTGTTTGAATCAAGACCTCTTCCTAATAATGATGTTCGCATTCAAGATGCAAAGTACATTGATAATCCTCAAGTTAAGGCTCTTATTGAGGAGCTTAAGAAACAAGAGAAGGCAAAATCAGTAGTAAATTGTGGATTTGTTGAGGTGGACAGTGACCCATTTCAGCAAGAAGAAGAGATTGGAGAAGTAAATGCGGTTACAAGATCACAAAAGGTGGTGCAAGAACCAAGAGTAGTGCCAATTGCGGAGAAGACTAAGACCTCTTTTCCAAAGGCTTTGAAGGGACAAGCTTTGAAGGTATCAGCACCTAAGAAGGTGCAATTCAATGTGTTGCCCACAGAACAGTTTCAGTCTATAGCAGAAAATCAGCCCATAGTGAAGTCTTCTATGGTGGATGAGGAAATTCAAAATGAAGATGATGTGATCAGCCAAGTTTTAGCCACTAAAGTTACACTTACTCTTGAGCAATTGATGCATTATTCTTCAAATTTGTTGCAAGAGTTAGGGGGAAGAACAAAATCAGAAATTTCAGTCCAACAAATCATCTCAAATGATACCAATAAGAGTAGAATGGAGCCACCAGCCCGGCAATCCAAGGATCCAGGGCCATTTCTTTGTGATGTGAGTATCAATGGATATTTAATCAAAGATGCCAACATAGATACCGGAAGCGGAGTGAATGTAATGCCTTATCATATAATGCTTCAAGTTGGATTGAAAATGATGGAACCGACAACTATGATGCTCAAAGCATTCAATCAAATGAAGGTGCAGCCTATGGGAGTCATAAGAAATGTCTTATGCAAGGTTTATGAGGTGGAAGCAATCTTGGATTTCATGGTTTTGAAATTTCCAGAGAGTGTGCATGCTAAAACTTATACTTTGTTGCTGAGTCGTACATGGTTAGATGACATACAAGCTGAGACTTCATGGAGGAAGCATGAAATGAACATCTTTCAAGGGGAACACAAGGTTACTATAGATCATCCTCTGAAATCAGCAAAAGGTACCTTGCAGTCCTTCTTTGAACAGCCCGCAGTTAGAAATCAGCAAAGAGGATGCTATGGTGTCAGGGCAACAAGGTCCACTACTAGAGGATGGGCTGTTTGCGACGTCAGTTTGCGACGTATATGAAACTTCCACGTCGCAAAAATCGCGTACGTTCCCATGATGTCGCACAAAATTTAAACGACGTCGCAGATAGAACGTCCCACGTCGCAGTTGGAACGTCTGGTCAAACGTCGCAATGGAAAAAATCGAGTACGTTCCTAAGACGTTTCACAAAATTCAAACGACGTCGCAGGTAGAACGTCAGACGTCACAGTTGGAACGTCTGGCCAGACGTCGCAATTGCCTACTACGTGCCACGTCGCACTAACGACGTATCACGTCGCAAGTGCAACGGTCATTACAACGTGGAACGTCACAACTGCAACGTCTCATTGCGACTTTAAGAATAAACACAAAATAAATACAAATATAAGTTATTGAGGTGTTGGTAAGGCCTCAAGTTTGTTAGCTAAAGGTTAGGGGTTCAAGTCCACGAAAAAACATTTTGGACGCACATATATGTACGTCTTAGCAACATATGAGCGACGTCTGTAAAACGTATAAGGACATATTTTGTACGTATTTGGGACGTCCATGACGTCGCTAATACATTGCACATGCGACGTCACGTCGCACATGCGACGTGACGTCGCGTTGCGACGAATCCACAGCGACGTCATTTGCGACGAGCGGGAAACATTATTAAAGCGTGTGCATGCGACGTTTGATGTCCTCGTTACGTCGCAAAGACGTCGCAAATGACGTCGCAAACTGCCTATTCTGTAGTAGTGGTCTTAGTTGTTTTCATGTCTTGGAAGTGGGTGACAGGGAAGATAAGACTTTGTACAAGTGGTTAAAAGGTACCCAAATTTTAGAAATATGTCATTTACAGCAGCAAGTTGCAGATAAGTATATCCAAAGACTTGAAAGTATTGGTGAAGAGGAGTTACAAGAAACTCTTGTGAACATGCAGGAAGAGTCTATTCAAAGACCCATTGGTGAAACTTTATTTCAGCAAGGTATTGATCAAGATCAAGTAGAGATGTTGATTTTGACATCAAGCATAGATGGGGTAAACAACAATCAGCCCACTATACAAGGACAAATGTATTTTGATGGTGCATTTTCTAAACTCAAGAGTTATGGAGGTGTAGGAGTATTTCTGATATATGGGCATAAGAAGAAGATTGTGACATTGAGTATGCCATGCAATGCAAGCAGTAATAATGAGGCTGAATATCATGCACTTATTCAAGGGATGACTTTGGCAAAGAAGAAGCATGTTGATTGTTTGACTATTTTTGGAGATTCTTTGTTGGTGTGTCAACAACTTGTGGATCAATTTCAGGTCTTAAGTGCTAATTTGAGAGCCTTACATCAACAAGCCCTGGATTTGAAGTCCTATTTTTAGCAGTGCATTGTGGTACATGTTCCAAGAGAACAAAACAGTGTGACGGATGCTTTAGCACAATCGGCAATGGTGCAAGCAGCTTGGTGGCATGCGCACATTCTGAAGGATGAGGTAAATCATATCAGTCCATGTTCATCACAGTCACCACATTCACCACAGTCTGTACCTGCACCATATTCACTACCGTCACCACATTCACCACATTCATCACTGTCATCACATTCACCACATTCACCACAGTCACCACATTCCTCATTGTCACCACATTCACCACATTCCTCATTGTCACCACAGTCACCACATTCATTACAGCCACCACATTTAGTCAAGAACATCAATATTTCTCAAGGAAATTAAGAAGAATTGGTTACTATTGGAGGCGATCTTACTCAAGAGGAGGAACGTGATTTGATATCTTTGTTAAGAGAATTCAGGGATGTTTTGGCAAGAAATTACAAAGAATTGAAAGGCATTCCACCAGAGGTTGTGGTTCATACCATTGATTTGAAACAAGGATCAAAACCAGTCCAACGAGCTCAAAGGAGAATGAGTCCAGCCATAGAGGAGCAAGTAAAGGCTGAAGTCATGAAGCTTTTGGAGGCGGGATTTATTGTACCAGTGCCAAATTCAGATTGGATCAGTTCTATTGTACCTGTGAGAAAGCCAAATAACTCAATCCGAATATGCATTGATTACAGGGATCTCAACAAAGCTACAAAAAGAGATCATTTTCCTACACCATTCCTAGACACCTTGTTGGATATTGTTGCAGGAAATCAGGCCTATTCTTTCTTGGATGGTTACTCAGGATATAATCAGATCCAAATCTATCCACCACATCAAGCAATGACGGCTTTTCGAACACCTTTTGGCATCTATGCTTATAAGGTATTACCTTTTATAGATGACTTAACAACGTTCTCGATTCCAAGAAGGGATCACTTGGATCATCTCAGAAAAGTTCTTGAAAGATGCCGATTGTATGGCATAAGTTTGAATCCTGCTAAGTGTATTTTCTTCACTAGAGGAGGAAAACTATTGGGCAATTATGTTTCAGAAAAAAGGTTTACAAGTGAATCATGGTAAGATTGCAGCCTTGGAGAAGGTCAAACCACCTATACAAATGTATCCCAAGTGAGAAGCTTATATGGCCAACTCAGTTTTAGTAGGAGGTATTTGCACAATTTGCTAAAATAACCCAGCCACTTGTGGATTGTATGAAGCAAGGGCAGAATTTTAGATGGAAGGAGGACGCTCAAGAAGCATTTGAATGGTGCCTTGGACAATTGAAAGAGAGAACTTTGTTGATTCCTCCAAGAATGAGTGAGCCATTTCATTTATTCTTTACAGTTTGGGAGCAAGCTTTAGCTGTCACACTATGTCAGAAAAATCAGCAAAAGCATTATGATGTGAATTACTATGCTAGCCGGTTGTTAACTCCACAAGAGCAGAAATGGACTCATGTGGAGCATCTTAGGTTGCCATTGAAGTGGGCCTTGAATATTTTTAAACATTATCTTCTTCCTTCACAGTGGAATTCAGCAAATGTACAATATGTTTACATTCATATGGATGTGAACCTATTGCCATGCATTTACAACAAGACTGTCCAAGATGGGCTCTTATCATACAAGAATTTGAGTTGAAGTATGTTAAGATGGCTCAAGGAGCTCATAATCCAAGTGCCTATTTGAGTAGTGGTGCTGAAATAGAAGAGGAAACAGACCAGCAAGTAGCATTTCAGGATAATGGAGTATTACAAAGGTTCATTGGGACTGTGGATCTTTGGTATGCTAATATATACAGGTATTTACAAGATCAGACTTATCCTTCATCATTTTCAAAGCAACAAAAGCATGCTCTTAGAGTACAAGCAGCTGGTTATGTGGTGCATGAAGCTATTCGTTATAAGAGGACTATGGAAGGTCTCTTATTACGGTGTGTTGCTGGTCAGCAAACTCATGATTTGCTGCAGCAAGCACATGATTGTCAGGGACATTTTGCAGCCAGAACCACAGCTAGGAAGATCCTTCATTGGGGATATTATTGGCCAACTCTTTACAAGGATACTAGAGACTTTGTTAGCAAATGTGAGAAGTGTCAAAGGCATAAACAATTAACAGGCCACAATAATATGCCATTCCATCCTATTTTGAGCGTTGGTCCGTTTTATATGTGGGGATTGGATTACATTGGGCCTATCAATCCTCCATCTTCTAAAGGTCATAAGTATATCTTGGCAGCCACTTGTATGTTTACAAAGTGGGTAGAAGCAATTTCAGCGAAGCATGCTACAGAAAGTACCACAGTAAGCTTTCTTTATCACAATTTGATTTCTCGGTTTGGTGTTCCAACCATTCTTTTGTCTGATAAAGGAACTCATTTCATGGGGAAAGTAGTAGCTCAGTTAACAGAAAAGATTGGGGTTCACCATGTGCAAGCTTCTGCTTATTATCCACAGGGAAATGGGCAAGCTGAGTCTACTAACAAAATTCTGAAAGCTAACTTGGCCAAAACAGTGAAGGATAATCAAAGAAATTGGCATGAAGCCTTGACAGGTGCCTTATGGAGTTTCAGGTGTACTTACAAGTTGGCTATAGGATTTACACCATTTGAATTGATTTATGGAGTGCAAGCTGTGATGCCTATTCATTTGGACATTCCTTTGTGCTCATTTGTGGAGCTACTTTATTATGAGAATTTAGGAGAAGTTCCAACTCCAAATCAAGTGCATAATAGGATGGATGATTTGTTGCAATTGCAAGAGATGGGACAAGAAGCAGCAGACTTCAATATGAGGCATAAGCAGAAAGTAAAGCTTATCAAAGGCAGGTTACAGGTTGTCAATCCATTTGAGGAAGGCCAATAGATGTTGTGCAGGACCACTAAGCAGCATCTTTCTAAATTTCAAAGCCCATGGGAAGGCCCATTTCTGATTGATAAAGAGGTACCAGGTGGGGCTTTCTACTTGATGACTCCAGAAGGGGAATTGTTGCCTAATCCCAGAAATGGGAAGGATCTCAAACCTTATTTTGAAAGAGAAGTGCTTTTCTAAGGGATTCAGATTTGCCATAGCTCCAATTACAGAGAATTTATGCAGAACTTTTGGGTTATAACAGGTTGTTTTTCTGTAAAAACAGCTGGTGACAGTTCCACAATACACTATCTATTCGACATCAAAAGATGTGTTTTGGCGATACGAATCCAAAGAGCTATGGTGTAGGTCAAACAGAATTCTGGAACTCAAGATATCAGCTTTCAAAGTTTGCCACAGTTACAGAGGCTCTGTTTCGTCACTTTCTTTTTGGACCAATTTGTTTTGTGCTAGTCATTTGGATTTGAGAAGGGTAATTTCCTTTCTACACATACATGTAAATGTGTCATTTGGGGACATGTCCCAAGGACCATATTAGTATATTTTGGTGTGGGTTCTCCGCCACGGAGTGGCACATTTTCCCACTGTGGACGCCACTGTTGGGGTGGTCACCACTCACCACACTCACCACAGTCACCACTATTGAGGTGGTATAGGAGATTATATACCATACTAGTTATGGTGCCCGGTGTTGCGGGGCTTTGTTACAATTTGAAAGAATGTGGTGATTTTTATATCTAACATGATGCTAAAAAGGAAGGAAGGTCTAAACGTGAGGATGGGTGTGATGGGTATTGTTGATTTGTCGTGTAATATAAATGCCAACGACGGCGTGTTTAGCATACTCCAACTTTTGATTGAGGCCCTGAGTATAAAGCACGATGTTCCTTGTATTGTGAGTTGGAAACATCAATGGTCAGTATATGGAAGAACCATTGGTCCTAATAAGTACCTTGTTCATGTATGTAAGATGATTTTCATGTAGCACAAATATAAAAGCACATCTTGGCAATATGCTTGGTTAGTCATATTCATACATGTTGACCAATCCATATGCATGCAATGGTAAACATGGACATGGACATACATCGAGATGTAATATAATGACGCAAAGGAGATGTTTAATAGAATAAAGAGATCTCATGACTTCCAACTCTTCCTTGTAGTAAGATAATGAGCATCTCAAATTTTGGCATCGTTTAAAAAGGTAATGTGAGGCATTTGGTTGGATTGAGTAGATGATGTTAGACAAAATAAGACCAATGAACAACTTAAAGAACATGACAATCGATATTTGGAGGAGTAAATGTGAATTATGTCGAGATACAAAGATTTGTATATTATAATGACTCAATACCAACACCATAAATCATATTTGCAAAGTTGTGTTCCAATTGCCTTGCTTTAGGCTCAGTTGTACTGGATTTATTGTAATCATACGTTACATTAAAAATAGTAGCTTGAATGATTGTCCATGAGTATCCATACATCCGTAATTATTCAAGGCGTCTATAGATCTACTGTAAACCAAATTTCTTAAAAGCATACAATTGAAAATTCATAGGCAGTTCCCACAGCAAGAAAACGTGGAGCAATAATGTTTGTTGCCTAGCATTGTCACGTGTTATTGCTCAGGACATGGAGACCCATGAAGTCTTGCATTCTCTGCCAGTTGGGTCCCATTAAGACCTGCTATCATTTGGTTGTAATGATGATATTAACCTCACCTCATAAATCTATTGTTTCTAAGCCTAATCAATGCCTTAAATCTATGGTTTGGTCAGCATGCCTGATGATGTCTGTTGCCTAGCATTGTACATGGAGACCTATAAAGTCTTGCATTCGCTGCCAGTTGAGTCCTATTATGACATGCTATCATTTCTGCAAGCCCTGCAAGCCAGCTTGATGTTGAACTTAGCATAAGAGTACTGGCATCATATTTGACATGTAAATATATGGATGCATAATAATTTGCTACAACATGTCTAAAATATGAACATGCCTAATAACATATTCCACAAATCTGTGATTTTACAATTCTTATCGAATAGTTTTTCTAGTGAAGAAAAATGAGAAACCAATGCATTTTCATGGCATCATTTTTGGTTAAAATTCCTAATTTAGTAGATAATGCAAGCATTATATGCCTAATAGAGGCATGTAAAGCCACCATAAATCAAGTTAAGCTGCCATGTCTCTAGGAGAGTGCTCTTGCTCATATATTCAAGAGAAATGCTATGTGCATTTCAGTTAATGCCGCATGCATTTGTTACAACAGCTACGTACGCGACATAATGAGTGTGCTGTATCAGGTAAACCAGAATGAATGTCGTTCAATAAAATTGAAACGAAAGTCGCCATCGCTCAAATTGTATGACAAATTCATGTCTAATGGATTTGTGTAGTCATCAAGTCGAACCTTACATTTAAACATCTTCCTGATGGACAAGAAAATGCTTGACATTCGCACAAGTAGGATTTTTAAAATTGGGGAAATTTTCTTCCGCATATTCTCAGATAATAGATAGTATGCCAACGAAAGAGAATGGACCAACATGAATATATGTTATCCGATGATGTACATGTTGAAACTCCATGCATTAGTTAATAAGGCCATATTTAAGCATGAAGGCACTAATGCCCAATGTTCTCTTCAATATCTAATCTTTTGGTTACCGCCGAAAGCTCTTAGAGACAATAATGCAAATGACAAGGAGAAAATACAAGGAAGAAAGCAAGGAAGGTAGGTTATATCAACATCCGAGAATGCAGCTTTGATTTACAATAACAAATTTAAAATACATCCGAATTATTACATCACCCATGTAGTCTCCTAGAGATGTGCATAAGAAATGGAAAGAAACTACTTTAACATTTGTCTCCCCTGGTGCAAATATGAAGTAAGAGTCTAAATTGTCCTCTCTTTGGGAGGATCAAGCTACGCTTTTTTTTGTTAAAGAAGGGACTAAAACGGATGACCGAGGCGTGGTCTATGAACATACAAAATTTGGATCTGCATGAAGGGCAATAGCCTCTAAGACACTTAAAAACAAATATTCTCAAAAACATCCGCTTTCAATGAGAAATTCCTAGAAAGTCGCTTCCATTTGCCATCCCACGATCCATTTGAGGTACTTGGCTCAACAAAAACAGTCAATTGTCAATGCATGTGTAAAAAGCGCAATGGACATTGGAGCCCAACATTATCCAATACCTAAAATCTGGTATATATACTATGTAGATATTTGGTTGCTTATCTCAACCGATATTTGATTGTTTCTACGAATGCTAAGTTTTGATTGTATGCTGACAACGAGATGCATTTTATATTTGAAGGTATAGTCTTACATTTGCATGCTTTCCCTATATTCGTCTCTTGCAAAACATCAAATAGGTCTTGCTTAAATAGGTTTCTGGAAATCAGTTTTATCTGCCTTCTTGCACATGTTGTATGACCTATTGCTTTGGTATGCACAAACACATGGCAGAGGTTTTTGGATTGGAGCATTTTCAATGGGAAGCATGTGGCTTATACACAGGAGGTCTACAAAGAAAAAGATTACTACTGAGCATGACGTTTTTCGTCAGTACAGGATGAGAATTTATCGAATTTCTGTTATTCGGCATTTAAAAATGTTCTTCAAGAGGTCAGTAATAAGTCCTTTCTCCTTTTCAAAATATATCAACTCTATGTACTTAATAACAGCTCTCAACAAAGTTGTTTGTTTGTTATAAATAGAGGGCAAAAACTGTAACAGATGATTGCATCAATAAATCTAAATCTGTCATGTTCTGTTGCAAAAGTGCCCCTTTCACTGTGAATAAGCTCTCACGTTTTAGCTCAGTCTAAGGACGTGTGAAGTTTCTTTATAAAATGGTTGAAGGCAAGTGGCTGCATTCTTTTTATTGGCACAACTGTATAATTGCTATGATGCTTCTCTGCATTACTTCTCATTTTCCACTGTGGCATTTCTACAGATGAACAAAATATTCTCTATGTTAATATTCCCTATCTTTCAGGCACAACCAGGCTTAGACAAATTAGTTAAAGATGAGTAGGTTATCATGCTTCAGGTCAAAGGTATATGGGAAATAACTCATTGTCGAACTAGCTGAATTATTACACACAATTCGTTGCAGATAAATGTTTCCTACACAAAGACATCGCACGCCTGAAGTTCGGTATGAACATTCTGAAACATTTACTTATTTTGCTTGCTTAATGGATGATTTTTTCATATTCTCTTTATATATTGCATTCCTTTTCATCCAAGGCATTTGATTGTAGGTCTCTTGCATATCTAAAGTAATATTGTGCAGCTGCCCGAAACCCTGGCTATTTCCAGCACTGTATAACATTAGCATGCATATTTGGACCCTATAACAAAACACAGTAGGGCAGGGTAATCTTACATTAGAAAGCAAAAGTAATGCATTCAGAGAACCAAGGTCTAACATTATGTTTTTAACAAAGCTAGAGCATTCGTATCTAAATGCATAGCATCAAAAAACGACACCGACTCCAACCCAAACCAAGGCATTCGTATGTAAATGCATAGCAACAAAGGACTACAACCAACTTGAACCCAAACAACACCTCAAAAGCATAATTTGATTAAAAAAAAAAAGGAAGTGAAATGATTGAGCATGCCTGGTAAGAATAAATATTATAGAGCACACCTGGTAAAATATCACTTTGTAGAAGAGTTTTGTAGCCACCTTATTGATGAGCGACAACTTCTTCCAATGGACCTTCAAGCAGAAACAAAATACATATAGATAACAAAGAACAAATAGAAATGATTTGAATATCACTTTGTAGAAGAACTTTGTGGCCATCTTATTGATGAACAATAAGTCCTTCCACTGAACCTTCTAGTAGAAACGAAATAGATACGAATAACAAAGAATAAATAACATGATTTGAAGCTTGAAATTAAGAAAGCAGATTGTTTTTTTTATTGCAATTCAGCCTTGTATACAAATGTCCCACTATTATTTGCCGATATTCTAAGCTTAAAAGAAGCTTAGAGTACTCTAAAGCTATGGCACAAAAAATGGTGAAACATACCTGTATCGAGATAAGTAGGTTTTATCTCATGCATAACTTGTAACTGGCTTGCCCAATAAACTTGTGATGCCAAAACATAATAGCCTGGCTTCTAGACGTCCCCTCAGAGTCTTCCATCCGGTCAACATGGATGCCTAGATCGCTGAAAGGAAAAATCCCTCGAAGAAAAAACTCCCTATGAAAGAAACTTTTTGATGCACTCCGATGCAAAGAAAATCCCTTTGAATATATCTTCATAGATGCCACCGAGATGCATGCAATATGCCCTTGAGATGCATTCGGCATGCTCTGTCGACGCGATCAAGAATAGAAATCCAAGAGCCAAAAATCATGCGGAAAAAAATCTATATCGGGAAGTTTTCCCGGCCAACAGAACCCCTAAAATCTTAGGAAATAAAAATAAGAAAATTTCCAAAAACATTTCTAGCCAAACCGGAAACTTTCAAATTAACAAAGTAGATATGGAGGGATATATGCACATGCACGCGTGCAGGATATTTGCACGTATGCATTGTGGTGTGCAGGGGGGTATGATCATCACTGTGTTATCTGAGCAGAGAGAGAAGAACAGAGGGACGGTGTATTGAGAGAGAGTATTTTGTTTGATTTAGCTATGGAGATGATGAATCTTTGTGTTGTACATTGCCTTAATCTGATGGATTGAGCTAGGATTGTTGGGTTTTCCATCCTTCTTGCAAGGTTAGAGTTTAGGCTCTAGCAGTAGTCTTATTAGGACATTGAGTTATTTTGGTAGAGGTTCGAGCCCTTGTATTTCATATTCTAAAATCTTAAGCAAAGTCGTATAGAGGTTCAATATTCCCTCAAAACCTTAGGCGAAATCGTGCCTCCAATCATAAATGACTATAAGCGAAACGAGAGGTGCTAACAGGTCCCAACATACGATCTGGGTCGTAGGATCGACGAATCCGACGACTGTGGTAGTCCAGGGTGCTTTATAGGTAAGGTACATGTACTTTATGGTTAAAAAAAAATTATTATTATTATTATTTTTTTTTTGGGGGGGGGGAGGGCGGGTGAGAGGGGGGTTTAACATACGCGCCGTACATATTATATGGTACCTTACATGCCATATGCATACTTTAAATAACAACTTGCATTACCTCGTACTCTGATCCATAGACAATCAAAGCATTGACTGAAAGGAAAGGGAACAAATAATTAATCCCAGAGACTAAGGAGGACTTCAAAATAGGGGTCATACCGACATAAGGTTGATAGCCTCCAGGCTTGCATTAGGTATCAAAGATGCAAAGCTTGTTGCAGATAACTACAGAAGATAAAAGATGAAAATAAAAAGATAATTCCTTGAAACATCCAATAAGTTATGTGCATGTAGGTGCTTCTACCCGGGGAAAACGGTAGTTCATGGAATCCGCAAGCTTCATGCCATCAGACCATGTTCGCTGGTCTGGACATAGGGGATGAGTCTGATATCATATGATTTACTTTTAGGGAGAAGGTGGTTAGCCACTGTGGATGCTAAGGAACTTGTGTATCCTCACCCCTCCTTTAGCATCACAATCCTCTTCAAAGTCTAGATCGAAGTCGTTGACGATGCGGCATGTTCTAGAGTTGGTGCAGGCTCATCGCTTGCTTTTGTTGCTACCGTTCAGAAGCTTGAAATTCATCCATGCGCCTTTGGGTCCAAACTAGGCAAGGATAGGGTCCTCTTTATTAGGATGGGCGACCCACTGTTGTACTTGAATCTTCCAAATCCAGCCAAACACGTGAAGTGCTTGCAGTGCAATATGTGATGTCTGGCCTTGTGGTGAGAGATCGGATTCATAAAGGAGATATCCCTCGCCCGAAATGCCGAGGCGAAGCGTCTTGCTAGATCCTCATTGAACCTAGCCCTTCATGGAGAGTTCGAATTTTGTACATCAAGAATCCTTTTTCTCAATATCATAACAAATTAGCACAGACAATCCGTAATGTGCAAGCACCTTGTTTTTATAATATAACTCTTCTTAAATAATAAGTTAGGCCCTTTTTCCACGGTTGGCTTAAAATATGGCTGTCTTATAACTATAAGACACCATTTGAGGTGCCATGTCATCTTTGTGACATGTCTTACGGCTCCATTATAAGAAGTAGCTTATAATAAAAGACATGTCTCATAAAATATGATTTTCCACTACTCTGCAGTTTTCTTGCATGTTTTTTTCATAGACACAATTTCACTTTCGCAGAACCATTTCTTGATGCATGCAAGCTGTTTCAGATAAAGAACCATTGATGAACACTTTCGCAGAACCATTTCTTGATGCATGCAAGCTGTTTCAGATACAGAACCATTGATGAAAACCATCTATTGCACTGACGAACAGGTAAACAGGTAACTGGAATAGGTAAACAGCCATCGTGCCCCTTCTATATTGCATGGGTTGGATGTAAGAAACAGCCATCGTGCCCCTTCTTCTTCTCCTTTTTCAGTTTGCTTTCATTTATGCTAATGCTAGTCGTGGCAGTGCAGGGGATTTGTAAAGCCGATCAAAGTCTTCTGTGGTTGTAAACAATTTCTTAACTGTGATTTCTTCGGCCGAATCAAGCTGTTTTCCCCTGTTTCGAGCCAAGCTCATGAATAAATTCTGTTTTCCATGCCTTGCTTTCCCCTGTTTCAAGCCAGGCTCATGAATAACCATGATTGTAGGCAGCAAACGCAGTTAAAATCTTAAAATACAAGGCTCCGGCTTTGGACACCAATAAACCTCCATTCTCTCTTTCTGATAGATGCATGTCTTACAACAGTGGCTACGTTTTCCTTTGGCCTTTTCCATTCCGTTCCCGACGATTCAATCAGCTGAAGGTCTGCAAGTCGACGATCCATTCCATGGCCAGGCTGACGATCCATTCTGGTAATGGCTGCTTCTTCTCTGTTTACTCTAGCAGCCCTGTGATAGGATAGAAATGCATACCTTATTTTGTGGCGGGGGGTTTCCCCCGGAATAAAATGCTCCACTCAACTTGTACGAAACCCATTTAAGACATGTCTTAAATTGTGTAGTGGAAAAACTATGGTGACTTATTATCTTACGTGGCCCAATAATATTAAGCAAAATATAAGACAGAGGTGCCATGGAAAAAGGGCCTTAATCCTGGATGGGATGCATTATATTAGAATAGAATAGAAGTGATTTTTTTCGTCCATAGGAGACCAAAGAGGCCCATGAAATGTTAGTTTATGACCAAAGGTTAGGTTCTTTATAATATGATCTAGGCTTATGCAGATCATTATATCCTATTTCAATGGTTACTTTTTAACAAGACCCCCAAATTATTGTTTTTGATGCGGAGATCCACCTAGACTTCAAGTCGGTCCAACTTACTTTTTGGAATTCAAATATAATATTTCAGTATGCTAAAAGACAAGCCACGACCATTAAATCTCCAGACATGTTAAGAATAGAATAGAATAGAATATGATTTTATCGTCCACGGAGACCAACTGGCCTATGGGACCCAAGTACAAAGAGAGAGCAAAGCAGCGACATTACCGTGATTAAAAACCCCTCACCGGGGGTTTTCGGGGAAAACCTTAGTAGCAATAAGGATGCGACATCTACCGCATAGCTATATACATAATCACAAGTACAACCGAGGTTAATGCCTGACGGGGGGCATAACCGAAGTTCAGTATCCATTACCTCCCAGGTAATGATCCCAACAAGCCTACTGAGGCCGTCGCTCGGTAGCTCATGCAAGGCCCGATGGGGCACAACTAACCGAAAGCATACCGAGCCCGATATGCCGGTATCGGATGTGACGTTCCAAAGACAAAGATAATCCCCGATCGATACCGTGATCGCTTCAGCCACGCCGCGACACGCCGCCGACTCGGCCGACGGTACGCGTAATGCAGTAGCCAGTGGGTAGCCCTAGGGGTAACCTTCGCGTAAATATGTGCAACTATTAATGTGCACATTTTCCAATGTACACATTAATGTGGGCACACATTTCCAAGTGGACACTTCATGCCAAGTGGGCCACACCCATAGGTGCAATTAATGTGCACATTTTCCAATGTACACATTAATATGGGCACACATTTCCATGTGTGCACATTTGGCCACCTAGCCCTTAAAGGCAGTGGGCCCATTTCCAATTATCCCACATGCCAAAAGAGGATAATTGGAAACCCTAACCAACCCCTTGTCTATATAGGGTGGGAAACCCTAACTTGCCCAATTTTCGATTTTAGGGCTTTGAACTCTATTTTGGCTGCCTCAACAAATTAAAACCTCCCTCGCACTACCGGGAGAATTGCATCCTTAGTTTCCCGTGATTCGAGCGCCTCAACCAGGATGGTCGAGCTCAGTCGAGGAGCCCTCAAGGATCGGGTATTTGGCCATTTAGATAGTCTAAACCCTATTTTAGTCGCTGAATCAAAAGGGGTTAGCCTATTAGATTGCCCATAGCAGCCCTCTAGATCTCTAGATAGCAGATTCTAACTAAAGAACCTAACTCTATGTTGTAGATTAGATCTAGTTCTTTAGTTCTCTCGGAAGTATATGGGTGATGTATCTCTATGAACTCCTTGTATTGGGAAGGGGGTAGAGACCTAAAGCTTGGTAGTGATGCTCCTAGAGTAGCCTCTCTAGCACACCTTGTAGATTCGCCTGTGCACAAGAGCCACACCGGATGTGGGTGAAGGGGCCGACCGGGCAGAGAGGAGGTTCATGTCCCGACTCTTGAACGGTTCCTCCGGTGTGTAAGGCCTACCGAACCATTGTGACTAGGTCCAATGGCTTGCCATCTAAGTATGGGCAAGGCATGGGCTCGACACCCGTGAAGTGGTGTTCACTTTCCGGTGGGTTCGACGAATACGCGCAAGGGCCCTCTAGTCACCTTTGAGTCAGCATGTAGATCTCTCGGAGGGAGTGATCCCTACCCTGCCCCATCGAACCGGGAAGATGAGCCCGTGAGTAGCCCTTTGGCTATGCATCCGGGCTGGCTACACGGGGTCCCGACACTTTTCGCACCACTCGCAAAGTGTGCACAGGGAGGGGTGGATGGAGTGGACAACCCTAAGCCATGTTCATATGCCGCCCAAATCCATTGCCATGAATTCGCGCAATGAACCCCCGAGACCCAAGCCGCCGGGCCATCCCTTTGAGTCCGAGCCTTGGGTAGGATTCCCTATGTGATGTGCTGATCTTTGTCGATGCAGATATGTGGAGGACCATCCTTCGTGATGGTCACATGATGTGATGTATGTGCTACCGACATGTATGTTTACGCCCAGCAGCCTAGGTAGGCCCCCGAGGGAGACGGGTGCAATGACCCTTCCACTCTTCCCACCGGAACCCGCCACGGTTGCAAAGGTCATGTGGAGGGCCCCAGATTAGCATGGAGCCGGTATGGGGATGAACTCCTGTTTGTATACGGTGAGTGCACCGATAATTAGTAGGGGACGCCACACCGGACAGGCCCGGAGGGCGTGACTTTCATCCTCAATGGCCGCTGACAAAGACTCGACAGACTCGGCCCTCACGCTGCCCCCGAATCCATCTTCCGCGCCTCAATGCGGAGGTGGTGTGCACTGCGGCGAATGGAAGCAATCACCCCGCTTTTTCATGGGTAGATGGGTGCGCAGTAGTGGTGTGGGCCCCTCGTGAGCATGGGATTAACCTGTCTGTCGATAATTTGCCACCTTGACATGTGACAGGGCCTCGCATCCCAAAGCTTGGCCATGAAGCAAGCATCCAAGTATCGCCAAAGGCAAAAGCGTTCTGGGTGTATGCACCGGGTCCACATCCGTGCCCGCACATTCCATAGCGAAACCACCGGGCTTGCTTTGTCTTTCCAAAGAAGCTTTGAGTCGCCATGGGCCCATCGCCACCGCCAAAGCAAGGTTGGGCAGCCGGGCTTCATCCATAGCCACCACCTTCCTCGAAGTAAATAAGGTGACGCTTCAAATATGAGCCCTCAGAATGGAAGGAAGCCTGCCTCCTGAGCAAGATCTGATATGGGACCGTGGATTTCACTCCTGCCCGGCCAAGAAGGCCTTCAGACTGCCTAGATCGCTCCAAGTGGTGAGGGATATCACCGCCCCCACTTCTGCCCCATAGAGGAGGACCGTTCAACCAAGGCCACTCAACAAGTGTGCCCGTGACCCCATGCATACAAACTTGGGATCATTGTTTTGCATTGCATACGGGGCTTTCCAAACTGCGGGACCTGCAGAACCCGATGGATGCATCCCGGTGTGTGGTAGTAGAAAACTCAATGCCCAAATACTTATAAGATCGAGCCACCTCCACTACCCCCCCTCGTAAGTGAATGAGGGAAGGCGGGTGCCGGATGATGGGACCAGCAGAGACCCTTGTCTTGGCCAAGTTAACTCTCATGTCGGTGAATTGGCGTAAAGTGTCCAAAGCATCCGTGGCGTTGCATGTCCTCCGGGTATATGCGAGCAGGTCAACATCATTAGCATATATGAGTTGCGGATTATGTGGTGCATCAACCGAGCCTCTGCCGTGCTCAACTAGCCATTCTTCTAGCTGGTCAATGTACAAGCCAAGAGCATCGGGGATAGAGGGCAGCCCGGCAAGACGCCAATGCTACTAACAAATGTGCTCCCCGACAAAGGTGAGACTAACACCTGAGCAAGCCTCAGATAGTCTGTGATATAGCATTCCTCAAGTCGACGGGGTCCCTAGTCAGTCTCAATCATTCCCACAACTTATCCCGGGGCTTTATGGAAATCCACAAAGCAACAAGCATGCATTCGGGCGTTGATTCCGCTATCCTCTATGAGTGTTCGCAGAGTGAAGATATGGTCAATAGTAGAATGCCGGGCTGAAGCTCGGCCTGGTGAGAGCCCGCACTTCTCCATCCTCCGCCCAAAGTGTCGGGCGCCGCTCAAGAATCCCTAAGCAACTTGGCAAAGACAGAATCCACCATAATGGTACGATAGTTGGTCGGGTTGTGGGGGTCCCCGCTTTGTATATGGGCACAACTCTACCGGTAGTCCAAAGGGGGAAGCCTTCTTGCAATGCCCCTCGAAAGAGTGCTCGAGAACCGCACCATTGGGGCCCGCCCACTTTGAGAAGCTCGCACAGATACCATCCAAATCAGCCTTCCCCCTAGCGAGGGCGTTGCAGGGCCCATTATGACATCCCCTTCAAGAATGACCCGCTAGGCCTCGCCTCATGGAGGTACTAGTGCCCGGCTTCCCATTGGGTCATACCGTCAGCAGTATCTCACCCATTGTTCCGGTAATATTTCCCTGGGTCGTGGCAGCTTACTCAAGAACTTTCTCCGGTAGGCTCCTAGGGTGGCGGGTCTAGTAGACCAAACATCTGTTGATGATCCCGCAAGGTACCGGCTTTCTTGGTCTTGAGGAAGGAGCGTATTGACGGACGGGCTCATGGGGCTTAATGGTGGGGTCCAAAGACTTGGCGAGCCATCGTTTCAGCTCCCGGACATTCATCATCGAACCCGCTGATTATGGGGGAAGGTGGTTGCAGCCCCCGTGGATCGCCGAGAGCGGCCTCTCCCAAAGCATCCGCCCCTACCCTCGGCGAGCCGGGTTCACCGGGCCGTCGCACGTTGAAGTGTGGGGAGTCGCAAGACTCCCAAAGCAGCATGCTCCAAAGATCCTCGCATAGACCGATGATCATAGTCTAGACGCAACCGCGGGTACATGGGGTGTTGGGGCAATGGGTGCTCTTGGCTACCGCCATCTATCCGCAAGAACAGGGCTGATGGTCTGAGTCTACTTCCTCGCCCCTGCCACCCCGTCCATACTAAAGCGAAAGTGATCAAGTGTAGGCATTGCCGCTCCGCTAGCCCCACTGACACCGTTCTCCCCGCTTCAAAGTGAAGCGGCCCGAGGATCGGCCACCGTGCCTCCATTGCAAATGACCAAGGTCAAAGATATCGCCCGGCAAAGTGATGCCGGCCATACCGCGGTCACTGGTTGCCATCCGACGCCTTTGGCCAAACCATCTCTCGCGGGTCCATTTGCAACACATCCCTCGCCTAGAGGTGCTAATTTTGGGATCTCGCCCCCCTATAGCGCCGATTGAAATCTCCAAGCAACATGACCTTGCCCAATTGTTCCAGACTGGCATGTCATCATATAGATCGACATAGGGCTCCCCGCCATCCACATCCAAGCGCGGTGGTAAAAGTTGCTCTCAAAGATCGCGGTAGTAGCCGCCACAAAGAGAGGGTCGCCATCATTGTTTCTCGCACTCGCACTCCACAGTATTCATAGCCCGTCAGCTTTTGCACAGTGGAGACCGATTGGGCCAAGGTTGTCACGGTAGTAACACGCAATTCCTCCGGTGTCCTCGCTTTTCCTGGCACTCATTGAAGACGGAGAAGCGCCGTATCCCGGCAAATCGTAGCATGTGACCAAAGATGTTCCCATGTTTCCATGAGGAAGATAAGGTCCATGTCCATGGCGACGGAATTGAGATCTGGTCCCCTTCGCCATGGAAAGCCACGGCAATTCCTGGATACCACGGGGAGGCACGATCCCTATTTAGTGGCATGCATCGCCACTTCAGTCCTGGTAGTGGTGGTCCCAGGGGAGCGGAAGATGGGATGCCGTCTTTCTTTGGGCCCCCTCCAGGGGACCTCGAGGGGGCTCTGAGTGCCCGTGATCCCTGTTTGGTCGCTCTCTGAATTCCGCATCCTTCCCCTGACCTCGTAGCCCAGCTCCCCCATGTTCCATGCTGATCCCCGACTTTGGCCAGCTCAATTTCCGTCTCTTATCGCCTTGGGTCAAGTCCCTGAACGTCTGAGCCGCCCCCTTCAACTTCCTACTCGACGCAGATGGCTACCCGCCTCGCACGCCTTCAACTGTGAAGATGACCACCGGGCGACAATGCCGGATTCCATGACGACTACGCCTTTCCAATGGTCACAAAAGCCGGGAACAAGATCCGTCCAAGATCCGCGGTCCGAGCCTGGAAGTGATGATCTCCGGACCGGCCGCCTCCCTCGCGACTACCACATTGGGCGGCTCCTACGCCTCGCCTCGAGTTCGCCGGGCAGGGGCCGCACTGTGTGTTGGTTGAGGTGGGTGAGGCATAGGCTAGGCGGCGCTGGTGGTGGCGCCCGACGAGGTCTGATGTCCGGCATGGTGTTGCAGGTTGACGCACATTAGGTTGGTGGGTTCGGGGTTAGTGTGTTCTTTACCGCGGGTTACGATTCCGAGTTCGGAGCTCGACTCTTTGCGAGACGTTGTCATGTTTGCCATCTCCCGCTGCTGGTAATGGGCGTAGTTGCTCATGTGCCCGGCACCGGAGGCCCTTTGCCTTGTCGGGCAACGGGCCGCTCGGCTCCCGTAGCTCCGATCGCGCTAAATCCTTACCCTCCGGCGAGCGCCGCCTTACTCGGCTTCCAAAGTGGCTGGACTCCTTGTCTCCACCGATGGCGACCTCCGCAGAACCCTCGGCCGAGGGCTACCAGGCTCCTCGATAAAGGGCCTTAGCCTCCCTCAACCTCGCCTCGATCCGGTGCAGGTTCGAGTGTCTCTCTATACAGGTTCATCCTGCGTCCTGCTTCCATAGGCCGCCAACACGGCGGTGTACACGCACCCCTCATATCCCAAGCTCCCCGGGCCGGTATTGCCGCCTCACAAATTGTAGCAAGTGGATGCTATCATCGGCTGGCCGCACGCGATCCTCCAATTACGTGATTCGCCGCTTTTTCGGCACCAATCGCTGCGCAACATCCAGAGATGTTATGTTCTCCACCTGTCGGAGGCCCAAGGCGTGCACCTGGCCCCAACCTTCGCCGATGTTTGCTCCAAGGTTCGACCGGGCGATTGCCCGTGTGGGTCGCCTCACTGTGGTCGAATGCCTTGCTCGGGCCTCCTCTTCATGGAAGACGTCTCTCCCTCTGCCTCAGGCCTCTTCCTTGGTGGCCCCGCTTCATGGTCTTCCCACGCAGGGCTCACTGCATGGGGTCAACCTAATTGGTTGGTGTGTTTGGGCCTTCCCCCGGATGGGTTGGTGTGGTCTTATTATTGAGGTAGGTCACCAACCAAGTGTGGGTCCACACACGGACTGCACTGTGGCCATGACTTGGGGTATGACTTGGGCCACCACAGTCAAAATGTGGTTTTAGGTAGGCTATGGCGGGGGGCTTATCGTGTCCGGCCGGCTAGGCAGGCCGGCGGGTGGCTGGGGCCAAGCTAGGCAAGGCCAAGAGGCGCTTGGTTGGGCTATGGCAATGTCGTAGATGTTGGAGCCTAGCTCAACATTAATTTGTATGCTCGACCGCCCAAATTAGGGTTGGAAGCAAAGGGGCTGAAAGGGGGGCAAAAGGAAAAGTGGCTAATAGACTCTCGGATATCCGGTGTGTGTACCGCCGCCAAAACCCTAGCACACAGCCCAGAAAAGTGCAGATTTGAGCACTGAAACAAAGACAAGCATGCAGGTATCATACACCGTTGGAAAGCTCTCTGAACCAGCTTTCCAACAAGCCTAAGCACATGAAAATCTGACACCGGATGTGAGAGATACAGTCCGTCGAAGTGTCTACCGGTTGCCACAGAAACCCTAGGGTCAGCTACTGGATTATTGTTGACCACAAGGTTTCTGGTAATTTGTAATTTTTGAAGTTTGGGGTTTTTTAATCAATAGCCCTAATAACAAAGACATTTGGTAGTGTTTGACGTTTGTTTTTTATTGGCTGAATGAAGAAGTGCCAGCAATCAAATATCCCCATGAACCAATGCAGCATTTGGTTCAAGATCCATCAAAATCTGACCATCCATGAATATAGCAATATTCATCAAAATTTACAGGTTGGCTTTCCAAGGTGATTATTTCTTTTAAGTGAATTGTCTTAGACAACATTAGTAATATGCTAGAACGTGAGAAGAACTGCTGGAGAATTGGATAAACGAAGTATATTCTTCCCAATATCCTAAAAGTGTTCCTAAAATTCTAGAAGACCACTTTATGTTGTTCATGGTTTCTGAGCCTGCTAAACAAGAGAGGAAAAGAGTTTTTGGCTTCTATTTATCAGTAGTTACTGTACAGTCCAGGACATTCAATTGAATTTCAGATTTGAATTGCCTTGGGATGCTTCTTATCATGCCAATTGGCAGAGACTGTACTAGGGTAAACGCGTTGCAGTCTCTTTTCTCGAATTGTCTAAAGTATGAGCTTGCATAAACAAGGTACTAAATATACAAAGTTTGGCAGGTTCCACAAACAGCCTTTCTTGATCTGATCAGGTGAAAGCATTCAATCAAACTGATAATACATGTGGCATCCAATAAAATTTGGATTTGGATTGCAATAGGCATAGGTTTGGAATTCTGCATTTTATGCTCCTACAACAAAAACTGAAGCATGCATTTTTGTCCCTCACAAAATTAGACAGTGTGGATTTACAAAATCAAAATGCAGTGTGGTTATAAGCTCCTGCAAATTCAAAAGGCAGTGTGCTTGTAGACTCCTGCAATGTCTTTCTTCCTTCTGTCAATGACCATATCCATAAACCTATCACCACTCTGGTTATTTACAGGGCCAGGAAACATATCTTGATAATTCATAAGCTTTACCTTTCTGTCAAGCAGAGATTTGGACATCCAGTCTTTCCATATGGAGCTGGCATACTTTTTCAGTTGCTTTCTTTGATTTGCAATCAACCTGTAAACATAAACAATCCTCTTCTGGCCTATACGAAAAGCTCTGCTTACAGCCTGACGAACAGCAGCAGGATTCCATGACACATCCAAAATGATCACCCTTGATGCACCTGTAAGACATATGCCTTCCCCACATGCCTTCAGAGATGCAAGCAGGACGTGAGCAGATGCGTCCTCACTATTAAACTCATCAATGATTCTCTGTCGTTCAACTTCATTCATGTCACCATCAAGGCGTAGAAAATCTACACCTTTGTTCCATCCATAAATGCGCAGAAACATGGTTTCTAAAAGTCCGAATGGTGCCAGCTTTTCACTAAAAATCAGAATCCTCTCTTTATCCCTAGAACGGCTACAAAACTCTAGTAGGTCAAATATGAAGGTGGTTTTGATGCCATCATTTGGATCATCTGACATAGAAGCTGGCATTACACCATCATCATGAACTCTAGCCGAGGGTTTAAATAATGAAGGATGAATACAAAGCGCTGCGAGCCTGATATCATATTCAAGAGCAGATCCCCTTCCTGTTCCCTCCCCCTGTAACAGTGTCAATACAGACTCCTGTGCTTCTGTCAGATTGAGAAGCACTGAGAATTCAACCAAACCTGGCAGGCTACTCAACACATCACCTGCATGCCAATGAATGAAGGGCAATGTTAGGGATCTTAATTTGTCCATGGCAACCTGCATACCATCTAGGTCTGGTTCGTTCTGTCCCGGCTTGGTAACATACTTGGAAAGATCAATGAATTTATCCGCTATTTGCTCCATGAACATCATGCTCCTCCTTCGTGCGATTTGCCTGAGCACCTTGGTAGCTTCTTCATTGGGAGTATCAAACTCTAAACAATCAAACCAATCTGCCATAAAGTTTGGTCTACATAGCTTTAGTATGTTGAAAAGCTCCTTGAAGTTGTTCTGGAATAATGTTCCAGATAAGAGTATGCGTCGGACTGTGTGGAACTCGGACAAAGCTTCAAGGATTTTAGTTTTCTCTGTCCTTGGAAAGTGGGCTTCATCAATTATAAGCAGCCCAGCATTTAGAAGTATGTCACAGATCTTTTTATCTACTAGGGTGCTATTGGGACCTAGACCATTATAGGCTAAGGAAGCAAAGAGGGTATAACTAAGCAACAAGACACCTCCTGTCTGGCACCACTCATGCAGGGTCTTTAATCTGGAAGATTTGAGTGCTTCACTTGCATTGTTGGAGTCTTCATAATCCAACTGGCTTCTTCCATCTTCATTGAGGTTGTAGGTCACGACTTTCTCGACCTCCCACTTCTGAAATTCCTTCTGCCAAGGCTTCAACATGATTTTAGGAGCTATAATAAGAGGCTGACACTTCGGATTTTTGGCCATAAAGCTTTGTAAGAAGCTAATGACCAAAAATGTTTTACCTGTACCTGGGGCATGTGCCAAAATACACCCACCATTATCCCCAACTAGATTCTTACAAAGGAATTTGAAGCCATCAATTTGATGTGGATGCATTTTCTTCTCCAACATTGGGTGCAACTCTAGAAGCGCAGGAGTATCCTCCTCATCAGTAGCTGGTTGAACATTTGCAAATGCTGAAACTGGATGCCTTCTTCTCTTGGGTTGGCGTTTCAAAAGCTTAGCCATACGTTTCCTGGCATTTTTTATGATCTGGCAACACAAACATCAGTTCCAATATGCCCCCCCAGCGTACAACAAATCCAAGACATGGAGCAAACATTTATGTCATGGGAACTTACACTAGGAAAATCAAAGGTATTTGCAATTGACTGACCAACAAGGCCACAATTCCCACAAACACGACCAATATTCTCTTTGAAGATATAATCGTGTTCACAACCTTCAACCTGAGAATCTTCCACATCTTCACCTTGAACTGATGAGTACTGCAAAGATACACATGTGGGCTCTAGATTAATTTTCCAGTAAAGTCATCAATGCAAGAAAGTGGTCAACGTATGTGCTAAACCAACACAACTTCCATAATTTGCAATTCAGACAAACTTGCTATGCTATGATTGTTCCCGCTATATGCCGTGTTTAGAGGCATAACCCAGTTAATCACAGAGTTTTTTTCTTAAGAACGTGAGCTATTCACACAGTTTTGTGTAGCTAACATATTCTTAGGAAATGTGCAAGTCAATTCTATATTTAAAACTTACTAGCAAATTCAATTCATTATACACCAACCAGAATGCTCGATTCATCTAGATTCATGCGCTCGTAGAAGATATAATGTATATGCAGCTAATAAAATATTGGTAAGACTGACCTATTAAGATTGATTTCATGGCAATTCACAAACATAAGAACTAAGAAATAAGCCCTTACAACGCCCATGGAGAACAAAGCATCTTGCCAAATATCAGCATCATTGTTGTCATCCTTCCTAACATTCTGTTGGCCCTTTGGCATGTCTGAGTAGTGGTTCATTCCATTTGTATTTTTGCTAACTAGACCATTTGATTCCTTCCAAATATTTATGACGTCTTTATTAGCGTCATCCCTCATAGCATTCTGTTCGCCCGTTGACAGGTTTGTGTAGCCTTGGTTCATTCCATTTGCAAAGGGGCTAACTAGATCATCTGTTACGATGTCTTTCTGCTGCTGTGTCACTTCTGTCCTACTTTTGTCTTCTCCTTTGATAAAAGGAACAGCTGCGGCATGATTATCATCTATCACATCTATCACAGGAACAGTATTCGCCTCCTTCCTAAGATCAATTTGTTGCACATCTGAACTGCTTACAGTGGAAAGCTGGAGAGCTTGAACATTATTTTCATTTATAATATCTACACTGTTCAGAGGGCCCTTAAGGACATCATCCACCTCAATCAGAAGTCTGCTTAGTTGCTTCGACTTGGGTGTCTGTTTCTCAGCAGAGCACATGGGTGAAACCAAATTTCCATGGACATTCCAGGGATCATTTATGATGGTGCCAGCATGTCCCTGAGATAGACACGGTAGCGCTGATGGCATTATCTTCCTAAGAAATGCATTCTTCAACTCAATTGCTTGTTCGATCTCTAACAAAATGTCTGCTGAATCTTTAGTACCTGTCCCTGGAACATGTTCACAGAAATGCCTTCATAACAGATAGTATAAATCAGGTTAGAAAATTGAGGTTCTATTAACAAAAGATTCATAGTGGAGAACCCCTAACAATTCTTGACCATTTATGCCCTTCTGGAAATACCATAGATGGACTGCCGTGCCACATTATATACATTATGCGATACTTTTAGAGGATGAAGACTTATGCAGAGTATTTACCATTCTTTAAAATGAACTACCAGGCATGAGAATTTAACAGGTTCCTAGACTCCTCCGTGGTTGGTTAGCAGAGGCGAATTGCCTAAAAGCCAGTAGGCGAATGTTACTTGGGGTTTGCAGCCCGAGGACTTTTTTTCTGTATATCAGACGCAAACTTGTTTAAGAAGAAACTACTTTCAATGTCTGGAAGGAGTCATAGCATACAAATTCAGGGAAGCATACGAAATTGCTATGGAATTGAGATAAGGAAAGAAAGAAACTAAAACCGTGTTACCTACACAGTTTTCCATCGTAGACCCAATTGAAGGCTCCTAGGCACCTGTAATAATCACATGCCGAATTATTTCAGAACCTTGCAAGAAACGATTTAGCACTTGCATACAAGCATTCAAAGATAATCCGATTTAGAAACGCACCTATAGCAGGTCGGAAACGAGGTTATGAGCAAATTTGAGCAGAGGAACAGAGGCTAATGCAATGCCCAAAAGTAAGGGCTGAAATTTTCTGAAGAGGATGCATGTGTGTGGAGGGCAAAGAGGAAAGGCTGAAAGATCGGATTGAAGCTTAAGGAAGCTCTACTTATTGGCAGCGGAAGAAGGTTGCATTGTACTTTTTGTTAGTGCAAAATCCGCAGTGCAAAATGTAGAAGGTGAAAAGGGGCCAAAAAAATAACAAGACCCGAGTAACTGAAGTAGGTGCAAATCCGGCGCCGGAATGATGATGAGAACTCGATGGTGTAACAGAGGATGGTCACGTAGGAGGTAGCAGGACACTGTGGTGGAAGAGCTAGAATCAGAGCCGTTGGTAAGGCTTGCCTGTTACGCCGTTAGATTGGAATATTCGAGCATCTCTGTTGGCTTGTCCGTAGACAATATCGGATTACCAATAACCATAACCATAGCCATTATACCATCTACTATAAACCATTTAACGGATTACCAATAACAATAACCATAACCATAGCCATTATACCATCTACTATAAACCATCTAAGGATATAGGGTCAGTAATAGGCTTGCTGCCCTCTTTTTTATTTGGGTCCTATAGGCCAATTGGTCTCCGTGGACGCTAAAAACCTATTCTTATTCTTATTCTTATTATTTTATTCAAGCCCCGACGTGGCTCTATTTTTTAAGGCCACCAAACTATTGCTCAAACAAATGAAACCTGCTTGCACCTATCACAATGGCAACCCTCATGTTAAAGCACAGTTCCAAAACGGCCTCGTCTCTCTTAAAGTTTACTTTTCTTCTTAGAGGGAAGGGACTAGCAATCATCCACTCAAATAGAAATTACAGCCATGTTTTTCCACACAATTTTCCAATTAGGCTTTTTCATTTTTTTTACCTTTCTTCCAATCAAAGAAAAGGAGGTTTGTTTTGCTTGAAATTGGAAATTTTTTATTGAACTAGCGCCTCACATCAAAATTTCCAATAGACTTTTATGCATATTTCTATAAAGACAATACAAGATTCTGGTTAGAAAATTCCAATACTCGACTATAGGAGGGGACATAAGGATATTTTTTGATAGGGTATAAAAGGTTTGCCCAACACGTGCAACCAATGTGCAAGCCTTTTCATTTTTTTTATATATTTTTTTTCGCTTTTTAATTGAAGGCGCCAGATTTTTTTTACTTTCATTTCAATAAAAGAAACATTCAACCAAAGGCACAAGCAATAGGAATGCAATAAAGCAAAACAACCCAATGACCTCAATTATCTTCTCGCAATTGTTGAAAGGGCGATATTACATATAGTTTGGCAAGGTCTAGGCGAAAATTCATATCCCTAAACCATATTTTGTTGATGTCAAGAAATATGTTGTGGTGTTTGCATGGTTGGGTGTTGGTTTTTGCTTATGTTTTTTTTTTTGAGAGCCAAAGTGTGCATGCCGGCCACCAAGAGATGTTCCTTTCTTTCCTTAGCAGGGTATGTCGATGGCGCAAGGTGGCAATTCGCGTGATGGGCGTGGTCTTCCTTAGTTTGCAACTTCAACATGGGTTAGGGTCGATCCGCATTGATGCTCTTGGATTAGGGTTTCTTTACAATCGCCTTCCTACAAAACAAGATTTTTATCCGTGATTTTCTTTATGTGCTTCTGATTTTGTCATCATTTTGTTTCAGAAGTTTCTTAAGCCGAGTTCTCATCTTTTCAGCTTCTGCAGGATTTGTTTTGAAGTATTTCGAGGGTTTTAATATTTTGCCGTACACAAGCTTAATCTGACAAGGATTCTTTATTGGCTACAAGGATTCTTTATTGGCTAGGTGTAGCATCCTAGCATCGATTGAAATCCATGGGGTTCAAGCTCCCGTGCTTCGATCTTCTTCCATGCAATTCTTCTATTTTTTGGTCCTTCATGTGTCCGTTATTTTTTCTTTTCTGGTTCACGATTCTCACGCAGCCAAGTCTTTAATTTCTTGTATTAAATGCATGTTAAGGACTGTAATGGGCCCATGGTTGATTGCTTGAGTATTTGATTCTTGAATAAGCACAGTTCCAAAACGGTCCGGTCTCTCTTAAATTTTACTTTTCTTCTTAGAGGGAAGGGGACTAGCAATCAACCACTCAAATAGAAATTACGGCCATGTTTTTCCACATAATTTTCCAATTAGGCTTTTTCATTTTTCTTTACCTTCCTTTGCTTGAAATTGAAAATTTCTGATTGAACTAACGCCTCACATCAAAACTTCCAATAGGCTTTTAAGCATATTTCTATAAAGGCAATACAAGTTTCTGGTTAGAAAATTCAAATACTCGACTATAGGAGGGGATATTAGGATATTTTTTGATAGGGTATAAAAGGTTTGCCTAACACGTGCAAGCAATGTGCAAGCTTTTTCATTTTTTTTTATATATATATATATATATATATTTTTCATTTCTTTTTTAATTGAAGGCGCTGTATTTTTTAACTTTCATTTCAATCAAAGAAACATTCAACCAGTGCACAAGCAATAGGAACGCAGTAAAGCAAAACAACCGAATGACCTCAATTATCTTCTGCAATTGTCGAAAGGGCAGGATATCAATCTTGTTAATTTGGGATTTTCAGGTCTGGCTGAAAATATTTTTGGAATTTTTTTTAACTCAATTTCCTAAGATTGTGAGGGGTTTGTCTGCCGGGAAAACTTTCAGACTCTCCAAAAATCGGAAGGAGTTTTTTCAGATGATTTCGCATGGCAAATTTTTGCCTTTGTGCATGTCCGCGATGCCACGATTCTCAAGACCTCATACACTCCTACGATGTCCCAAGACCTCATTCACTCATCCCTAAATTGGAAGATGCATAGATCCGATGATTCTGCTCGATGCAAAAAATGTCTGCCGCCAAGCGCGTATGGCAAAAAATGGAGGTCGAGGTTTGGAGAAAGTGAGGTGCGATTCTTACACGTAGAAGATGGAAGGATTATTGGATTGATGGGTCGGCGGGTATTCACCGCAACACATTGATTCTAGAATGGGAAGGAGAAGCCGCTATCGCATCATGAGACTTATTTTCATTTTCTTCAGATTTGTCGGACATATTTTTTCTTGTGCTAACTTGACCGCCGCTGGAAACTTTCTAGCAAATTGGAGAGAGCTTTCTTTTTCTTTCGAACTCCTCCGTGAAATGACTATGGTTTGAGCTATGCATATGTAATCAGATCATTCGTAAGGAGTAGACAGAGTTTCGTGAGTTGAACCGTGAGTTTTTTTCTCCGATGGGCAAAGGCCAAGACTGAGCTAGAAACCCCATTACCATTTGCACACCTCTCGATTCTCTCGCCGCTTATGAATAGAACCCATGTCCCCAAACATAGACATGAGCTGATCATCATCTAGGCAAATAAACTCCATGCCTTCTCGCATGTCGGGACATAGCCTTGCAATTAGAACCTTGGCCTGCCGGTTCAAGAAATGCTACGTAATCACCGGGTCGCATCTACGATGGTGGATGGATTTTTTTTGCCTGAGTTTCGCCATATCATGATCTAACCATGGTGCCCGTGATATGAGCAAAGCTTGCTTGATGTTGTACGCTGATGTCATTGCTTGTTATATGCGCCCTTGTGTAGGGAAGCCTCCCGCTTCCGCTGTTAGTTGAATCATATGGAATAGATGTAAGAGTTGGGCTCTTAGGTGGAAGATGTGTTGAATTTGATGAATGCGACCAGTTTATAGTGTTCCCATCGCCCCCCGATTCGCCATTTTCAAAGCTTTGCGATCATAATACCCTCCCCGGCTCATCGATTCGATTCAAGAAACAAAAGGGCAATCTTCGTAAAACAAGCTTATTGTACAGCTTGGGCAAGATGTTATATAGCTGCTTTTTTACCTCTACAGATCACGATATGCATCTCCCAAGATCCTTATCTTATCAACCCATATTTGGTATGTTGTTTGTTATGGCTTTGCCTATACAATTTTTACATGTACAAGTAAGAGCATTTAGTTTAGTTTTGAAAATGCTATCCCCTGCTCATAACATGATGCTTCGTGTGCAACGTTTCTCGAGTAGGGGAGCAGGTGGCTTAGGGGTCTTCTGTTGTCCGATCCATATAACACCTAATCACAGCATGATTTTCTACTTTTGTAGTCTTTGTGAAATACTTACTTATATGCTTTCTGGATGCAGGGCGCCACTACCTTGATACTGGTGCTTCAGATAACCTTCAAAGTGGGAAGAAATTTGGATGAATTCTTTGCCAAATTTTCTGTTTCAAGTAGATGAGATTGTCTGGACACTGCCATGATTTATCCTAGGTGAGTCTTTCTCCAGTTTCTTTGTTTTGCATACCTTTTATAAAAAAATAGGTCTCTTCCGATGTTAATCGATGAACTACTTTGACTTTGAAAAAGCATTTTTATGAGCGACTAACTTCCTTTCAAAACGCCTTGAGAAAATATCTGTTATGGCATATTAGATTCTTGCAAAATTGTCACGAAAATGTCGTAGCTTGCTTCAGAAGATTAATCACTCTTTTCCAACAATATTTTCCTGCTGGGAGGTCAGCAATTTGTTGCAAACTTCTATCTATTTTAATTTCCCCTGTGAGAATGGCTGTATACTCGATTATGAATACCACTTGGATGTAACCCTTTTGTGACAGCAGGGCAATATACATAATATGCCTACATGCAACCTCTGCTATTTTATATGAGGGCTGAATAGCCATCCAAATGCATAGTTTGCCTCAGCCACGGGAGATCACAATGGAAGGGTCTGCAACTTCTTCTCTATGTCCATGCTTTCCAACCCTTTTCATTACGTAAATACAATAATGTAGATCCACCTTGATTGCTGATACTCAGTAAATATTGGCAAAGCATAAGTATGTGTCATCCTGGATATGAGGACGATGATGTTATTTCCTTTTCTCTACTTTTGGCTTCTCCAGCCCCTTTTTATTATGTAAATACAGTAATATAGATCCAGCTTGATTGTTGATACTCAGTAATGGAGGATGGACAATGCCTCTTTTCCAACAAAGAGTGGGCTTCATGGCAATGCGCAAGTCCAATGTCTAAGCATTTGCAATTATGAGCATCTATTTCTAGCCATTATACATGTTGATCATTTTTCAAATCCAGTAGAGCAGCAGCTCCACCTCATTGTGTTCTGTTCCTTCGTTATTTGTCATTAGCTAGAAACTCCTTTGATAGGCAATAAAGCAGCAAAGTTTGAGACCCCTATAAGGAGTTTGAAAAGTTGAATACAGAGTTGCTAGGAATCTTTATAGATAGTGCAGTAAGCTATTGAGGGACTTACTTTATCTGCTTGGATGGTTATTTATTAAAAGGCATATCTCACCATGTACTGTGCAATTTTCTCATCTTGCATGGATACACACAAAGAGGTATTAGAAAATACAACTTGGAGTGCAAAAACAAGCTACTTATAGAATTCTGACAACTCAAGCTTTGAACTCTTCACTTTGTCTTGTCGCCTCAATCCTCCTAGGCCAAGTCGCATCGACAAAGATCCTAATTCTCAGACAATCTTTTAGGACCACCATCGCCCGCTATTTATGTGTTTGAAATTTAGGTTCATCTCCACTTTGGAGTTCGTAAATCCTATGAATTGATATTTTGCATTTTGAATCTTCAAAGCCCTTTCCTAGGATCTTTTAGCTTCAATTTGTTTGCTTTAATTTCTCGGCGGCATTCACATGGTTGCTTTTAACATGTTTTACATGGTAATTACAAGCTATTTGATACACATCCTTTCATTTCTTATGGACATGTTTTATCTTCCTGCAAGTGGAACCTTGGTGCAGATACAATATAAAAAAGTATTCAAAGCACCCCTTATGGTCATGCAGACGCGGATATGTTATAGTATGTTCTCAAAAGTATGCAAGCCTTGCTTTGACTCTCTAAATGTTTATTTTTCACGATATATGTTCCACATCTTCCTGGAACATGTGCTCAAGTTGGCGAGATTTTATGGCCAAGATGGTAAGAAAATGTGGAAGCTATACTATGTAGGCCAGATTGCAAAAGGAGGTTTTAAAGCCTTTCAAATCCCAGTGGTATGCCTTTGCTGCTTAGACTATTTGTACGCTATCAATCTCTAGAGTCTTTGAATTATTATATTCATTACATTGTCGTCCCTATAAGAGGGAGCAGAAAAGATGTCCCCATATTGCTGTTATAGTTTCAGTGTTATCAATTTCAGATCCAATACTTGCGACTATCTATCAACTAATGCCACTTCATGCAGGGCACAAGGACTTGAGACTTCATGCAAGCTGTTGTTTTTTATGTGAATGTATAAGCATTAAAGAGGCCCTTTTCTGCTGCATGCTTTTGACACTAAACAAGCTGTACTATTAGGTTCTTCTCTGAGTTCCATTGTATTTAACTTCTTATTGCTGGTGGTTGTAGATTATTAACACTTCATTGGCATTCTAGCTTCAAATGTGTCCATATCTATTTCATACTTTATGATATTGCTGAAACACATGGGCCATAAATATGAAGCATGACATAAGCAAGCCAATAATATTTTTGGAGCTCAAAATTCTGGCATAATTGGGGAGATAGATAGTTACAGGTCTCTCAACAGTTGCAATAAATATTGAATTCTAGATTTTCTTGATATGGAAGTTTGTAGCTTAAACTTTTATAATTCATGGGCTTTCATTGTGTATATAATAGTCAACTTTATATATTGTGGCGAGGTTTGCTCCTGCCACATCAGGGTCAGGCATACTAGAGCTCAAGGGCCTGGGTCAACCAGAATACCATCAGTGATTATTATTTTGAGCAGGCGCTAATACTCTGAAGGTACAAAAACTCAATTCCATGATCTCTTTGAAAGATTTAACAAATGCATTGTTGGTGCTTATTGTATTGTATCTCTCATTGGTCATGTACACATCCATATTTGAGGAGAATGAATTGAGTTTTGTGAATAGTGGTAGTTAACCTGGCTTAACTCGCCAATTTAGCCGATTCACAAGTTAAGCATTTAACAATAAGATCCTAGAGATGTGTGTTAATTTCCATTATTTTCTCCTATCTCCAATTGATGCATAAGAACTATGTGTAGAATCTTATCAGAGGTGTTTTTTGTGGTTATCATCCAACATTCATTACATGGAATCTTATCATAGGTGTTTTTTGTAGTTATCAGATGTTCTATTGCTGCAAAGTGTACATGGATGGTCCTTTATGCTTATGCTGTCTGTGCATAGCTCTATATTTGGACATGCAAGGAAAGAGTAGAATGTCATGTTGACGTCACATGGAACGTCCATATGGTGTTACACCGCATTTTCAATCCAAATATAGCTTAAAAGAGGATGTTGAAGCATAAGCAGTATTTGCAATACTAAGTTTGAGGCATTTAGGCTAGATGTGAGCTTAGGTGGCACAATCTATTAGCATTTATATGTTGGCATAGGTAGACATGTTAGGTTATATGGCAGAATCGGTTTGCACACACAATGGCGGCATAGGTAGACGCTAATTTTGTTATATTTAGTGGGTTATATAACGTGTGTTGTGCTTACTTGCCAAACCAATTTCATGCTTGCTCCATGCTTTTTAAATTGTTGTATGATGTTATAATTGCATATAGTGTAATTGTTGAACGAGACAATAGACAACACAACATATAAGGTACATGGGACATTGAAGAATTTCCATTAGCTAAGCCTCTAACACTTGACCTCCTGGCATAGAATCACTTGCATGCAATATTTTGCTTGCTTAAATGCCATAATATAGACGAATCTAACCAGCACTACAATCCTCAAGTCCCACATAGTATGGCATTCAAGACGATTGATAAAAATCTATGTCGACGACAGGCATTGGAAGTCGTATGGCAAACGGGAATCATTCGACACCTTGCAATTTGCAATCGTGGAGCAGGGAGAATAGGATTCCCTTCATCGATATAATACCAAAAAAATTGGTCTCGGCTTTTGGAATCACAGAAATATTTTTTGGCCACCAAACCACCAACAATCTTAGAAAATCACCGAAAAGAAAAGCCAAAAACCTTACCAAACTGGAAAATTCCAAATAAAAAAGCCTCCAGCTGCTATCTAAAGCAGTTATTACAGCCCGACAATGCCAGCTAGGCATATTCTTATCATGTCTTTAGAATCCATTTCTTTCTAGCAAGGATGTATCATCATTAGAACGTGTTTTAAATCATGCCAAAAATTATGCTCCACATATGCAAGTTTTAAGTTGATTCACACATTGACATTTTCTCTGTATGGTTTTGTGTTCTTGGATTTCCACCATTATTCTAAGCCTCATCTCAAGCCATTCCTAGCTAATAATAATAATCTAGCACATCTCTACAAATATGGTATTTTGAAAAGCTGAATACATCAAACTATGATTGTAATTTATTCATGCCGAGTGAGACCCTCAGGTCCATGGGCGAAACCACTGTACATTGAGAGCTTCATTGTTGATAAGCTAATACAAAAATACGTGCATGTACTCACAAGTCAAAAGATGGGGTGTGCTAGGAGTGTCTTCTTGACATTTCTATTTATTTTATACCACTATTTCACTATGTAGCTAGAGGTCATTTCTTTGGCATTTGTATTACATAACAAAACACACAATGATGCCCCTCACACCCACACCCACACTCACATTTACAAAAATTGCCACATTCTTTATTCTAGCCAACAATCAAACAACCACCCTTGCAATTGAAGTAAAAAAGAACGCCGCACCATAACTAGTTACATATGGTTTGGCAAGGTCTAGGCGAAAAATTCATATCCCTAGAGACCCTTTTTTTTTTTTTTTTTTTTTTTTTTTGAGAGTAAGAGTAAATTTTTCCATTAATCAAGAAACACAGTACATAGATCTGCTTTGATCAGCAGATTAAAGCATAATAAAGATCTTTATACATAAACGCCCATCAAAAATGTTGTGATGTGCAAGATGAAGAGTATGTAGCGTAAATTAGATCCCCGAGATGAGGTGAATTGGTCAAAGGATAATTGATAAGTAGAGATAGTCTTCCAAAATGAGATAGCCTTCAAAAATGTGTAGAAATCACGACCCCCAACCAAGAATTAATGTTAAAACCTCGAAAAGTAACAAAGAACCAAAATTCTCGCAGCAAGATTAGGAGATACCATTGAGCAATTAATGTCTTAGCAGACTTGGATAGGAAGCCGATACAAGGATGAGGCTACCGGTCCGGAAGTGAGAGGGAGTCAAGTTTAGAGTTGAAAAAGGCATAGAAAGAGTCACAGATCCAAAGGTGTAACTACCAAAGAGTCTCCGCTTCAAAGAATGCTATCCATGCAAGAGAGGTCGACATAACAAACAAAGCAAGGAACCAAACAAATCAGCCAGCCAGCATCAGGTGTATAGTAATCGCTTCCTCAATCTTGAGAATTGTTCCTCACCATGTATCCGGGTACATGGAGAGGAAATCAAACATAGTATAGACTTGCACCACTTCTCTCAACATTCTTGCAATAGTCGCGGTCCAAATTTTCTTCATTTTCGTAGAGTTTGTTGAAGAATAGTTTTAGATCAAGATCAGCCTCCCTTTTGAGTAGATTGTCCTCCAATTCACCCATGCTCTTCTTGCATTTCTTCAAGTAGGCTAACATCATCACCAAAAGCGTAATTAGAGTTTATAACATTGAAGTTAGCTACAAATAAATCAAAAGACCCCTCAAATGACCAACCACATCCCATTTTCTCGGTATACTTATCGATTGCTTCCTTTGTGAGTCAGAAAGAGACCAACATCAAGTTGAAAAATGCAATTTGATACAAAAATCGAGAAATTCTTTTTTGCCATAGACTACTCTATTTCTTGCCTTCCGTGATATTCCAAAGAGCAATAAACATGATAGTATTAGCAAAAGTGCAATCATTTTGGACATAAGACAAAGAAATTTCCAGAGATCCTTGTTGGGAAAAAAAATCCACCCAAAATTATCATCAAACCAAGACCAAAAAGAATTAAGCTTAGGGCAGATAAAGATGTGTTCAAGATCTTCCTCCAAATTACAATGAAGCCGACACAAGGCGTAGATGTTGTCATTCCCGAGGGAGAGAAGATGTAAATTAGAATGCTTTTATTGGCTAACAACCAAATAAAGAAGTTGACCTTGGGGAAGCAATAAGAGTTCCAAACATTATGAAATAGAGATTTGGCCTCCATAGTGATAGACCATTTGAGACCAGCTTTGAAGGATTGTCAAAGTTGCTAATAGCGTAATAGATTTGACCGACCTTATATAAACACTTACCGCAGACCGCCCAATTGGTTGCCTTGGGGACAATATTATTTAACCAAGTCCGAGGAAGGATAGACTTAATATGCAAATAGATCTTTTATCACTAGAAGTGCCATGAACTAAGTTTTTCGATTGGTCCAAGAGATGAGTTTATTGTTCATATATAGGTCACCAAGGAATAAGAGGCCATAATCGCACCATTTCTTGTAAATTTTGGATGTCTCAAGGCAAGAGTCTTACTAGGATGATTCTAATTGATTCCAGAAAATAGTCATTTGCAAGTTAAGATCTTGAGGATCATCATATACATAGGCGATTGCACCTTATTCCAAGCCATAATGAAGTTTCTCATAAGAGGGGGAAGTATTTGCACCAGCCGAGAACATTAAAACAAGAGTCGTAAAAATATGCTCAATTGTAGGATGGCCAACCAGTGAGAGAGCAAGAGAGCCAGTATTTGATAAAATGAGAGGATGGACCAGCACTATTCATGAAGGATTTCCAAATGTATTTGCCACCAGAGCACGTGCTTGCGATAAAGATCCTTGCAGCCAAGACCACCATGTTTTTTAGGCCCTGAAACATAATTCCATCCAACTAGATGGGAGCCTTCCAAATGAACTTTCTCGATAATCTTTTCAATCTCGAATAGATTGACTTAGGGGCCACTAAAGCAGGGAAAAGTAAATGTGAGTGAACGTGACGAGTTTGCAATAATCGATCTACCAAGAAAGGACAATCCACCTCCAAATTATTTAGCTTTTTCTTTATTCTCACAATTATAGGTCGCCAAAGGCCTTTAAGATTAGGATTGAGAGACAATGGCATACCCAATAGAGTGGAGGCATGATGAGTATTGACAACCTTAAGATTAGCAAAGTTTGGTCGATATTATCACCAATGATCACACATTTAGCCAAGTTTAGGTGGACCCCGCATGTACCGAGAATTGCTTGATAATGTCAAGAAAGAATTGATGTTAGATATATCAAAGATCTAAAAAGGCAAAGGTATCATCAAAGATACCGAGATAGAGTTAGGGACTCATCACTATTTGGCAATTTAAGACCTTTAATCATCCCAAGCTCCTTGAAATGAAGAACAGCCTTTGTGAGCATTTCAGCCTACTATCAAGAATAAGTAGGGGCTAGGGGGCAACCTTGTCCTCCTCTCTAGAAAGAGGAAAGAATTGGGAGGGGAGCCATTGATAATGACAAAGCAGAATGAGAGAAAGTATTCAAACCATGAATTAGTAGCCTTAATTTAGGGTGAAACCCAAATTTTGAGAGAGCAAGATCAAGAAAATCCCATCTCATCAGATCAAAGGCTCTCTTAAAATCAAGTTTAAGGAGCACAAATTTTGTTTGGAGATGCTATTCCAAAGGAAGACCTTCCATAGCAAAGGATATAGTTGTCCAAGATAAATCTATTAGGAAGAAAGGTCGACCGATAGAGAGATATGTTCTTCTCGCTAAAATGCATTGATTCTATTTGCAATTATCTTGGCACGATCTTATAAGAGGTATTGGTTAATGAGATCGGCCTCTCCAACTGAGAAAGTAGATGGGTTATCCACTTTAGGTATGAGGGAAATAAAACCAAACAGAGATTGAAGGATGTAAAAAATTGGCCCCCAAAAACCCTCAAACCATGGAAATGATATCATGTTTAAGAATATCCCAAAAGTGAACATAGAATTCACTAGGAAGGCCATCAGACTGGGGACTTGCTCTCAAAGGATTTGAGAACCTTGAAAATCTCATCTTCTCCAGTGGGGAGTCACAATAGAATCATCCATATTATCCATAAAAGATGGAATGATCACATCCAAAGAAGTCAAGAAATTTTCTTTCCTTGACAAGGTCAATTTGTCGAAATGGAGTTTTGGAAAAAAGGGTGGCATAGTTCTCTTGGAAGAAAGACTTAATAAGCTTGGAGTCATTCAGTGATATTCCAAAGTCACCAACTTGAGTGATAGCATTTCTAAGAAGTCCGACTTTAGCCATTTTGAAGAAAAACTGAGCTACCATAGTCCATGTCCTTATTAAATTTTATCTTACATTTGATAGAAGAACTTTGGCCTCAACTTCCTCAACACTTTTTAGGTAATTTTCAAGAAGTTCTCACCAATATGAAGGTTAAGATTGAGAGGATCTTCTTGAAGGAGAGATCTAATATCCCCATCTTGGCAAGCAATTGCTTTTTCATTGATTTTGGCCAAATGTTTGCTTTTAGACCAACCTTTAATCCAACTTTGACCTTCTTGATTTTGCTATAAAATCTTTTCATTGATCACGATTACCTTCATCGTGGATATTGAGATAGAAATCTTTGAAGTCTCTAACAAAGGAGTCATTTTCTAGAAGAGCACGCTTAAATTTATAAGATACATTACCATCCCCGGGAGTTTGAGTCAGCTTGCTTAGTACATAAAAATTGAGGTCGATGGTCCGATACAATATTTCCTTCATCACTAGAGACATAGCAATTATCCCAAAGGGATGAGGTTGGACTACACACATAAAAAATGGCCCGTGGTACAATAAACTCTTTTGTCACCTTTTTGCTTATTAGACCAAGTAAAAGAAGCAAGAGAGGAAGGCACATAAACCAAGGAAGTGTCGAGATAAAAGAGTCCCAATTAGATCTCTCCAATGTAGACATATTGAGATGGTTTCCAAGTTTCATATTCCAAGAGGGAGTATTATTAAAGTCCCCCTATAATCCAGTCCAATATAGGATTAGCATGCATCCAATCTTTAATTTCTGCAATTCAAAGAACTTCTCTTTCTTTTGGGTTGGTGGAGGCATAAACATTGATAACTCCAAATGTGGAATCTTGTAACCTAAAATGACAGCTTTTGCACATCTTAGAGGGGAGTTATGGAAAGAGAGATGTTTCAGATTTTTCCATATCATGATAATACCCCCACTTCTACCGTAGGCCTCAATCCGTGGGAAGAGGCTCCAGGGTAAATCCAATCTCCAAGATTGAGATTTCAAATTTGGGAAGTTTAACTTCCTCGCAAAGCAGAATTATATCGAGTTATAATTCCTAAGCCGGAGATGGCACGCCTCCTTTGATTGGGCCTTTAATACCCCTAACATTCCATGAGATGATCTTCATGGGCAACTCAAAAGATCGTAAGAAAAGAAGCTAGGAAAAAGATTAATATCTTTTCTTTTCCCTTTCCCTTTCTAACTTTTTACTCTAGTGTTGGCAGCAGTGTATTATGCAAGTTTATGAGTTCTATGTGGAGTATCATACTTTTAGCTTTTAGCCGCTTTTCCTCCTCGAGCGAGGTATGTCTAGAAGTATCTTTTATGAGGACACTCGCCTAGGTATTTATCTCCTCCCAGCTTTCCTTATCAATTTCCATATCACCGACATCGGCCCCACCAGAATGAATTCAAACATTTCATTTATGCTAGTGTGAAGATCACAATTAAAATTAGGAGTCTCCAAATGATTATGACAAGGAGGAGAGAGAACCCGACCGATAGTTCGGCCAGCCCACCCCATGAGTAACCATTTTGTCGAGTCCTCTTTCTTGTAAATTTCTTCATAATTATCCCGATCATGTTCATAATTCACCCTCTTCTTTCTGAGTATCTTGCACAATCTCTTCCTCCAAAAATATGGCATGCTTGTCGTGATTGAGAGCAAAGACCCTCTTGCAAGGAAGCTAATTGCTCAAAGAATATTACTGCCTATGAGGGATGGTGGAGGGAGAAAGGGATCGAGGCTCGGAGAGAGATCAATAAAAGGAGATTGGGAATGGTTGAATGGATCAATATGAGAATTGCCCAATAGTACATCCAAATCTATCTCGCAATTAAGGTTAGCCACACCAAAATTGATTGGTGTTACCATTTAGATTTTTGATGTTGTCACTTGAGTCTTCAATATTGCCTAAGACCATGGTCCTCTCCTTTGATTTAGAAAGATCTTCACTTGCGTAATTGAAATTGGAGCAGCACCATTTCAAATCAAAAGTATCCTTCGGTCAATTACCTCACAAAGGAGCTCGATCATTGGTCGAGAGACCTGCTTTAAGACCTTTTCATGACCTGCCTTTCCGATTAATGAACTACTTACCCCCGCAGAGTTCAAAGAATGCAAACTCTTATTGTTGGTGTTTAGGTTTTTGCATCCAAAATGATTTTGTTCAAAGTATCATGTAGACTGCTGACCTTGTTGATGCCATTAGTCGATGGCTCAAAGATTGTAGAGCACCTTTACTTGTCGAGAAACCTTTTCGTAAGTTCCTTCTTGAGCTTGATTTCTAATAGAGGTGCATCCCCAGCCATATCAATTTGAGACCGTGAGTCTTTCAGATTTTTCTTTCTCGATCCTTTTATAACTACCATTGACTTTGGTCCACCGAAAGTCTTTGTCCTTGGATAAGATGCTTTGAAGGGCCAATGTCCCTATTGTTATTCAGAGAGTCAAAATTAGAAACTGGTGCACAAGGTAATTGCATTTGTGCCGAATCCCTCAACCGGCCCCGTGTCGCTTTTGGGATTGACTTGTCGGCTCGACTTGTCGCTTGACTTTGTCGATTGACTTCCTTATCATCACCGATAGCTCATATTCATTTCTGTGGAAGGTGAATTCTCCTTGCAGCAACCATACTCAAGTGCCTCGGCCCCGCTTTGACAATGAGGAGGCAACCCAGCCCATCTAAGAGAGAGAGGGGAGGCTTGACCAAAAAACATCAAGGAAAGGAATTTGGAGGGGACATCTTTGGATATATCAATTTGGGACAAAAGATTTGGGAGGTCTATATGGCGAAAATTCAGTGCAAAATGTAAGATCCAGCTGGAGCCAAAAGTGCTTTTGAGACAGCCCTCATTCCAAAGAGATAGGATTCAAACCAGAAGCGTGGTGGAGGCTACACAAAGATTATCCAAATTAAGTAACTTCAAATTTAGGATCCCACTTAGAAAGGTGGAGTTGAAAGGACTCCGCAGTTAAAGGACCCCGATTTAGTAAAAGGTTGGCGCATCTTTTGTTACCACATTCGATCATATGGGGATTGTAAATTCAATAAATGATTGATGAGGAAGGTTCAAACAAAAGGCCCAGTCATCAAGTTTAATACCATGCTTATTGGATTTTGACAATAATAGCCGAGTCATGAAAAGAAATCGGCTTTTGTAATGAACAGAAGGAAGGTCCAAAGAAATACCTTTAAAAGTAACTCGATTTCATGGCTTTGAAAGCAGTGGATTGAAGGATCGAATTGTTCCGAGAGCATTTGTGAAGAATTTGTCCAAATTTTTGCTGTCTTACCGCTATCACCATATAGGGTAGAGGAACTTGACCGACCGGATCCATGCATGGTAATTGGCCTCATAGTCGGGGTCCTTGGATAATTATCCCAAAGATGGCACTTTGAAAGACAAAGGATCCATGGAAGACTGCTCAATTAAGGAGTTAGCAAAATCACCAAAGAAAAATGACATTTTTTGGGTTTTCTTGAAAAGGACCCCAGAAGGTTTAAGAAGACTTGAGCGGCCTGAGGTCTAAGATCGGCAAATGCATGAAGGATAGAAAGGAATTTAGGGTACTTTTACTATAAGAGCCATCTAGAAAGAATCGTGGAAACTACAAACAAGATTGAACATGTGCGAAATAACAGGAGGGAACAACAAAAGGCAAAAAGAAACAGGAAACGAGAAAGCAAAATTAAAATTGTTGCATGGCTAAGGCTAGCACTCAAAGCCAAAAATAAGGGGAACCACACTAAAGGATGAATCATTGCTCTAATACACCTTAACCACAATTTTCAATCACTCCACCCACAATGCATATGAAAGATCCCGAAAGGGTAGATTTTCTTTTCTCCCCACGACCGGGTTAAGAGTCCACAATTTCTACCTCAAATTCCAATCGAGCTTGGTACAAACGAGTATTCAAAGAACGAAAAGATCTTCCCGGGAAACACTGCTCCGACCAAAGAATTTCCACAGAGCCACCGAGATCCTTTTCTCAAAAACCACAAGTTAAATTCCTTCCAGCTGATAATTGCAAAAAATTTCGTATCCATCTCAGAGGGAAATTAAGGGAAACATGAGAGAGGCTAGCCCCCATAAGGTCAAGGCAATCTTAAACCAAAGAATTGCTCGTATAGGAGTACGATTAGCACAAACATATCAAGAAATTAGTTTGAACTAATAAGACAAAAAGATTCAAGAAAATGATGACAAAGTCGACGTGGTCCATCCTATTCTCGCGGAGATAATATGCGTATCTGCGAAAATCCTTAGGGGTTAATTGGTTTACAAAGATTTCTATTTTTGATTGTGAACCGCATTGCCAAACTTGACACACGCTGCACGCGATCAAATGACTATGTTCAAACTCGTTAAAAGCTTCAAGACATACCCGGACGAGGTCCTCACACCACCGACTCGTCAGGCCGCTTGACCCTATTACTGTGTAACTAATTCTTTATCTTTGGACACTCGCTATGTAGATTTGACTTGATGGTTGTCTATCTTCAGGAGGAGGGTGATATGGATAAATCCGTAAGATTTGAAGGGCAAGAAATTTTATATTATTTCCGGCAACCACAAAGATTTATGCACAACCCTTTGTCTCTACTGTCACGCTTGGAGCGCGAAGAACTAGAATTTGCCAAAGTATATGCTAGAAGAAGATCGAGGGTGCTCAACGGAAATCTACAGACAAGGAATATATAGAGTTGAGTATTCAATGCAACGAAGTAATTGCAAACACCGTGTACAGAGCCACCCATTGAAAAAAATCCAATAACTTAAAATCAAGACAAGGTTTATGGCTGTCCTCCTCCACAAGACCTATAGGATGTACTACAACTTCAAATTTTGGAAGGTATTTATTTATTTTCATCAGCCAACATCGCTGCCGTTAGATCTTGATAACCTTGTTTCCAGATTTCCATGAAAATTGCACCACCACCTTGAAAGTGCAGGAGCTTAAGGATGAAAAACAATTCATTTTATGGATGAAGGTTTTCAAGAAGTTAATGGAAGGCTTGGGGTGAGCCTGTAAACTCAGCGACGACTATGGTGAGTTTCCTGACAAGCCATCCAAAGACTTCTTTAACAAGACCGCCCTGTTGTTACGAGGTATGTCGAATGCAAGAGGTGTCATGTACCGTCGATGAGATTATAGAAGGCAAGACGATTTAAAGTTGCGCACAAAGTTATAGCGGGAGATTTGATTGCAAAACAACAAAGTAACCGACATCGAACCTCACTTTTATGAGGCGAGAAATTTTGTCTTATGCCACAAATTTACCGCAAAAGGATTTCGGAGAATAGGAGGAATTGTTTTCCGTGCTTTCTTTTCCCCGACGGATCGAACAGAATACCGGATATATCGATACCGATACGCTTAATGACGTGAAGGCTAACTATACAAGGATCATACACCAGGTAACCCACCAGCCTTTCCTGAGCCAATCAGAATATTCTAAAGCCAGAGGAGGCTAGAAAAAGAAAGGAAAAGAAAATATTGTAGCAAAGGATAAAGGATGGCATCCCTACTTCCTCCCAAGTGTCGTAGAATGCGATATTGATATTTATTGGACATCCGGAGGGATAAACAAGGTATGGGATTGCAAGAAATACACGATCTATTTACAAGGATAGCTACTATGACTAATGCCAAAGTTTATCACTTGGTCATTATCATGCTACCAAGGAATTTGCCTCCAATTGCTTGTACAATGTATAAAGTAGCCACCTATCTTAGGTTCTTATGAAGAAAATGGGATGGGAGAGCAAACTAAGGGTGAAAGAACATCAAGATTATATTAGTCATATGTGCATTAACAGTGAGGTTCGTGTAGCACTGCAAACTGTGAGCTGGAGCTCACCCATTCCACACGGCAAGGCTCCTAAGTCAACACCATTGCCTCCAATGCCGCCACTGCAATGAGGATGCTTATGAGAAGATAAAAAGAAATTTCAGATCTTTTGCTGTGCAAACCAAGATCTGGGCCGGGCGCAATGGAAGGAGATCTTGTATTGAAATGCTGCCTGAAAACCTCAGATGCCTACCATATATTGTTGAATGTACCTGGTGCCGAATCGATGGTTGCGGCTCGGATTTCTTTTCTACTGATTACTTTTCTCGTTGCTCTTTTATGCAAGGCAAAAGAGCTGGCCTTCGAAAAGTCTGTAAAGTGTGCCTGCTTTCCGAGGCTTTTGAAACGCTTTTGAGAAATGGCCAATCAAAGTACGGGGTCGAAGAAGAGGAGAAAGCAGAGAATGTTGAGCTCCGATCCACGCCCAACACCCAAGATCACCCAAAACATGCATCTATCAAAGTTGATTCCATTTTGGAAAACCCCGATGCTAAGTCCTACTTAAGAGAGAATGCAAGAAACAAGCGCTTTGCTTGAAGAGACGGAAAAAGGTATAGAGCCCGAGCCCACTTTTCAAAAAATTGAGTGTAATTTTAACAGAGAAGCTTGATGGGTACATGCCTTTCTTGATAAAGCGAATAAAAGTTTGAATACGTGGGCGAGAACACATGGAAACAGACTCCACCAAAGACATGGAAGCGTAATCAACAAAGACATGGAAACCGACCAAGATGAGGTTCATGGGACACACAAGAGCATCAGTACGTTAGTTAGCGTAAGCTCTTTCATCCACAAAGCAGATTGCTACCGAACCTGAGAAGGAAACTTATAGGCGGGAGCAAAGCAAGGACAAAGGAAAATGGGAGCCCCATTCATCTCGGAAGGCGTGATCGCAAACGCCTATGGTGTTCGGGATTCAGAGGTCAAGGTGTTATTCGGGAGATGGACACAACACAAGCTATGGAATTGGGTAGAGCATGTCATCCGCATGGCCAATGAAATGGGTGTGATAATTGATCACATCCGAAACACAATCGCATTAATGAATGTTGTATTATTACTTCCTTCAATGGAAATTTTGGTTTCGTAGGAATATGTATTACCATATCTTTTGTCTTTAACCATATCTTAATTATATGTTTAATGTTAAAAATAATCATGACCGATCCTTTGTAGCAATTATATGGCTTTAAATAATTGAATTTTTGGTATATGCTTGCTCCTGTGACCTTTCTCTTTAACACAATGCTCCTCATATGGTTTTAATAAAGGTGCATTATTTTGTCTCTTTCACCAAACATTATGCTCATGATTCTTGGGATAAGTTTGAGCATTCCTCTACTACATTCTACTCAAGGATGGACCTTTGCATGAGTCAGAAAATTATATTCTCAAGAACACTATATCATTTGCGTAATTTGTCCAAAAAAAACGCCAACTTTTACCTTGTGTAGTTTTTGCACTATACTACTACTCCGCTAACCTATTTCATGCTAAACGAGAATTCCAAATTTCTTAATTAATGAAATCATGCTTTTAAGCTGCTATGTAACCACCACTGCAGAATAGCGTAACATACCTAACCTCGTCAGACAAAATATAGGCGCTCATACTAATTAAGAAACTATGGCATGCACCCAACGTCTTGGGATGCCATATAAAACACTCAATGTTAGTGAGTAGTAAACCCTCAAGTATATATGAACTCCCACTATCACTCCCTTTATTTTGGCACAGATAAGTGGTCATGGAAATTAGCCACTATTTGTGACACCAAGATCAGCTATGGGCATGCATTGATGTTATGTTTCATTGCTGCAAGCAATACGTAACTGGAACGAAGTAATTTGATGCAAATCATAATTAAAACATTAGAGAGAGCGTAAATGACTGAAAGGCTACCACTGTGCTAAAAAACTCTCGATTAAGAAATACTTTTTTGTGGTCCTCAGCCACTTCCACCAAGCCGATGATGGTAATACCTTAAAATTTCCAGCTTTTGAATTGAACCCAAGAATTTCTGATGCATCATAAAGCAATTTCAATTTCGACAAAGACTGTTCCTCCATTTTAAAATTTAACTAAATCCCTTTTCCTTCCCATATGAAGAAATGGACCTCAAGTATAATGGATACTTCTCATATCCCTACATGTCAAACAAAAATCAATCGGGTGGCGTGGATCCCGGAAGGCAATCCCATCGCTTGTAAGATTCCTCTCATGCTCTTTGTCTCTGATATACCTGTGGGAAGATCGAAGAAGACAAACAAGAGCACGAAGATTTTCAGGGTTTTTCTAATTTTCTCATCCCTTGATCCATAAATTAACAGATCGAAGGGCTGATGTTAGTTTTAGCTAACGTGGACACCCAAGGTTAGGTAAGCGTGCTAATAACATTTTATAATTTTCTACGAGGTCTTTTGGAGACCCCCTATTATCTCTAATGACAGATAAAATAAGATAAATTTTATCGGCCCACCTGAACCCAAATCCAAGTTATGACATAATGCACCAAATGCATATTTATTTTATGGACAACCTCACTCACTCAGCCTTGGGGCTTGCCCCTTAACTATACATCACAACCAAGAAGACCATATAATATACGTTGGGGGGTAATATGACATGGAACCAATAGAGTTGAGGGGTAGTAACAACTAGGATTGAAAAACCCAAACCTATAACAAGATAATCGCCGGAATAAGACACAGGTCTATTGAGGACCGCCAGGAGAAATGGTTATTAATTTGGTCCTTGAGGGCAACCCATACTCTGAAATCACCTTTGTCTTATGGTTGTGGGGCAGACGATGAGCAATCCATGGCACAAATGAACTTCATCAAGGACATGACTAACAACACAACTAAACACGATGAACCCTAATGGTTCAGAAGGGGAGTTTGATGGAATGAGACTAAAATACAAGGCAACCTGTTTCTGTTGTAATTTTCCCAATTTATTACCTTTGTCTAGTTATTGCTCCCAAATTACTGTGGACGTTTTTTCTCTTTCATCCATCATTGCTTCTGCTAGGATCATCTTTCATCAACACAGTGTACAGCAGTTAAAAATATTGGTAAAATAAATCCTGGCCTCTAAAGACTTGTTAATTATCTCTAAACTACGTACATGCCATAATTGGCCTTGATTCGTTTCCTCCCACAACAAAGAAAGAGAGGTCTCTCTCAGATGCAAACTACTAGGTGCATAGACCAAAGAAACTGGATAATACATTATGACTGGGTACATCATTCTGCAAAAAGATCACTCTAAAGCATACCTACTCATATAGTTAGATCGTTATAATCCATGCATGCCACTTAGATCCGTGCACACAAACAAGGGATGAAAAATGAAGACTCAAAATGTGAATTAGAGTTTTAAACATAGAACGTAAGAAATTAGATAGAACTAGTGTCTTAAAATGTCATTCCTCCTCTTCAAATTCCCAAGTAAATATGAGACTTGAACATGTAATTTCCAGCATCTATCTGTATACATGACATCGATCTGAAGAAGATCTAACACAAAACGCATATAAATTGAGACATAAATCATGATGGAACTGGTCTCCCCCACAACAGGCAGAAGTTGCAGGGAGAGTATAAACAGGGTTCTGCAACATACCTAGGATCAGAGCAGCTTCTGCTGCATTCAAAACTTATGAGCATGCATGCAAAACTTAGCTTCATTGAACACTCAAAGGAGAAGCCATTTGAAAACACCTCACAGAATCACTCACCACAAGAGGATCTTCTAGGCCGAGGCGAAAGAGCAGCCGTAACATAATAAACCATCATCATCATCCATTCCTGAGGTCCCAGACTTCCTCTTAAGCTCCCTAGCAGACCTGGTAGTTACATTCTGATTCTAGGATCTGTTGCTTCCAGAGTCTGATGCTTGGCATACGATGTCCCTAGCCGCAGCTAGTACTGATGGACCATCTTCCAAGGCACAGAATTTTCTGAACAGCAAGCACCACCTGTCCCACATAACCATGCCCAGAAGAAAAGAGCTAATTGAACATTTTAAGCTTGGCATACAGCATGATAGAAATAGTAACAAATTGCCACTACAGGTTGCTGCTCACTTCAGGAGTCTGGCATAGGATCTCTGATATCACGAAGTTTCATAAAAATAAAATCTCTTTTCCTCTTCTCCAGACCATCTACAGAAAGCTCAATTTCTGTGACCTGGAACTGATGTAGATAAATTTAAAATTTTATTCCGTGTATACACATCTTATAATGAATCAAAGAAGTAGGCATGTTTTACCTCTTCTTTAATGCTTGGAGCTCTCTGCTTAGGAAGAAGCAGCAGCTGCTGCTATTGCTGCTGAGGATGATGATGATGATGGTGCATTCCCATTTCCAGTATGGATCACCTGGCTAGGGCTTTCCTGGTTTGGCACTAGCTGCATAGAAAAGAACAATTTTATTAGGCAAAAACAAAAGCAGAACATACAACCATATAATCTTAAAAGACTAACTATAGCAGTTGTGCTGTCGGGCTGTCTGGATGGGAGCGAGGCATGTTGACTGGCCTTTCCATTTGCTTGAGCGGTTTATGACTTATTGACCCCCTGATCCTCCTCCAGATGTGTTGAGAGCCATTACTTTTTTTTGTTAGCCTCTTTTCCCTCTCTGCATGCTTCTCTCTTCTTTCCAAAGGGTTGTAACTTTGATGCCACACAAGGATATCAATTACCTATGAGAAAATTATGGCAGAAGCAGTATAAACATCATAAGTTGAGTTCCTTACTTGGGATTGATAATTCTCCCATTGACAGAATCACAACGTTTTAGCCACTGAATAAACTCTAGATTATCTAATGGGCGGCCCCTTGACAAGCTTGTTTACTTCAATATGCTGCTTTTATGACAGGTGTTGTTAAAGCACTTCTAACTTTTAAACTTTGAGATAATTCACATTTCACACCTTTGCTCGATCTTTGCACTTGTTGGAAGACGTCCCAGCTAACCTTTGTAATTCTGAATCATATCATACCATTCTTGGTAATCAAAATTCACCTAGAAAACAGCCATGTAAGGAAGGAACGTATTACCTTAATTTTACTTTGTATCAATGTTAAAGCAGACCTTGTGCATAGGAACAGCACCAGAAATGAGTTGCATCAATCAGTTATAAATAAACGGGTCTTCAGAAGATGCTCTCGAAAATTGTAACAGGTAAAAGATTGCTTCCCACAAAAATAAAAAATAAAACCAAGAATCCTAAAAGATGCATACATCATCAATGATAATTCCCTTCAACTTTGGTTCAATGATGGGGCATAGAATTATCCAGAAGTTGAGAATTTCATTTCTTCCAACAAAATAAGCTCCATCCATCATTCCATGCAAGTTGGCAGCGCCATTTCACCTTTTTCTGGGCGTGCGGTTTATTGCCTAGTAGAATATGATGAAGCCAAATGTAAGAGCAAACTTAATGGAAAAACAAAAAGAAAGGTAAACTTGAATCAGGGCAGGAGAGGAAGACGACGGATCTGATGATCCCAAATGGAAATGGATTTAAGGAGGCAGAGGGAGTGTTCTTCGAAAAATGACCGCTTTTTATTGAAGGTGAAACGAACGTACTTTATAATTTAGTGTGCCAACATCTAACGAGTTTTTGGTACACTTTGAATGGATATTCCAAACTAGAAGACATTACTCTTGGCCCCATGCCAAAGCGTAGTACAAGTGAACTACCTGGTAGTCTTAACACATTTAATAAATTTGCTACACCCGAACTTCCTATTAGGGTCAGGTCACATGTAGTTGGTAACAAGGATTCTTTAAGCCGCTGATGTGGAAACCCAATTTTTTTGATCTAGTCACATCATCCCCACAAAGTAAGGACTCATGCTGCAAAAAGAAAGATCTAAGAAAGAAAAATTGCACGCCTGCCTCAGGATCCTAAGCAAAGCGGATTGTCACGGGCAGGAAAATCTCTCCAGCTGTCCCCACTTCTAAAATCCCCGCTAGACGGCAATGCCTGCTGGAACGATATATAAAACATGTTTCTTCTCTGGCCAAAATTTATGTATCCCTTCCATTTCTATGATTAGACTTTATTGGGGAACCCTCATGGACAGCATCATGTGACCGGACCCTTAAGTAAAACTGGCTGATTCCATTTGGATTTATTTTTAGTGAATTTCTGCCATGCCGCACAAGTTCTTCTTGGATATTGCCCTATGATTTTACATGATCCTTTAAATGTAAAATTTGCATTGTAAAGTTTTAATTCTAGTTCTCTCAAGTTACTTGTAATTCTACATGCATTGTGCTTCTTTGACTCAAAAATCTATATAAGCATAAAAGAATACTAAAAGCTAAAGATCCAAATTGTAATCAAATCCAAAATAAAAAGTAAACATTTAAGGATTTATCACTGTTATCAGCTAAGTCTTTTCAAAAATATAAAGCATCATGATACTATAACCGCTACCACCTTTGATATTCCCAACCCTAACTTCCATTCCACCCTTAATATAGGATCATGGAGGGTCAAAAACATCATCAAATGCCCCACTAAGGATCGCCCAGAAGATTTAGAGTCCTGGATGTATTCCACTTTCTTGGTGGTGCATTCGGACATCTAAGCACAGCTCAGCAGGCTTCTCCGCCAAAAAAGTGCTATTTTCGGCCGTGCGGGTATTTCCTGGCCAAAAAGTGGTATTTCGCCAAAACCAAGCGAAAACCGCGCTGGCTGAGCGAAATTTTTGGTCTGATCGTTTTGCAGCCTCCCTGCGGGATCTGGCTTTGAATCAAGCCAAAAGCCCTTCTAATCATTTGACTACTCCCTTTAACGTTATTTGATGAAGAGGGAAGCGGATGGAGCCTCAGGAGAGCCTGATGATCCAAAATGCCCCAAAAACAATTGATTCCCCGGCTGAAACCGTGGAAGTTGGCTGGGGCATCGATAATGGTGGCCTGAATACTCCCAAAAGTCCCAAATACCACATCCCATTCCTAAAATACTGGCCGTCCCACCTATTAGGAGAAGATGGGGGTGCCAACGGTCTATTAAAACCTATTAAGTCCTATTGTTTTCGGGAATTTGAACACTCCCTGAATTATCATGTTCCAAAGCCAAATCAAGTATCAACATCTGCTAAACTGATGACTCCATACTATGATATACCTCCAAGTTACTTAACTTCTTCAATTTTGCTAGTAAAACATTCTTTGAGAAACCTGCTTTTGTCCATTTTCATCAAATGGATCGAGCGATGTCAACCGAGCATAATCTCCAAGTAAAAGAAAGAATCGCTTGAGTCCCCTAGAGTCTTGCCCCTTGAGTTCAATACAAAACCGCTAAGAGGCAAATTCTGCATATGGAGTCTGCATGCGAGTCCCATTCACTGTAGTGGCCAACATAATACAGTTTTTAAAAATTTGCTGGGCCTTAAAAGGAAAAATAGAAACATCTTTATTTTTAAATACACCTTTTCTAAGTAATTTTATAACTCTAATGGTCTCATGTACAAAAATCCCTTATTTTTGAATTAAATCTTTTTCCAACAAAACTTGTAAATGCAGATTTGCAAACGAATGGCTTACATTGAATTCGGATAATAGCTAAGGCTAAAATTGGTGGTAACCGTAAGCAAGAATAAAAGATTTCATTTTAAAAGGAAGTCATTGGGCCAAAATTTCAAGGTCATTGTAATTTGATAGCCACAAAAATAATCTATGGAGTTCAATAATTAGAAATTTTAAAACAAATTAAGAGCTTTAACAAACAATCTCACGCAAAAATCTCACAAAAAAAAAGCCTTTAAATACATGTAGCATTTTGAGGAAATTTCACTCATTTTTAATTGCAGCCCAAAGATCAGAAAAGAAGCTCAAATAAAATGCCTAAAGGATTCACAGGCGAAAAACCAAACCTACAAAATGGTGAGATTCCACAAACGCTGAAAGGGATCAAGCGAGCCACAAACACTAATGGACTTTGCTTCCTACGTGAGTTGGAATTCGATTTTAGCTTTCTACAGGCCTGTGGATCTTGTTAGGGTTTTGGTTCAAGAGGCAAAAATTGAGAGATATAATTTTATTCTCCCAAGACTTTTAGAAGGAGCTTCATTCTGTGTTTAACCCCGCTGAATGTAGTAGCGGTGGCTTTCCGTAGTATGAACCCTGGAGAGGCCCTATCGGTCACATCTTTGTATTAAATATTTTTAAGTGTTTCGAACCACACCTTTTCTACATGCAGCATCACCCAGTGGTTTGTCTTTGCTAATGATGGAGGCTTTCTTTGCATGTGTAGAATGCAAGATGAAAATCTAACATATGAGGTTAGGAAATCCATTTACTTAATTCATAAGACTATACTAGCCCTCTGATGGATTTTGGTTCCAAATGCATATGATTGCAGATAAGTCGTCATTTATGATTTTGGCATTAGGACCAAAATCCCATTATGCAGAGGTATATGATTCAAGGAAGAATCAATGGAGGAAGGGAGGGATGCTGACTCCAGAAGGGTGTTCCTCACAATGAACTTATCTAAAGATCTCGAATTTTTCAACATGACCTAAGATAAAGTGGCTGCATTTAAGTGATTATGTGCAAGCATCTGCTCTAGTTAAGTGAATTTGATTATCCAAACGAATTTATGAATTTGGGGACTGTATACATGTTTCAGCTCCAAATGTAGCATAGAATGATACTAGTTGGCTCCTCACTTCAAAGGAGCCAAAAATGAACTTGGAGTGGGAAGTACTGAATGGCAATGCAGTTGATGTGACATTGATGATCTAACTGATGCACAAAGATTGAAGCGCTTGATTGCTAAGACAAATCCATACAAAAAGAGAGAGAATGAATACATTTAAGTAATTTGAACTATTTCCAGAGGAATGGTATCCAAAGGTTGCACCTGGTGAACATGATAGCACTTCATTGGCATAAAGGTGGGCGAGAAAATGAAGAAGAGAAACTTTGTTGGGTCGGGAATATGACCAAGCAATGTCTTTGGAAACCAATCAAAATTCCGTGATACTTTATTACTCACACCATCAAAAAGAGGTAAGATTTAATAAGTTTCTTTTATCCCACGTTGTTTTTAATTCTTTAACTTCATGTGTCTTGGAGGGTCTTGGATTTATATTTTTGTGGTTGTCTTCGATCTTATTTTGAATCGGCATTTGGAAGCTTAAGATTGTGGATACCACTGAAAGATGAAACATCCGGATTCTATGTAGGATTGCAGCCATAAGAAGTTTAATTGTGGAGAATGGACTGCATATGTAATTAGAATACGTAGGACTCAGAAGTCGCATTTATGCGGTTTAACGTCTTGAGTTCCGCCTTGCATATGCTTTTTATTTATAGGATTATGAGCGCTCGTGTTCAGCTCTTTTGGGGCAATCTGCCTATTGCTGCATTTGTTTCATTATCTTATTTTTGCTTATCCATATGTCAAGTTGACACTCTTGACGGAGGTTCTACAGTATTATGTGATGGCATTGTTGAAGGGTTGGTGGATCTGGAAAGCTCCAAAGCAAATGGCTTTTGAATGATCATTTAATATATTCTTAATGGAAAGAAAGCGATTGGTAAGCTACCGAAGAGAATAAGTGCCCTGAAAACAATGTCTTGAGTCATCTATTCCAATCGGGGTAGAATAATCACGAATTATAGGCGAATGGAGTACCACATTTAGTGCCGGATTTTGAGGGTCTGGTGTCGCCAGGACGATGATAAACACGTAGTTTTGATCTGATAGCTCCAATTTTAATCTCGAAATTGGTCGGAATCGAACTGACCACGGTTACTTTTACCAGATTAGACCGATCAAGATGACCTGATCTCGGGTTCGGTGCCGAGAGAGCAAAACCGAAACGGGGGATGAAGGTGGATCCGGCATAATGAGATTCATCAGCCATCAGATGGAAACCACCACACCAAGTAGTGGTTGATCCAGGCAGATCCAGATATTTTCATGATTCCAGATTTCGTAGTTTGAAAACCCCGCTGATCTAATAACGAAGTGTTGCGTACTAGGAGTCCTCACACCCATGGTCACTTTACATCCCTTGCCGCCGTGAATTTAGGAACCCATGTACCCAAGATCGGGTTTCAGACCACCATTCCCATTGCACCCGTGACGACATGAGAGAAATCAAATCGAAGAAGACAAACGTAAATCGTGGAAGCGCATTAAAGGAAATCTTTTGCTACAGGACAAACTTCCGCCTGATTTAGGTATTCCCAAAAGCTTAATCCATCTCAATTGGAGTTCCGTGCCCGCTTATTATCAACAAATCCACCCGCTGCTGTCGGGAACGCTCAGGCTCCTCGTGAAATTAGTTGTCATAGTTACGGGTCCATTTTGGTGTAATCGACACTTCGTTAGATGCAAATATCTTGTATAATGCGGAAGCAAAAGTAGCGGTAAATTTGAATTTCGGGCCATGTGTTTGTCATCATGTTGTGGCAGTGAATGAAAATCAATGTAAACTAGCTAATTTAGCTTAATGTAAAGTAATCTGTGGCTGGTTTCCTTTGGGTCCCTAATGGTCTTTACCACATTTCCTCATACCGATTGTTATGAAAAACTCACACGCAGGAAGAGCGGATTGGCCTCATAGGGCATAATCTCACTCCTAGCTTTTAAAGGAAGCAATTTTGCTTTCTAGCAAACCAGAAAGTTTCATTGTAAAACCCATCATGGAGTAGCACATTTATACTTTCTTAATTGGGAATGCTAAGGCAATTATCAGCATTCTATATCTATCAATAAGATGGGGTTGATGGGAAGGAAGCTTCATTAACGCCCTTTTAATTTAATTCTAAAACACCCCTTTATTGAGGCGAGCCACACTCTTTTTGTGTTCATTTGCAAGTATAAAAGATTGTTCTATTGGCATAAACTTTATGTTTTTTGCTAGTGATGGTAGGGGGTTATTCCTACGTTTTTAGATCTCATGGAGGTTAAAAAGAAAACACGGGTGAGTATTAATTGGTAATCTAAACCACAAAAACTCTCTCTATCTCTATTGCTTTTCATGGTCTCGTCATGAGTTTTCTTCTAGATGTTCATTGGTTCATGTTTGCTCAAATCTCCATTGATTTCTACTCTAGCTTTGGACTTGTTTTTCAAGACAAAATCTAGAAAGACAGCTTGTTACTACATCGGATCAAAGTCAGTCACGAGCTAACTTTTGATGTATAAGGACACTATGTGATTCCATCATTTGGATCCATAGTTGGCTCTATCAATTATTAGGACATGATATTGTGACCGCATTCTGATAGATTATGCATCATTCAAGGAAGACAAATTGCTTCTGCAGCAAGGGGACCTATATCTTATATTGGCATTTGTCATCTGGTTGTGGTAATGAACATAAATCAAAACAGAATTCACTGGATAGACATATAAGTTTGTTATTCCTTGGAATGTGTTTAGATACATTACACATGATTATAAAAGTAATCTCAAAGCATGGTTCACTTTATTTCAATGCTACATATTCACCTCCCCGGACTATCGCAACTGGCTTGGATTCATCCATCTGCATGGCCTAGATTGTACGCTGTGGTCCTCCTGGCCTCTGTGTTTCCTATTTACGCTCTATTTATGACCTGGGGCCAAGGATTTTAAAATATAAATACGTGTTCACCTGTTGGGTTTGGAATATTTAAATACTAGGACTCATCTACACGAAGTTCGGCCATTTTTAGATTCCTAGGATACGTAGACTAACCTCCACCAAAATAATGCAATATTCTAATAAAAATGCTTTAACCAAAGCAACCAGCAAAATAATGTGCTTCTTTTGTCCATTGAATCTGTATTTCCTTTCCTTTTTATTTCTTTTAATAATAACCTATAATTGTTTTAGGGGTATGGTCTATGGTCTCGGGGAAGTGATTTATGCATCTATATCAAATCCCCTTGGAATCCTTTGTTATTGTGCTACATATTCAAGGAGGGTTGATTGGGTTATTTGCATAACCACAAGAGGGGAAGATTGGCCCCTTTAAATCATAGATCGAGAAGATTATCAGCAATTCGAGTGGCAGATATCAAGTGGAAGCAAGATGAGGGCCAAAATCCGAAGTGGCGCATTATTGAAGATGTAATCGGCGCCGGGTTAATCTAACACCTTCACTCTAGTTATTCGCATCCTAGCTCAATTGAGCTTAAGGCCGTCAAATGACCTGATCTTGATAATTTGCAAGATCTATGCGATTTAAGAGGAGATAACCCTCCTTGAGGATTGAGTAAATAACCCCTGGTACCGGGAGGCCGAGGGTTATATTGCCAAGCAGATCTATGAGAGGGAGGCTTGCCCTTAAACCCTTTAGTTCGAAAGGTGTTCTCCATAGCCAGCCTGTTGCGCCAATTCGTGAATGAATGTGATGGATTAAACCACTGTGATAGCCTCGAGAAGAAAAACATCTTCATATTTACTAATAAGATTTTTGTAGTTCCTTCCAAGGGTCACCAAATACCGGATCTACCGAGACCGCCATAGCCGAGCCTTCTACAAGTAAAAGAAAGGTTACAATAATGATGACGGGCGTGATAAGCGATATGCGTAGCTTTTTAAATCTTTTAATCCATCGCTATTCTCCCTGATTCGCATTTAATGCTATGCGCCTAATTTGTTCGTGGAAAAATTCGTAACATATGCTGAAATCGACCGAGCCCGCCGCTGGGTGCCTTTGAGAAATGCAAATGGCTTGTGTACCCGGCGGAATTGAAATTTGTAAGAAGCTGGAATCGCGACTTCCAACACTAATGAAGTCCATAGATCGGGCTTTGTCGAAGCAAATCCATGTCAAAACAGGCCACAATGCCGGCTGTGATCTGCGCTCGAAGAGTCATGCCGTGAGGGAGGTATGTCAGCGAAAGCAGGCGCCAAAGTTGTGCCAGAAAGAGCCGAATATTCTTTGTAAAGGAATATTCGAGGCATTATTACAGTAATCATTCGAATATTCTAATAAAAGGAATATTCGAAAGGTTCTAGAAAATAACTCTCTCTGATCCAACGGTGGATAACGATTGGATCTTTAGAACCTACAAGGACTGGGGTTTAAGAGGGGATAAGTGGAGTCCCATCTCCACTTTATTTCCCATCAATTATTCGAGGGACATGGTTATTCCCTTTATTTGGCAGGCCCATAAACTGGCACAAATCCAACTTATTTCAAAGCAAATTATGATCCGGAATTAGTTATCAAGATCCACAACAAGTTTATCACCAGGTTATGAGCTCTATAGCTAATTTATGGGAGACCCTTGTTTTTTGGGTTTCTGCCGAATTATGATCGGATTTACTTATTGAGATCCACAAGAAGTTTATCAGCAAATTATCAACTCCACAACTAATTTATAGTAGACCTGTGCTTGTTGGGTATTGGTCAAAATTCAGAAAGCCAATAATTTGAAAATCTAGAAAGCCAATAATCTGTGGCTATTTAGGTAATGGCATATAAATCATGAAAATTCTAAAAGCCAACAATCTGTGGCAGTTGGCCAAAATCTAGAAAGCCAATAATTTGTCATTTTTCAACAACTAAATGCCATGGGACAACATAATGGAATCTAAGCAATCTCAAACTATACATAGTGCAACTCTAGATGGTTTCGAACTTTAGATATAACTATTCTAGAACTAGTGTGTTGCCATTAGAACAACATGCAAGGCATAAAGGAAATCCAATATATTTTCCAAAATGCTGGGTCGTCGGTACCAAAAAGCATGTACGCGCGACATGTGCACTTTTTGGCTTTATTAACTTTTGACCATAAACAAAAAAAAAAGAAGAAGGAAAAGCCAAAACAACAAGCTGCGTGCCACACGCAGGGACGGTTTCAAGTCTGAGGGTGTATTTGCATGTTTTTTTGTTTTTACTCCAGCCACATATCTATCCTCGTAGCAAAGAATTCTAGAATGTTAATTTTATACAAGATTTATGTTGATGTGAGTCATTTTGGATTATCATTGCATTGACTTCACACATGAAAGTGGCAAAATATTGTATTATACACCCCTTACATAGCATATATAGTATTGAGTAAGTTTCTTGACTGCCATTAGCTTGCCAATCATTATCAAGATAGAGTTGTATAGTTTTTTAAGAACTTGGGAAGGGAGATCATCGGACCACAAAAGCTCCTCTTCTGCTACAAGAAAGTCCCAGCACCTCCACAACATTAAAAATTTTGTGATCCTGTAAAAATAACAATTTGCATATAGGACAATGCCGCAATTTCACAACTTAAATATACAGATGCCACCCCCATCAAAAAGGGGCGTAAATATTACGACATGGTAATAAGCTCAAATGCATCTACTCATAAATGGCCAAACATCTTGTCGCTCCTTTGTTCTTTTTTAACAAGGTATTCCTTTGTTCTTAAAATTATACTGGCCTCGCAAGATAATTTATAGATTCCAATAGCAAAAAAGAAAGCAAAAACAAACCTCGAATCCTAGTGAAAGATGTATTCTTTCTCGCATGGTATGCTCTAAAAGCAGTAGGCCTGATGAGGACACGCTTTATGGGCTGCTTTTGGCAAGTATTGTTCCAAGGGGTTAAAACCCAATTGAGGATGAGTGACAAATATATCATCCTCAAACTGATGGTCGGAAAGAAAGAGTTAATCATGCTGGAAGTTACGTTTCTGGATGTATGTGCCCTAACATCCACAATAATTGGAGTCTTTTATCTGTGACTTAGTCGAGTTTATGACAACAATACGTATCAAGACTCCATAAAGAGCCCATTTGAAGTAGTACATGGGCAAGAATGCCGATATCCCTTTGACTTGGTGCAAATGTAATATAAAGTTATTGATTTGGTCCATGATGGGGAAGATATTGGACACACCTTCAAATTATTAGGCAAAAATATTACAAAGCAATGTAAACCCACAACAACAATAATATGCAAGTGTGATAAGCTTCTGAGAGACCCTCTCGAATTCCAAGAGAATGACATGGTATTTCTGGAAATTAATCCTAACCAGGGTACATTGGAGTTTAAGAAAGCATCACAAAGCACCTGCAGCTGGACTATGCTGCTTGATGTTGCACTTACTTATGAGGTTGTGAATACTCGATTTTGTCATTATGAGGCAAAATGTGGGGATATATGGCTAGTTTTAGGACTATAGTGGATCCTCTTGTTAGAGTTTTCTCACATCACAAATTCATTAACTGCTCTAAATGTCCCTTTCTTCCCCAGGTAACCATCTCAGATATGGGAGATACTATCGACCTGCTAATATTTAAACATAGTTTGCATATCACTGGTTACTTTCCAAACTCAAACAACCCAAAAAGGATGTAATTTTGCTTGAACCATGGATCCTCACGAATAGTAGCAACATTTGCCAACTGCCAAACTTATGCATAACCTGAACAAGCATATATATACATAGAACTTGTCTAATAGTGAAAAAAAAATCATGTAATATAACACAAATACATCACATGCAAAAATACCATAGAAGTATTCAAATTAGTACAGCCTGAGGGTTCAGGTCTAAAAGGTTTAAAATCAATGATTTGACATATGTTGAAAACCACATTGAGCATGAGAAACCCGCTTAGATACGAATCTTTACTCATTCGTTTTCATGTGTATATATGATAATAATAATACATTAAAGTTCATTGCAAACCGTAATAGAGAGTTTCAGAATGCTATTTCTTCATGTCATTATCCCATGCGCTTAGGGCTGGACATGTTGTGAGAGAGGAGGCTGCCCTTGTCTCTCTGGGATCCCATTAATCGCTACGGCAAAGGGAAAGATTGAAGGTCTAAATTTGATGCCGCTTAACCGACATTTTATTCTCAAAGATTCCTGCAAATAAGAATTGGCCGGGTTTTGTGCTGAAGCGAGCCGTTCCTTTACGGTCTTTAACGGGTCTTTTGGCTCTAAGGTTTTAAAGATGATTCTTTATAATTTTGGAAGGACTCCGGCAAGAGCAAGCCTCTATTTTATTTTAGATCACACTCTAAATTACCCGTAGGGCTTATAAGGTGGAGCAAAATCTTCAAGGCTATTAAGAAAAGCCGCTAGGTTGTGAAATACCGGCAGCTCATATCTTGCCAAATTTTGGCTGACCCTTTTCCTTTCTTGGTCCTCTTGCCGGTGGAGAGGTATAGAGCCGGTTCTTGGAAAGAACAAAGTATATTATCCAATTTCTACAGGCTTTCTAAGGAAGAGCCTATATTTACTTAGAGAGTCGAAGCTAGGGATTTATTGTGCACAGAAGAAGCCTTTACATCACAAACCGACTTTAGGGAGGAGAGTCTGGCGGTTAAGGCTATGTATCTAACCAACCAAAATAATCGCTTTCACATCCCCGACAATGTAGCATCTAAAGCAATTTCATAGATTGTTGATTTACCTATGCTTTTGGTCTTTTTGGATGGTCGCTCCTCGATAGTGGCAAAATTTTCTCGTGTTACTTTAGATTCTTTTCTAACTATCTTTATTCTCAAGAGTTTCTTTGTAATCTATTATATCCCGGGCTTAGAGCTTTAAATATTTCTTTTGGTACAAGAAAAGACGAAGATGTTGAGTTCAATCTGAGTAGTAATCTTTTGTCCATTGAAATATCTCAGATTTTTTGTCAATTCAAATCTGATCCGTGATGGACTTTGACGTAATACTTCCCGATATGAATATAAAATTTATTCAAAAAAAAGGTCTGCATCTTTCCTATAAATTGTAACGTATTAGCTTTGACTAAATGGCTTAGTATTCATCCAACAACAATGTAGATAAAGAATAACCATGTATGACTGCCGCCAAACAGATCATCATACCCCCTTGTTACTGGCGATTGAAAATACGTAACTGGAAAATGGAAGTAATACTTC
>JAJEKV010000047.1:10230080-10550945 GCA_021234155.1 Isoetes taiwanensis
GAGCGTGATCAGGGTTTTTGAGGGAAAATGATCGTGTACGTTGCTGAATAAGCCTGAATAAGACTGAAAGGACAAAATTTTGAATAAGTAATCATGTGTATTTTTGAAAAAATAACTCCCTCTCCCACTACAAATTCGGTAGTTCCCACCACACTTAGCACCCAAAAATGTGGTGCTAAAATGCACGTTTTTGTTCCACTACAACATGCTTTCACCCGGGGATGTTTCCATGGGGAGGGTGTGGGATGAGATTTTGCAGGGGTTGCAGAAACACCTCAATTGGTGGAAGGGTAGCAAGTTGTCCATGGCAGGTAGGATCACTATTGCCAAGTCAGTACTTTGTAGCACTCATGTGTATACAGCATCTGCGATGCTAGCTCCTGAGGGTAAGATACAGGCTTTGGATAAGATTGTTCGAAATTTTGTGTGGGGCGGGGATGATGAAGGGGCGGTTGTTAAAGTGGCTTGGTGGAAGTGTCTCCGCCCCCGGGAGGATGGGGGCTTGGCCATTCTGGATTTGGCGCTGCATAGTAAGGTGTTGGTCTTCAAGTTTGTTTGGAGCATTCAACAGGATGGAGCATCTTCTCACAGTGCGTGCGGCCCCATTGTTGTTGATCTCTTCGCCATTGTGTGGCGTTTGGGAAGCCGTCTGTGCATGTGGAGTTGCCCTGGGCACTGTTGTATGGTCTCTGGCCTTTCCCACATGCATCCCCTTTTCTCACAGGAGTGTTGCGGGCTTGGGATCATGTGCGTGTGCTCTTCCAGCTAGATTATGCCTCAGTTTATCACCACTCTTCTCCTTTCTTGTGGGTTCCTCTACCCCCTGCGCACTTGCCCTTAGGTCGCCAGCATGCATCCTCGGGCCTTAAGCCCGTTGGAGGCGGGCGAGCTCTTTGTGCTCACCTTGGAGGATTGGTATTGGGGTGGTCAGCTAGCTTCATGGGAGTTCTTTTGAGCTTGCTTTTCGCCGAGGGGCAGGGCCAGGGCTATCACGGGAACACGTGGCGGGGAATATTACGCTACACATACCTATAGTCCCTCGGGATGATGTGGTGGTGCGGGTTTGGAAGGTTCATCCGGATGTTGTGTCTTCTTGCTTTGTGCGGTCTTCTTCACCGGGTGTTGGCTATTCATGACACACACCCCCCTTCAAGCAAGTGGTCTCTGCAACTTCCTGGTTCTCGATGGCTTCGGTTTGGGCGTGGACATGGAGCTCACTTCCCCAATCGAAGGTTAGGGTGCTTTGTGGCGGTGGTGCACGTATGTATCGGGGTGAATGCCCTTGTGAGTCGGTTTAGGCGGGGTGTGAGTCCTCTGCCCTTGTTGTGGCCTTCATCGTGAGGCGTGGAGCATTGTCTTTTCGGTACGCCTGGGATTGGGTTAGGGCTCTGTTTGGTGAGATTGACTAGCCCGGCGATTCTTTGCTTCATGTGTATCTGGTGTTTGGCGCTCTTGCGGCGGCAAACAACATCACATCGTGGCGTGGCTTACGGTGTGGCTGATTTGGGCGGCGGCGGTTGTGGATCTTCGGGGGGATTCGCGACTGCGGCCTCTCGATTCCTCGACTCAGGTACAAGCTTTTTCAAAGCTTTCTGGTGTTCCGGGGAGTAATAGAGCGGAAGTTTGCCATTTGGCGGGACTTCTTGGATATTGTAGATGGTGATGGTCGGTTTGTACAGCAGTAGAGTTGCAGTTTTTCTGTGAGTTTGTTGTGGAGTGTCGAGGTATTGCTGTCTCTTTGGGGCAGTTCTCCTTCCTCCTCACTTGCTTTGTAACATTACCATTCTTTTAATATATTGATGACACAGTTCTTCAAAAAAAAAAAAGAGAAAAGGAAGAGAATTCGTTTTGTGAGCAAAGAATAGCTCCAACCAATGGATACCTATGACCAAAATGCAAATCCTGCCATCGCCAAGAACGATGTCTGGGCCCTCTTGTGAAAACCCTATTTTCGCTTCTGCTTCCGTTGCCATGGATCAACAAGAAGAAAACAAAGGAGCTCATTCAAAACACACTTTTCTCGCATCTTTTCTCTTATCATGAATGAATTTGGCTCATGCAATATGCCACTGCCGTTGCCCTCACCCATGCCACTGTCATCGCCGGAGGAGATCTCGACCGTCAGGACATCCCAAACAAATCTTTGCCGTCTGTGTGTCACTGGGCGTCACAAAACCCCTAACTAATCCCAAGCAATCGCAACCGCATATATAGAATATTCTATAGCATATTATACTCGGAGCAAATCTAGGCCTACCATAGGGCAACCCAAAAAGGAAAAGAAAAGGTGCATTAACACAACAGACATTTGGCCGATAACGGGACACGTTATACATTCGACGTGTTAAATGCGGAAGTAGAAGATGGAGAGAGGGTCGTTAGCATTTTCTTGCACCGCCGGAACGGATCAACCATCTTTTTGAGCGCAAAAATGGTAGCAGAGGCCGCCCGCGCCGGCCTTCGGATCTTTGCCATTCTTGCGCTCCTTTTGCTGGCGCTTTATATCGGCAGACCTATCTATTGGAAGCTTTCTGCTTCCTTCCGCGATATGAAAGAAAATAACTATGATCCCGCCCTCTTGAAACAAGGTAATCCTTTTTTCTTCGCATTTGATTTGAGTTTGACTTGCTGATTTGTGTGAGTATTTCTTGAAAAATTGTCGTGTCATTCCGATTCTCATCAAGATTCAGATTTAACGAACAACAGAAGTTACAAATTGAGGCAGATCTTGGTGTTTTGCCTTTAAAATTGACGATCTTGCTTAAAATGGATTATCTATGATTCGAAAAAGGAGAGGGATTGTTTTATATTTCGTGAATTTTGTATGTTTGCAGGCATCACCGACATATTCCATGCTGCCCAAGAAAAAATTGGGGGGAAAGGGAAGTATTAATTGTAGCAGTAACCACGATTTGCACATTTACCGACTAGCTGTCATGTGAAGTTCCGTTTTAAAATGCCACAACGTTGTGAAACTAAGTTGTGGCCAACTTATACTTGTAACTTAATGCAGCGTCAATTTAAACAAAACAACTAGGTACTTTCATTCTTCTCCCTTGAGATAGTTTGTCCATCTAGAGCTTACGAGGGGGTTAATGGCACCCTTGAGAGGTTTCTACAGAATAACCCACGAGACCAGCAGGTCGAGTGGGTTATGCTGCAGACCATTGACCCCCTTAAATCACGAGGTGGAGCAGATTAGCTCCATCTGGTCCAATTTGAGTGGCTAGAGCGCATGGGGTTTTCTTATTTGATCCTTCATTTTTTATATAATTCATACAAATCTAACCATTGATTATGAAAATATTCTAAGTCATATTTTCAATAGATAATGCACATTGTGAAAATTCAATTTCCACGTCACACTATGATTATGGTCATAAAGTCAAGGTATCTTTAAGTCTATACAAATTATAAATTCTTTTTAATGTTGTTAGAGATATGATCACACAACAAAACATCCTCGAATTATTGCATTACATTAGAACTAAGCACGTGAAGTGCACTTTCTATTCTATTCTATTATAGCAGTATACAACAGTGCAAAAATTAAAACCTGACAAAACAACACAAGTAATGACACATGATGAACTATTGTGCAAAGCAGTCCGTTTAGTCAAATTTGCAGCAAATAGCAACAAAGGTTCTACCACGAAAACTATAGATTCATTATCAAATTCATGTGCTCTTGTGGTCTTGGCTTCGACCACATTGATATGCAAGGATGCAATAAGTGCACTTTTTGTTACCAATACTCCTGATTTAGAGACGACAAATACATAAATCTCAAAAACGTTCATGCACTAAAATTGTCAGTGTTCTTGCATTAGATCTACGTGGTGCATAAAATACTAATGAAGATGAAAGGCACAATCAACAGGTGACGAGCCTGCCAAGTTGATCCTCCTGGCAAGTGGGGATCTTGTCTATACTTGCACCAATTCTAGGTTGCGACAAAATTGGTGAAAAATTGAATCTTCTTTTTACAGTTGCAAATGAACCATTCTTATAAAATTCATAACAATATAAATCCCAAGGAAAATCATCCACATATGTCCACAATATCTAGCTTAGCAAATCAATTCTTTCATAACTTTATCCCGATCTCTCACTGCACCACCGCCATTAGCCTGAACACTACCTTGCTCATTCACTGCATGCACTCAAAGGAGTTAGTCCTTGTGACTAAGTGGGGTTTCACATTTCCTTCCCGCATTATCAAGTCACCAAAGAAGGTCATCTTGCCCAAATGGTCCATCTCGTGGATTCTGTTGCTGAATCCCATGTAGGAGAAAAGGCTTAAAATGGAGAATTGAAATTGGAGTTTGGAGTGGTTGAAGCATAGATCTTATATGTAACCAGCAACTTGTGTGAGCAGTAAACTCCATCAGCTCTCCAGACACTATAGTGGTGGTTTCGCGTTGTTGGATTATTTCTTTTTCTAATTGGTTTGCTTTTTGTTTGTTGTTGGTTGTGTGAAGGAATTGAATCTCGAAGTGATCGTGGAACGGTTTATAGGTGGCAATATCTTGGGACATCTTTTACATAACATTGCTTAATGTTTATGAAAATTGCCACTGGATTTGTAAATTAGTTACAGTAGCATTCACTTTGTTTTCCGTGCTTACAATATCATTCTCAATCAGGTCTTTGTCTGTCTGAAAACAAACATCCTTGCATGTCCTCAAAATCACTAGATATCTCATTTGTAATCTTCTTTTTGGGTTGCCCCTAGGGGGGCAAACCCTCGTTTATGTGGGTATGTGGGCATATTCAAGTATATGGTGGCATATACCTAGCATATGCTGATGACTGCTAAAAACTGGCTGCTGCCTGTAAATGCTAGGTCATCCGCCGGACTTGGCTATGGTTTCTGCACCTCGGTTTCTGCCCTCCCTTCCGCGCCTTCCGTCAGGGCATTGACCTGGGTCGGTTTCTTCTGTGAATTTCGTGATGCCTGTTTAAATTTATTGCCTGTGCCTATCCTGCAGCACCAAAGAGAAATTGGTCCTGGTTGCAGGCCTTTGTAACTTTGAGATCAAGTAAATTCCTTTCCCTTCAAAGGTAATGCTTTTAGCAAATAACGCTCCAGCAAATTGACCGAGAAGAAATGGTTGGAACATGCTGTCGGGATAAAAAAAACTTGCTATTTTTTTCTGTATTTAAGCTTCCAGCAATCTCATCGACCATGCATGTTTGCGGCTTCCATATTTTGTCCTATCGACATTGGATTGAAGTAGCACTTGCATGTTTAAGTAAGTGTAGGATGGAAGAATATTGGTTTCGTGAATTTGGATGAAGGGACGTGCTTTGCCTCTAGAGTAGAGAAGAAGAAGAAGAAATTTTTAACGTCCGCGGAACCCAATCGGGTTATGGGACCCATGCTAAGCTTAGAGGAAGCATCATGTGGTTTCAGCAGCTCCGAGATTCCTTGTATTGATAACTACCTGTACATCTTGAATACGATTAAAGCAGAACGAAATCTAGCAGGTGCCAAGTGGATCCAAGCTCATGTTCAGCTCAATGGCCTACAATCTCATGTAATTGTTGGAAATCATATTGTGAGAACTCTTGTTGAATGTGGAAGCCTGCCTGATGCTGAGCAAGCATTTAACAGGTTGATTCATAGAGATGTATACTCTTGCACTTCTCTTATTTCAGGTTACATCAAATGGGGTGAATCACAGGATGCCCTTAGTGCGTATCGAGATGCAAAATGATTGTATAAACCCTAGCGATTACACTCATGTTGCTCTGTTGAAAGCCCGTGCCATGTTGAAAGATGTGGAAAGTGGTCGCCGATTCATGTTGAGATTAAGGAAAAGAAATTGGAAAAAAAATCTCTTTTCATTGGGAACTCTTTGGTTGACATGTATGCTAAATGTGGCTCCCTTCACGAGGCGTAAAAAAGAGCCTTCCACAATCTGCCAACTCGAGATACCGTCTCATGGAATGTTCTTATAGCGGGATATGCTGAAAATGGACTTGCTAAAGAGGCTTTACAATCTTTTGAATCGATGCGGTTAGAGGGCATATCACCTAATGTTGCCACAATTCTTTCTTTGTCAAAAGCTTGCTTGCATCTTAGGGCAGTACACAAGGGTCGTGAGTTACATAGTCAACTTGTAGGTGCAGGATTCTAGGTAGATCAATATATTGGTAATATCTTTGATTGACTTATATGCAAAATGTGGATCACTTTTAGAGGCACAGGATGTCTTTGATAAGCTTCCAAAGCGGGATGTAGTCTCCTGGGACCGCCCGATTGCGAGTTATCTTGATAGTGGCCTTGGTAAAGAAGCTTTGAGACATTTTCAACAAATGAGACTAGAGGGTGTGCCTGCAAATGCCATGACATTTATTTGCAGCCTGAAGACTTGTGGCAGGATAGGTTCCCTAGGAAAAGGCAGAGAAATACACACGTACATAACAAGAAAGGGACTTGAGAAAAACCCTGTTCATTGGGAATAGTTTGGTTGACATGTATGGGAAATGTGGTTCACTTGTAGATGCACACAAAGTTTTTGACAAATTACCAATTCGGGATGTTGTGTCTTGGACTGCCTTGATTGCAGGATATGTTGACAATGGGTTTGGAAGTGAAGCATTAAGATGTTTCATGCAGATGCAGGAGGAAGGCATACATCCAAATGCTTTTACATTCGTTTGCATCCTGAAAGCTTGCAGCATTTTAGGATCCCTAGAGAAAGGTCAGGAAATACACACTCAGATCTCGGGAAAGGGATTTGCAAAAGCTCTCCACGTTGGCAACACCTTGATTGACATGTATGCAAAATGTGGGTCAACTCCAGATGCTCGCAAGGTTTTTGATGAGCTCCCAGTTCGCGATGTCGTATCTTGGAATGCACTAATTGCGGGATATACGAGATAATGGATTTGATCAACAAGCGTTGGCGTGTTACATACGAGATGAAGCAAGATGGCTTGTGCCCAAATGTGGTCACATTCATTTGTGGCTTGAAAGCTTGTGGCAACGTGGGAGCCCTAGAGCTAGGACGAGGAATACATAGGGAAATTGATCAGAATGAATTTGGAAAAGACCTGCTTGTTGGAGCTACTTTGGTGGACATGTATGCAAAATGGGGTTCTCTTGAAGAGGCGTTGGAAGTTTTTAATAAGCTTCCAGTTCAGAATGTTGTCTCCTGGAATGCAATGATAAGAGGCTATGGAATGAACCATGAGAATAACACAAGGCACCCAAAAAATTAACCACTATAATAAACCACTGAAAAACCCCTATAGATGTGGTTTCTTATGCTAAAAATTTTATTCTTAGTAAAAACCACATAACATAGTGGTTTTTATAACTCATACGTGGTTATTCATGTTAGTTTTATGTTATAGTGTGGTTTATTAAAAACAATATTAGCTTATTACATGGTTTCTAGTATCAATATGTAGCATTATAACAGGGGTTTTTTTTGTGATTTTATACGCTTTTTGGCATGGTTTTCATATGATTTCACGGGCGTATTCACGTGGACGTACTAAACGGTATTTCTAGAGTGCACCCATTTTTTAGCCATTGCCATTTTAAAGAAGAGGGAAAATCATGTGGTTGTGGGGCTTTTATTGTTTGCATGTTTTTTAAGTTTAGGTTAGGGTTCCTGATTTGGCACGTGGAGAAGAGCAGCAATTGGGTGTAAATATGTAGCTCAGAGCCCCGTTTACTGTTTTTGAGAAGCTGAAGCAGAACAGAGGCAGGCAGAAAAGATCTGGAATTCCTCCGGCGAAATGAGCAGGGAACCTATTGTTTTGGAAAACACAGGGAACGGAATTTTGCATTCTGTTGTGCAATCTGTTGATGAGTATTTTATGTTATCTGGGAGTGCTGATGGCGAAATCATTCTTTGGGGCATACATCAAATACTGAGAAAAGTAAACCTCTGCAGAAAAATTTTAAGCTTTACTGGGGTGTTTGGAAATTATAGTGGCAACTGGTACTTCGAGCTCCGTCCACCCATGAGAAGGCTGTTACATGCATTTCTGGTTGCATGTTATCATCCGTGGAAGCTGTATTCGCATCTTCATCTTCTGATGGCACAGTTCGTGTGTGGGACATGTCAATTCCAATGCAGAAGTGCAGGTGTGCTCTTTGGGCTTGCCCAACTAAAGGGAATTTTCCTTGCCTAATAAGGCGACTTGCTCATCATACACTTCACCATATCACCAGCCTTTTAACATTTATTGCACTTCTTCAGAGGCAAATGCCAGGTATCGATTGGACAAACTATTTCCGTTGGATCAAAAGTCATGGTTGCTGTTTCCATGGTGCTTCTTCCCAACAAACTGGATATTTTGTTGGCTATGGGGGGTTTTGATAACCAAATTCACCTATACATCAAGACTAGTTCTGAGCATCAATTCGTATCAACGTGCAAATTAAAAGGTCATCAAGGATGGGTTGTTGATTTTTCAGAACCTGTAGTAGAGAATGGAATGCAAGCAATATTTCTTACAAGTTGTTCTCAAGATAAACATATTCGACTTTGGAGGATCACCCCGAAGCAACCTGTATTGAGTAATGACAAAGGGTCTAGTTTGAAGGGATACATTACTGGGCCAATGTAACAGAGCTTGCTTTTCGAATGCCCTGTTCACAGCTGCAAGAAATTGGTATGTTGATCAATTGATTCTGTTCTATCACTGTTTCTCCTTGATCAAATGTGTTGAAATCCCAGCTGTTGGCTCCTAGCATAGTTCTAACATCTACTGAGAATAAATGCCCTATTTGGCTTACTTTCATGGCCTTTTTCAGCTCATAGTTCAAAATGGCATTGCATTTATCAGCTGAAAGACATGATTCTATGTAGGATTTGGCTGAAACCCTGTTGTGCATGATTGATAGTGTCAAAATGGTGATTATCGTGACGATTTTGCAGCTTCTGCGCAGGATTTTTCTTGCCAGCCGCCAATTTAATGGAACCAGAAGCTAATGGCTCCAGATGCTACATATCTAGTAAGTGTGGCTTTCATTATTGCTTTGCAGTGGAATAGACGATACTAATTGTATATTTGTTTGTTCTCCTGAGACATTTCTTATGCAGGAATGGATCTTCAAACACTCTATTTCCAAATACTCTATTTTGGTGCAATTGTCCAGCCTATTATCTTATGTAGCACTATATTCGACTCATATCATGATGGATTTTTAAACTGCATCCAGACCAAATTTACTATGGCTATAAGCCATCGCTCCATCCAGGAATTTCATGCACATGAATTACGTGCTGAGCTGCTCTTCATAGCATTGTGATGAAGAGACAAATTATGGTTTTATGCCATTCATATACAATATACAGGATACAATGTTATGGTCAAGAATCAAAATATATATTTATACCATTTAGCAATTAAATGATGTGGTGAAGCGTATGTAATTAAATTACATTATGCTATTATTTGTTACAATGCTAAATATTAGATATTACATATTGCTACATGTTTTGCATGTTTCACATGTTCTTACGTATGTTTGATTTTTTTAGGGCCCGAAGGGCCCAAATTTTTTTTTAGTATAACAACCAACACATAACTACCATTAACATTAAATAACACAACCATTGGGTTCAACACATTTAAAATCCCCCTTAAACCCCCTTTGGTTTGGGTGCATATTCACACGGGAGGTGACTCCGGGCAACGAGAGCTGTTGGATAGGCATATTCACCCCTTATTCCTTAATCTACACCGTACGTAAAGTTCCTCGTTTGTGGGGTATGCAAGTACAAAATTTGCTATACTGTATAACAAGATTTGCAAAATACTATAAGATTTCAAGCAAAATACTATATGGTGTTGATTTTGTACGTGCAAAATATAATTATAAGGGCTCTCGCTGCCCTACGTCACCCCCCGTGTGAATATGCACCCAAACGAAAGGGGGTTTAAGGGGGATTTTAAATGTGTTGAACCCAATGGTTGTGTTATTTAATGTTAATGGTTGTTATGTGTTGGTTGTTATGTGTTGGTTGTGTTTAATGTTGGTTTTCTACTGTAGCATGATTTATTAAATCGACAATGGCTTTTAGCATGCTTTTTGACATCACTTTAAATATGGCAATGGTTGTTTGTGTTGGTTTTCATTGTCACATGGCTTATAGATAAGTTGAAGTATTCTATAGTGTGATTTTTTATACAAATTTAAATACCATAGTGTTTAATCGTGCTAGTTCTTTAATATAAAAATGCATGTTTTATAATGATCGTGGTTTGTAGCATGGTTTTCAATATCAAGATTATTGTCATGGTAATTACTCATAGTTATCACCTAATAGGATGTGGATATTCATAGTGGTTAATCATAAGACACCCAAAACACAATTGTCATAATTAACGGCTATGAAAGCATTATAGATATGGTCTTTTGTATTTTCTATTTTTTGAAGGACATTATACTTTAATTAAATATCAAGAAAACTAGTACATGTGAAAATACAAAGGTGTCTTTTGTGCAATTTGTTATTGTTTGGTCTTTTGTAATTTGTTTTGCATCTTTAGCACATACTATAGTTATTTTCAAGAACTATATGTGTTTTTGCATTCACACTTGTTACATTTTCTAGCAAAGGTTTATAATATGGCTTTCATTTTTTCAATACCAATTTAATTAATTTCCCATGCTTAAATTTGTATTAAGAAGGAAAATGTCCTACTATAATGATATTTGAAAGATTGGAATTATTCTTGAGAGGATTTTGTTTAATTTTAAATTGATTGAAGATAGCTTCAACTACAGCTACCTTGTGATGCCGCCTCTTCCTTGCATAATGATGCATTTTCTCCCTTTTAAATGCCTTGGGCATTTGCATGTTATTTTGAAGCTCTGCATGGCCATGCCATGGATTAAAAAGGGGAAACAGACCCATGATGCAAGATCTGGCAACATACCATAGCATTGACTGCATTGACTTTACTCCGACATGCCATCAGATTGGGTAATTTGAGAGGAATTTAGGGATTAATGGAAACTTCTAAATTCAGGCTGACGTCATTAAGTTGGCATAAGTTTTCAGTGCTCTTGTTTTTTCCTTTTGTAGTTGGTTTGTTCAAGAGTTAGCTTTGGCCAACACCTGACATCTTGAGGAGTAGGGTGCGATACGCTGAGGTAGTGGAGCACGAAGCTTGCCGAAGTTGAGAAAGGATGAGCTAGGCTTTTCAATTTGAACTGAGCCCTTGCGAACTGTTTTGGCAATGAAGCCTTTCAGCTTCTTTATGAAGCTTTCCAATTTTAGCAGGGTTATCGCAATTTTCCTTGTTTTTTTAGTGAAGCTTTTGGGCTTCTTTTTGAGAGGGATGATTCCTATTTATTTGTTCCAGGTTCAGTGGTAATAGATAGCTAGAAAATAGTTAGTTTGTTTGAGTGGCTCTGCTTTAACTATGGGACACAGAATGCCATTTCGAACTCCTTCGTTTTAAACTAAAGATCATGTGTTTTATTTTTTCTACCAGGTTAGATAGAAGAAGATTGTGAATGCTTGTCTTGGCCTTCGAGTTGCTTGTAGCTGGTACCATGAGTTATAAGATGTTTGTTGAGTTTATCAATTAAAGCATGGTGCTTCTCAAATGTGGTGCTGCCAATTTGGTAGGGGACTCGTGAAAAGAGTCCTTGAATTTTTGCAGCATTTAAAACTATGTTCTATTTGTGCTAAGGCCCGAAGTTGGGTGCCTGCTACAAGTTTCTTGCAGTGGACGAGATGGTTGTAACTTATTATATCAGTTTTCCCCTTCAAGGAATTGTTGTAGAGAAGCTTGCAGGGAGCACATGTGAACATGCTTCCTTGCTGCAATGTTTCTGTAACTGACATGTTTTTTGAATTTTATTTTATGTTGTTTCTTTAACGAATCAGCATAAGCTTCATTGATGGAAAGTTGTCAATTGATATGAACTTGTGTTTGTAATGCATAAGTTCTGGTAGACTGTGTTGTATGTAGCAGAGGACTTGTTCACATGTGCAGGCGATCCTTTGCTTCATGATTGAATATATGGTTGAGCTGCACCCTATGGTTTAAAATCATAGGGTGTATGGAAATCTGAGTTTGACCCCATCTTGGTCTTGGGGAGACGGCCAGGGTTGAGCCATATAGAGTATTGGTTGGAATATTCTATGGTCCACATGAGACGAGTATCCTAGATGTGCATTTCCAAAATACAAAGAAACTAAGGCGTAATGTATTTTATAGATTTCCCGAAATAATAAAATAATACGGATGCTAATACCCCCGTAATCAGCCGCGACCTTGAATAGATGGAAACCCTAACCCTCGTTCCTCTGCGTGCACTATGCTCGGACAGCTTATACAGATTCTTGGCAACACCATAGGAAGAACCCAAGGGCGCTAGCACTGCATTTGTGTTAAAAGAAGGGAAATTTACCAAAATAACCTTAATTATTGACTTAATTCCCAAAAAGCCCTTTATATTTTTGAAATTCCCAAAATACCCTTAATTCTTATAGTAATTTCCCAAATAGCCCTTTATAGTTTCTCTATCCATGTCTTCTGTCTTATCCCGTTTGCTTTTAGGCCTGCAAGGAGGAGCAATTCATTATTTTTAAGAAGTTCAATATTTGGAGGGTAGATAGGGGCAGCATATAAAAAGCAAAATGAGCTCCACAAGTAACCTAGATGGGTAAAGCAGCTTCTCCACAAGATGCCCACGAAACTTCTCCTTCAATACGATTTTTATAAAAGCATTAAGTTAGTTGTCTTCAATTTCTAGTATTAGAATGATAGGCTTATCTCTAGCTTTTGGGCTATTTGGGAAAATACTTAAGAATTAAAGGCATTTTGGGAATTTCATAAATACGAAGGGCTTTTTGGGAATTAAGTCAACAATAAGGGTTATTTTGGTAAATTTCCCTTAAAAGAATGTGCAGAAAGAGAGATGAAGGCACCTGCGCAAGAATGTCAATCTGATCAAAGAGCTCAGTCTTTGGATAAATTTCGAAGATTTTGCAGCGTAATAGCGCCTTCCGGCAGCATTCTAAGGTGTTTTGGAAGAAAAAAGAAGCATCAAACATCAAATCGGTTGAAGAAGTCATTCTGGTGCCTAAAACAATTCTGTTGCATTGGAAAGATCCCTACTATATTCTGAACTCATCCAAGATTCAGCACCGTAATCAAGTTTCGCACAAAGCTCTTGATCTTGTTTTTGGAAGGCATTGCCTTTTTAATGCAACTTTCTCGCAGGTTGATATGCTGCCCTTTAGTTTTGATCTGGAAATGCATGATTTGGTGGCATGTGCTTGATAGACTTTGCAGCTCTTAAAGTTAACCGTATATCACAATATCTGCTAGATGCGCTATAGATTTATATGCAACTTTTTCTACTCAGCTTTGGCTTATATTCAGATTCTTATTGGCTTAAGGCAAATGTTATAATCTATATCTCTCAGGCTACTAGATTCTCAGTGTGTGTTATTTTACTGTTAAAAAAATAAATTCCGTTTGAAGATCCTCTTATTTAACATGTGGTGCCATACGTCCAGCGCATTCCTTATTCTTTCTTGTACCCAGAATCTTAAGACGGGGGGCATATCAAATTTAGTCATACAAGTACTTAGGACATGAGATTTGGCAAGCTTAAAACTCCTATGCTTAGTGGCTTTTGTTTTTGTTGTGAGGCTAATGTAGAAACTATTGCAGGCAGTGGGAAAGAGGTCCGCACTCTCTCAAAAATTGGATATGCAGCTCATGTCAAAGTTGCCTTCATTCTCAACAAGGCATAAATTGCAAAGCACTTTCACAGTATATTGCAATTTCATCACTCGGAACAAGTTATTTTGGCAAAGATTTCATAAATTGGCTAGCAGCACATGAGTTTAAAAAGCTTCTTCTTTTGGCCGTAGATGAAGCATGCTTTTGGTCGCAGTATGCCATAATTCCTTTTTGGAAAAGGAATTTTAGAAAGTATAAGACAACAGGTTTGAGGTTGCAAACTGTGCTAAGAGAAATACTTACGAACTGTGGAGAAGAAGAACCAAGTCAGACAAAGGATGGATTACTTGGTGGAAGCAAGGCAGGGGCAAGTTCAGACTTTGTGCCCAGAGGATCTTCATTTTTAGAAGAACTCACGAATTATCTTATTGGTTTTGTTTCTGGAGATTCAAAATCTTCCCTCGCAGTCCAAGATATTAATGGCAATTTAATTGGAATGTTCTATCATGGTTTCTTGACAATGAGCAGCCTTCTTAATGGAGTCTTCAGTAGATTGGCACAGCATCCTGATGTCCAAGCAAAGGTATGTGAACTTTGTATTGTATGCACCGAATCGAACGTTGTATCTTTCGCTGTAATTATACCTGCCATATTAGTAGAGGCCATTAGCTCCAACAACATGCAGTTTTGCAGGCAAAATGGCTGAAAGTGAAGCAAGTCTTATTCTCTTATGATTCTGAAAATATTAGATGTTGTTAACAGCAGTATATGAACATTTGGAGTTGCAATCTGGGTTGTTTGCAGATTTATGTTTTCTCTAGTTATATAAGAGTCTTGTCTTTGTTAACAAAGAAGTGAATTTTGTGCTTATAGGTCTTTTCTGAAGTACATCAAATCTCTGAGGGCACGATATCTTCAGAAGACAAACTTAAAAAAATGAAATATCTTATAGCAACTGTTTATGAATCTGCGCGTCTTTTGCCAACCAACCAGATACTGCAACGTTGCTCTCGTGGACCACCTTGGATCCAAGATATAATTTTAAGTATAAACACGACTTGCAAGCCGCAGTTTCCTCCAGAAATAACAGCACATAGTCTATTTGAAGAACAAGTAGCAGGCTTGATGGTAGGAAAATGATCTCTGAAGAGGCCATCCATTCAGGAATATCTAACAAATAATCTGCATTAAGATTGCAGAAACGAAGAGCAATGAACTGTTATTTCTTTTCTTGTCTATATGTGGAAAACTACTGTGTTTAATGAATATATGAAAGAGTTGTTGATTGTTTTCTGTACTTTTCTAGTTGATGTTTGATGATGGAAATAAATCTTTTGGAACTGCCGTTGAACTTCGTCTAGAGGAAGCATGCACATAGCACTTGACGGGTTTATTATTATAAGGTAAGTTCTGGACGTTGTGAGGCAGTTACAGTGAAAGAGTGTTTACTCATGGACATTACAAATGCAGCGTGGAAATGCGAAGGAATGCGACGCCATATGCATAGGTCAACTGCTGTGAAGGCGCAGCGACAAGTAGATATCGAAAACTATTTATTCTAGAATGGGACTCGCATGAAACCAACAAACCGCCCGATAGATAGGCTTCTCATTCATCTCAGCAGATTTTCTACAATGGTGGATAGTGGGTAGCCGCACACATGCGAACTACCCACGAAAAATAAAGGGAAAATCCAATTATATCCTTTGGACCCCAAAAAATACAATGCTAATAGATATTTGGCTGGTGTACCTGCCGAAAGCTTATCACCGGGATTAAAAAACCCCGCCCTTTTGGGTTTTCGAGGAAAAACCCTAGTGATAAGCCTTCGGCAAGGGGCTTGGACAAATGTAAGGCATAAAAAACGCTCCCAACCCACGAATGAAACAGATGCCGCTCGCGAACCTGTACCTGCACATCACCAACAAAAACAACAAGACAAAAACAAACCTCCCAAAGTGGAGGGGCTGATTACGCGCGTGCCACGCGACAAATATAATAAACAAAGAAGGAGGGGAGGGTGGGTTCAAAGAGAAAGAGATACTGCTGAGAGAGAAGAGGAAGCGCCGATGAGGAGTCGATGCAGAAACGCGCCTAAAATAGCGAACTCCCAACCAGAATGGGCATGCGCCGCCCGCATGCATGCAAAACATGCATGCTCGTCCCATTCTAGAATGGCGGTCCGATGTCTCGGATCGATGGGATCAGTTCCTTCTAAGGAGGCCTCTGACATAGATGGTTTGGAAGAAGATGAGCCTTTAAAGGGAGGTGCTGCTACTGCAAAGCGTCTCAAGTGGAAGCATAAGAAACTACTTAAATTGATTGAAGTGCGGACTTCCCTAGAGGGACGGTTTGAAGAAGCGAAACTCAAGAGTCCACTGTGGAAGCAAGTTGCATCTATTTTAGTAGAACATGACTTTGAACACAGCCATAATCAGTGCAAATCAATGTGGGGAAGCTAAAATATGAGGTAACTTACAGAATTGCTAGAATTCCTTCATATTTGGGTATTTATTTCATGTGTTTCTTGCTTCAGGATTTGGTAGAAAGCAAAGAAGATGAATACGTATTGCGCAAACGCTGGCCATATTTTGATATGATGCATAAAGCCATCTCACCCAAAGGCAGCATATGACTATATAATATGGGTCGGATTATGCCAGATAAAACAGATTCTGACTGCCATGCTTAACTGAACGCGATAAGGACCAGATAAGTTGAAGTGGGAGCTAAGTATTTCTATAATATGCTGAACAACAGTCATTGTTTACCTTCTTACCACAAGGTTTGTTAATCTCCCACTTTGTTTATCTTTTTCATAGATGGTCTAGAGGATCGAATTGCAAACTATTAAGCATATTATTTTCTTCCCTAGGAGAAGAATGCATGTGTGCAAGCATCTTTAAAGACGGATCTGCTGTGCATATCAGTTGCAACAAAGCTTAAGATTTCAGCAAATTTTAGCCAGCTCTGCAGACCATTGTATTTATGTAGAATGTAGGAGTCTAATGCTGGAATCAAAGTGATGGATCTATTGGTCAACTTTTTCCTTCCAAGCAGCAATTTATTAATTCCATTTATATATATAGCTATTTGTATGTGTCAATAAGTCGTGGCACAATAAATGGGCTCTTCCATTTATGTATATAGCTGTTTGTATGTGAAAATAAGCCGTGGCACAATAAATGGGCTCAGGCATAGCAGATTTTCTGCCCAAATTCATTTCAGTTCATTATCCCTGAGATCAGATTTCATCGATTTGACATTGTCCGTACCCGATCTTGCCCTTGCTTCTTTTATACTAGAATTTTCGTTGGAGTTGCAGCACTCAGGAGCAGTATATGCATATGGGATTTGGAGTTTTATGAATTGGTGGCAAATGCAAATTTGAATGCAGATTTATTTCTTGTTAAGTTTTGGAGCTACAAATTGAAGTAACATAGAATAGTTTTTTGAAAATTGTTGGGAGGATTCAAAGCTGAAGATGATTTCTGAAGTGGCTTCTTTAGAGATATTGTGCTATTTATATCCATGGGGATAATGGTTTAACCAAGGTTCGAATCCTTGGAGCTTCTTTTATTTATTTTTGTTATGAAAAATACCATTTGTAATGGCAATTTCTATTGGTGTGTTGGATTTTGACATCAAGAAACCACTACATGCTAGCACTAAGAACCATTGCATGCTATCATATAGAATTATACGATGTTAATAAATTAACTTAAAATGCTTTGGTAGATAAAGCACTAGTGATCTATAACATTGAATGCCTTATGCATTCTACTAAAGAACCTATATGGTTTGCATGCATAAAAATGGGAAGGCTTTAGACTATAAAACATATGCGGCTTTAGTCATTCAACCCTATATGGCTGCACTTTAACCCTATATGGTTTGCACGCATAAAAGTGGGAAGGCTTTAGACCATTAACCATATGCAACTTGTTTAATTTTAACACAATGCAAACCATATAAATTTATCACAATACTTAGCCACCCTAATTTTGCACTCTAAGAACCACATTATATAACCGAGTCTCATTACCACTACTTTATACCATATTAAGAAACTATACACATGAACCACGATATTAAACAACAACGAATAAACATGTTAGAAAACCATATCATTGAATAACATAATTGAACAATTGATAATTACTTTGTAAAAATACCACATTAATAAAGCATATAAAGAAACCACATACTTTAGCCATGCAATGTTTTTTAATGATATCAACCCACAAAGATGCATTGGTTATTTTCAACGGTTTTTTATGTATAACCATGGAAAAAACCCGTAATGGTTTTATTTTTGGGTGCCTTGTGTAACAAGGCTATACAATGCTTTCATGACATGCAAGAATTTGGTGTAAAACCTGATGCCATTACATTCATCTTCCTACTAGTGGTCTGGTGTTCAAGGGCATGGAATATTCCAAGACAATGACAAAACACCATGGCATTTTGCCAACTGCGGATCACTATTCTTGCATTGTAGACCTACTTGCACGATCTGGGAATGTGCATGATGCAGAAAGATTATTGGAAGCCTTGTCTCATCCTGCGTCTATAGAAACTTGGATAGCTTTACTTAGTGCTTGTAAAACGTATGGGGAAGTAGAACCAGGACTAAGATGTTTTCAGGAGCTTGTGAGGAGGAGCCCAGAAATTGCTGCTTCCAATGTACTTATGGGTGACTTCTATACAACCATGGGCAAGAGGGATTAGAAGAATATAGAAAACATGCAATGGTCAAGAAAAAGCCTGCAAAGTCTTTAACAAAAATATGTATGAATTCACATTGGGTGTCGCGAAACCCAAGCAATGTCTGGAGTATTACAAATGTTGATTTCTTGCATGAAATTGGAAAGATATATGCCAAATATGGAGCTCATCGTGGGCTCATCTAACAAGGAAAGAGAAGCAACATTGTGTGGGCATGTAGAAAGAGTGGATATAACTTTTGGGCATCTATACAATCGACAAGGACAGACACTGGGCGGAACAAAAAAATTGAGAATGTGCAATGATTGTCATGATGCAACTAAAATCATATCTAAGGTTGAAAAGCGTGAGATTATCATCCGTGAAAATAACTGGGTTCACCATTTTTATCCAGGGTTTGCTCTTGTCAGGATATGTGGTAATGTGTTCTCATGTCTTCTTATATGCTGTTTGAACGATGAGGAGTGCACGCCTTAGCAGGTATAAATCTCGTTTATTCATGGCACGTGGATGATGCTCAATATAGGGGGATAAATACATATCAGACATGCAACACACCAAAATAGCATTCAATATAGAAAGAGAGAGAATATTTTCGATTTATCTCTCAAATTGATTGTCCTATATTGGTCAAACTGGAGTTTGAAGACCAAATCCTAGTTCCATCCGAATGTGAACGCTTACGATATAGTCAAGGTGAAGCACCTATTTGTTACGGAACAAACCGGCTTCCACCATCTCGGGTAAACCATAAGAGTAACAAAGGGCCACTTTTTTTTGGATTGCCCGAAGGGCAAACTCTAGGCACCGTATGTGAGGAAATTTCCAAAGGATATTTCAAATCGATGGTGGATGTATGGCCCGGCTGCGGAAAGAGTGTGATCGCGATTGCCTCTTTGCTACCGATGAAGCGTAGATTTCTTATGCACCGGTCTCTTTTTAAATTGAACAAAGATACTTTCAGGTCATGGCGGTTTCATTTGTTTGCATGTAGTTTGTGGAAGTAATGTGAACACAGAAGATGTGTGGAGCTTGAATAGGTTGGCATTACACTTCATTCTGGTTTGATATTGGAAGAGATATGCTTGGAATACTTAGGTAAAATGAATTTACTCAGCTTGATTTCACGAATCGACTTCTTCCACTCCAGTTGCCCGTGCATCGGGCAAACCGCTGGCAAGGCAAAGACTTGCAAAGGATGCCCAAACCAACAAATTTAGGCTCGCACACCGATCCCATAGACAAATTTCTAGTGCAAAATTTATTTTGGGTCATGTGAGCGTAGGCATTTTCCCAGGTATCTTTGGAACATATGATTCTCTTTTGTGGTTTAATAGTTTTTAGGGATGCTTAAATTAACATCACATTGAAATCATATTTACTACAGTTAGCAAACCTTTCGGAAACATTACAAATCTTCTATTGGAAACCGCCAACAGAAAATATTAATGCTCTACCAAGATAAAAAACCCTAACAAAGCAGCTTTGTATCCAAAATTCGCACTGCAATTAAATCCTTTAAAATGTGTAGCACAAACCTTGTCCGGAAGCATGAACTTGATAGACATAACTCCAAGATTATCTTCATTATAATCAGGAGACCATCCCAGGTTACTTTGATCTATCTTATGACCTTAAAGGCCAAGCATTTTAGGTATGCTTGGTCTACAGATAACAATGTCTAGTAACCCTACTTGCATGTCCATCTCAGCTAGTGCAAAAGCAAGTTATGAAGCAAAGGTGCTTTGGCTTACACCGCCTTTCCCAGACAATACAAGCACCTTATGTTTTATTAGGCTTGCACTCTCCAATTGCAACAGGATGAAGCAGTGATTTGTAGAGGTTCACTTGGAGAGGTCCACGGAAGAACAGTTTGATCAGCAGTTCTTGAAAGATGTTTATTGGAGTGATCTTGATTTCTCGTAGTGGATGCTCCCCCAGGAACATCCAATGTGCACATCTCTATTGCTTAGTATTTAAGGCCACAAATATTGATGGAGCAACACCTCAAGAAGTGCCCCTTATTGATGTTAGGAAGGAGATTAATTCCTGTAACAAGGTAGGGATTCCCGTTCTTGGAGTTGTAGACAATGTGAATGGTCTCCAGAATGGTTGCAAGATTTTCAGCTTAAGATATTCAGGGAGGATAGGGAAGTGGAGGATGCCATTGGGAAAGTTTAGGCATTGTGCATCCTACCCAATGAACAATAGGATTTATATCAATCTTATTTGTTCATAAGTTGGAGTGCGTTTTGAAGCAAATCAGCCTTTCAAACTAGCCAACCTGCAACAATTAATGGTTTAGTACAAGTAGATGATTTTGAATTGCGTGTGTTGTTTAACTCTTCTTCAAACAGATCACATTGCATGAACATGTGCTCTAAAGTGTGGTGCGGCTCCTTAAACAAGACGTATAGGATATAATGGCATTTCTTTCCGTGGTTTGTAGTATTTTAGAAAAGCCTTGTAGCTAAGGTTATTGTTATATCATAGAATATAAGAAGTAAATTGTTACTCCTAGGCAAGCAACGTGATTACGATTTCTTTGCCATATGTTTGATATCGCCAAGTTCTAAACAACCACATTGGCTTGAAGAAAATGCTAGAAACAAAAACATAGATTCATGATACAAGCCTTGGCAAAGAAAATGATTATAGGCCATTCATTAAGAAGGCGCTTTTACATAGTCGATTATTTTAAACACTTTATTTAAATCGGTGCCTTTAAATACAGTTATGATGGTTATGATATATGGAGTAAGTATAAATAAAGTTATCTGGCTAATAATTAGAGTATCTTATAGATTGTAAGGGCCTCTTGGATGTAATATATTCATTGTGAACATGAATACTCATGGATGGTGGTTGCTTCATGGCTATCTCTTAGCCATTATAATTACACTTTGGTATGTTTAGATTTTGGGCATAATGTGGGTTCAAATCCCACATATTCAAGATCGTCTTCCATGCCATTCAAAATTGAGAGATATACTCTACCATAAAATGTCGAACATTAATAATGGATTCAACCTTGTAGTTTTAGAACCAAACAAATGTCTGCACACTGGGGTGTCTCATTTTCGATGTCCCTTTTGTCCCCCAATTTAGTACTAAAATCAATAAAGGTGGTTGGAAATCTTGGAGGCAATTTCAAATTTAGAAAACAAAAATAGCAATAAAAAATCGAATTCCTTGAATCTTGGAGAACCGGGCTACAATGCGTGCATGTGTTGAGCCCCGATAAAGAAAACTAAAACACCAACAGAATCATCATTCTTGCTTCTCGTCTTTCGATATGTTCAAGGTTTGAATGGAACTAATGGATTGTATTTCTTTTTCCTATTTGCAACATTCAATTTGTGAGTTATTAGCGTATTTGAATGCCTTGCCTTATGAATTATGAATTGGGCATGGAAATAGCATTCCACTGGTATGTTTGAGTCCAGTTTTTTGGGTTGCCCCTAAGGGGAAAACCCTCATCCATGTGGGTTTGTGGCATATTCCAAGTATATGTCAGTATATGCTCGAAAACATGACTTTGAAGTGTGATTTAAGCCATTTCACTCTCAACAAGGTTGCAAATTAAACGGGAGTGTTGCAGCACTCCCGTTTCAAAGATTCCTTTAGAAAAAGCACGGCACTTCAGAAATTGGGCTTTTTTAAGAAAGGTTCAAAGTTTCAGGAGTATCAGTTTTTTTTTTGGCCTGTTTTTGGGGCACTCTTTGGACAGGACTTTGGTTTTTTAGAGTTAAACACATGAAAATAGCAGATTTGAGACATGAGCACGTAATTCATTAGAGGTCGATGTACAAAAAACACAAATTTAGTAAACATAATAATAATAATTTCATTACTGGTTTTGTGTTATATCAATAATGGCCAATAATGGCAATAAATAATAGATGTCAATCAAGAGCCACAACAAAAAATCCGTCGAGAGATCTAAATTAAAATCTTCTTCATTCTTCTTGCCGCTTCCTCGGCTTGACCCGGTTTCTAACGTTTCACCTTTCTCTCGGTGACTTAGGCTTTTCTCGTGTTGGTGGTCGCCGGTATTGTAGCTAGAGCAACTTCTTTCACTCTGCAAATGTAGCTTCGTCTTCCAAAGAGCTCGTAAAAGGAGGTTGTATCTCAAAGATGTCATCTTAGCAAAATCGAGTTAGACTTTGCCCCCAACTCTTGATTCTCGTCCCGGTAGAGTTGGTAAGGCGTAAAAGTCTCATCTTGATGAACTGCATGACCTCCTTGTCAATGTCAAAGCTACACAATTACGGCCCTTCTTAAGTGCACAAGTAATAGTTGTACCAGAGCCGAAAACGTCAAGCACCCAATCTCCGGGGACGGAGAACATGTCCGGAAGATGGTTAATAAGTTTCGTGGCTTTTTGGTAGTGATTCACTATTCTTCCTTGTGCACTAGGGTCCCGCAAACTTCAGAATACGTACTGGAAACTCCAACACGCTTTGAAAAGTTCGCATGCCATTGTGTTGAAGTGTTCCATTGTCGCTTTTCCCGTCAAAACTCCAATAAGCCACGTGAAGATATTCAACCTTACTTAGCGACGCGGGCCTCCACCATGGTAATTAATATTTGTTCTGCATACCTAAGGAAATTAAAAATAAAGAAGGATTTAAGTACAAACCAAAAGAAACGTGATTCGAATAGAAACTCCCAAAAAGAATTTAAAAATGCTACAGTTGTAACTAACAAAGAAAACAAAGGTAAGGAAAACAAAAGGACTTGTGTATTCCGTAATAAGTGCTTACCAAACCAGATTTTCATAACCAAACTTTGGGCAAAGGAACCGGCGTGATTCTTGAAGTCGCTTCCACAAGACCGGATTGCATGCTTGAGTGAAATACAACCAACCTCCAATGTTTTGCCGTCAGTCGTCTTTTTTATGCCGTCGACGAAAAGCGTTAAACTTCGAGTTTTTAAATGGTCGGTCGTCAGAAGGGCGCGCCTTTCGGCTTAAACCCATATGGAAGGTCAGCTACTACCAAGGTAAAATCTTGGGGCTTTATTGATTCGCTTAATTTGGTGCAATCACCGTGTACAATAGAGAAGAGGTTATTTTGATCAAACATTGTAAACCTCTCAGTAGTCGGAGGGCTCGTAATCCGAAATCGAGAACACGCTGTCCGCCCGGCGTCCTCTCTTCTCGTCTTTGTCCTTACCAAGTGCATGAAGCCCTCCGGCAGTCTTTGTTTTTCTTTTTGCTCGCAAAAAAGAGCGTCTTAGTAACAAGAAAAACAACAATATAAAAAACAAATCAACATACCCAGCCTTCAAAATTTGGCGCATACTGCACAATCCTTTCGTCTGAGGTTGCGATAGGATAAAGCTCCTTGCACCTTTCCCAGCTGTCAACATTTAATTGCTCCATTAAGCGTGTTTGACATGTGATGACATTTTTTTCGGGTAAGACCACACAAATGTTAGAAGGAAGAAAACTAATAACAAAAGCAACAAAAAGATCTACTAACAAAATCGAAAGTCGGTGTATTCCTAATACACTTTGGCTTTCGGTAAGCCAAAAAGTGTATTCTCGAATACACTTTGGCTCACACATTGACCAAAAAGTGTATTCCGGAATACACTTTCGCTTTCGTGTGGGAGCCTAAGTGTATTCTGGAATACACCTTGTCTCCCACGTGAGGACCAAAGTGTATTCCAGAATACACTTTGGCTCACACACGAAAGCCCAAGTCTATTCTGGAATACACTTTGTATGTCGCGTGCAAGCCAGCGTTTTTCAAACTACACTTGTCCCTACCAAACAAGAACCCAAAGTGGCATTCTTACTTGTGGAGCTCCTTGGACATTTCTTCGAGAGTAAATTCTTTATCGACAACCTTTTGCGTGAAATTGCTAATATATCCATATCCGTGGAAGCCTCGTGATTTCGCCACACAGTGATTGTCATTTCCTTTTTGGGGACGTCGGATCCTTTTTTCTTTTCGGAGACCTTGCCTTTGCTTTTCAAATCACCACGCTCGAACATGGTGAATATTTCGTTTTGGAGGTCCCAAATCTGGAGAGAAGAAAGCGATATCAGTGGGAGGGCTGTAGGGGTATTCCAGAATACAAAAACAACTTACTCTGCCATCTCTGAAGGCTAGCTGGAACCAGTTGTCGTGTGGTATTAGAGACTGCCGTTTGTTAGCCTCGTCGTATTTGAGGCAGCACTCCACAGCACACGCTTCCTTTAGTTCCAATGAGTATTGTGGCTTCTTCAAATCTTCTCCATATTTTTCTTTAAATATCATATATTCCCTGTGCATGAACCTGATTTTGTCCACAAAGCTCATTTTCAGCTTATATTCGTTGTCAGCATTGTGTGTGTTGGCAACGATTTTGGCTTCCTCGCCCTGTCAAAGCCACAAAGAAATGTTTGACAGAGCACGAGAGATATCTTGGGTTGTTTTTTTTTTGTACAACTGTCTCCCTTGCTTTGAAACCGTGGTTTCCCCAAGGACATAGTGCATGTAAGTGTTCCGTGATTTTTACGTCGTAGTCCTTGGGGTCCATGCACTGTGTTCTGTCAACAAGAACAACAATTGGAGCAACATGGGCATTGGGGTTGCTCCTTATTCTGTCCTTCAAATTTCTTAAATGGTCAGCATAGATTTTTCGAACTTGAAGGGGGCGCTCACCAGCTTCATTCTTCGGTGGCAACCTCATTGAGGTTACTGGCAAGTATATTACCCCTTGAACATACTTGTTAAGATTTATTTGTTCCATCCTCTCTGAGGTCTTATCCACCTTTTTTTCTTTAATGGCCACCCCAGGAGCCTTGCCCTTTCCCTTCTTCGTTTTTGGTTGTTCCTCAAATGATTTCAAAGAACAACAATCTCCTGTACCTTCCGCTTCTTTGGTTCTTTAGCAGCTATCGTTTGCCTTGGCCTGCTAAGTTTTTTTTGATGCGCAGGGGGTTCTTCCTCGTCTTGTTCCTCGGAACCTTTATCTGATGACCTCCCTGAAGAACTAGCAGTAGGTGGTGATTGTGACCTTTCTCCATCTGATTGCTCGGACTCACTGATAGGAAAGTCCTCGCTTGTGCTGGAACAAACCTGCTTAATTAATGAACACAGGCTTCGTTTTAGCCGGTAGTGTGAAAAGAAGTTGTACAGTGCTGGTGGTTGCACATTGACAATTTTAAAGAATGCGATGTCCACAATAATAAAGCCTTGGGAGGTCTTGAAGGAAAGCCTCCCCACCTGACCTCCTTGTCCGGCAACATCAGAGACATCTTTTATTGTCCCAAGGTTGACAAACTCGGAGTCGGCGTACCTTTTTGTTGCCGGAATTTTACGGACGTCACAGAACGCCGGTGTCTTTGTATTTTCCATCTGCACCCCTGGTCACGAACCACTGCGTTTGAAAATTCTCGTAAATAGCGGGCTCGTCTGTGTCAGCGGTGTGCTTCTGAGGGTGTGGACGCTTAGGCTTGTGAGATTTCTTTGACGCCCTCTTGCTTCCTTCTTCCCTGCCACTGAAACGTTGAAAACTACCTTGTTAAGACAGAAATTCAAACGAAAGTTGTATTCCAGAATAACATTTACTAAACTTGTGCCCTGAAGCCCAGGAAAAGACAGGAAAACAAACTAAAATATTGTCACTCTAAGTCATGTTTTTGTGCCTAAATTGGACTCGCAAGTGTTATTTTTAGCCTATAAAATGGTATGTTGCAGCTAAAAAGTGTGTCATCTTAGTGCAAAAAAGCAAGCGTTCTAAAAATTACAAGCAAAATGTATTCCGGAATACACTTTGCTTATCGGGTAAGTGTGCAAGGTGTATTCCGGAATACACTTTGCCCTTCGGTCGAAGAGCAAAGTGTATTCCGGAATACACTTTGCTCATCATCGGCGAAGGGCAAAGTGTATTCCGGAATACACTTTGCTCTTCGACCGAAGGGCAATGTGTATTCCGGAATACACCTTGCACTTGGCCAGTAAGCAAAGTGTATTCCAGAATACACTTTGCTCTTCGCCAGATGGGCAAAGTGTATTCTGGAATACACTTTGGCCTACAGAAGCAAATCAGAAAACAAAAGAAAGACGTACTATGTACTTTACATGCTTACCTGTCCATTATTTTCGCTATGTAAATCTAATACAAAGAAATGTATATTGATCGGAAGGCGCTCGGGCTGGCGACTAAATCTCTGAAAGCGGAATACGCAACTGAGGCGCTCGAATTGTCCTTTTTAAAGGTAGGCCACTGTCAGTTGTCTTTTTCTATGTGATGCGGAATACGTCTTGTCCAAACACTCTGGATAAGTGTATTCTGGAATAGCATCTTTGCACACACACGGCAAATGCTTTGCACAAAAATACTATTCCGAATAGCAATTGTATTCTCAAATATCATTAGTCCAATCGACTTGTGAGTTAGTAACAAGCCCACCATTTTTTGCAGTTGTTTGACATGGTTAACCGCCGTGAACAAACTTCCACCACCATTTGTTTGCCCAAGTACCTCTACTTCAGATGGAACACAAGACGGAGATGCTTCTTCAACACCTACCTCGACAAGGTCTTTGTTGCTTCTCGAAGACACTCCGAGTCCAAGAACTAGTAGACCGCCACCACCTTTCCAAATTCTCTCCAAGTCCAAGAGGGAAACCGGCTGCCACCACCTTTCCAACCCTCACCTGTGCCGTAGCAATCTTCCACCACCATTTGTACCATCCCCCACACTACAATGGCTCGACCTCAAAATTTTTTCGAACGGACTACCTCCGCCGCTTGTTGTTTCTCCATCTTCACTTACACATGCCAAGAATACAAAGACGCTCAAGATCATGCGAGATTCTCCATCGTTTCTCCCATCACGATTTCACTACAAATGAAGACGACCTGCAAAGATCTACTCCTCTTCACACAAACGTGGTGACACATGGGTTTGCGTAATTTCACCGCTCTAAGAGATATGTTTGATCGAACTCCCCGTGAAGACGCTTCAACAACTTTCACGCACATCATATGCCGCCCATCTCCTTCATTCAACACTGCACCTCCGCCTTTATCCGGGTACAACTTCACGTGGTTTGTTCTCCTCTACAAGCACACCACTAAGAGCAGCGAGGAGGTCACCCCCAGAGTAGAACTCTTCTTAAGATGAAGACACCAACGGCGCAACGAGATTACACGTTCTCTAGCCACCCACCAAGAAATTCAAGGTGGATTATAGTTTGAGAGCATGCTCCTCTCAGAAGAAGAAGAAACCTTATGGACGAGCATAAAATGAGAAGACTTTTAAGAAGTAAATGCTGCTCATTGGGTTGTATCAACAAATTGAACATGTCTAAATTACGAGCAATTAGAGACAACTACGCTTCAATGACATTGGCTGACCGTAATGCCTACTTGGCCTATCATGTAAGGCCAGACCGCAACACCTTCTTGCACTACATTAACCGGCCAAGAAGTTTGCCGAAATGCTTTATGGTTGTCCACCGCTTAGGGTCCACCGAAATGTCTAGAATACACAAAAAGATCGGACAAAAATCCAGCAATTGATGATCATTGTGGACCAAGAAGAGTTGTAACCATGCATGCCCTTGTTTCACCCGTGTCATGGATGGAGAAATATTTTAGAGAAACATGTGAGAAGTCGCCTAATAGCAACATGTATCATTTAACCGATAACATCACCAAAAAGATGTTTTTAATGAGTACAAAGAGACTTGCACTCGCCTTCAAAGACATCTCTTACTCACACTTCACCGTGACCGTGGAAAAGTGAATTCGGTTTAGTGAAAATTCCGAGGAGACACAGAATGTCTGTTTGCTCAAGGTGTGCAGAATTAAAAAGTCAAAGAGAAACTGCAAAGACAGAGGTCGAAAGAAGTAAGCTCATGTTCTTCAATCTCTCACTTGTTTTAAAAAAATGCTTTGACCTTATTTCTTCTACGATATTGTGCAATGTAACCTTGCCAAAGATCGTGAACAACAAGCAAAGCAGAGAGAAAGAAAGCTTGCCAAACACGTAAAAAGCTAGCTTGAACGTCCAATCGCAATATATATGTCTCATGATTGATGGAATGGACCAAAAAAAAACTACTCTACCACATTTCTTGAACATTCCTAAAGATGTGCCAGAGGAATGTTTTGTTAAGGTCCACCTTGTAGGAGCTATGGTCTTCAAAGGAAGTCTAAAGTGCAAAGTATTTTTGACGTATCCAAACTTGCATGGTGACCCGAACCTCACAATTACAATTCTTAACAAGGTCCCGTATGCGAGCAAGAGCAATTACCGCCAAATTTTTATCCGCAACTTGCCAATACTACAAGGGAGAACAAGAATCAAACACTCTTTGCGTGATCGCACCATGTTAGTGGAGCTAGGGATCTTTAGAAAAGTGAAGCTCGGTTTCTTACTTGTAGGACACACTCATGATCGATTGACCAAATGTTCAAAGAGATTTTTCAGGCACCTTAGAAGGAAGAAGGCTTTCTGCCTTCCTTCTTTAGTTCAATTATTGAAGATTCTTACACTCCTATTCCAGTGGTCGATCTTCTTAAAGAGACTGCTGATTTCAGAGAGTTTATTTTCTCTCAACGTTCAAACAGAGAACAAGCTGTGAACAAGTTGAATGATCTTACCTTTCAACATCATATCAAGTTCTACTTGAAGGATGGCCAAAGCTTCTTACAGGGGAAGAAGTATACCACAACTAAGGACCGAGTCCACCGAGGGAGGGATTACGCTTCCTTAAATATATTCCAGACACTTCCATCATAGAACGTGCTGAGCAACTTCCTCTCAAAAATCCTAAGGAGTCCAAGCAGAAGAAAAGTACCCCAGAGTCATCCTTAAAAGCCATTGAAAATGGAATTTCCTCAGGCTTTAAGTACTTCTTAGAAGAAGATCGGATGTGGTGGAGTAATTTCTTTCTCGAACAGAAAATTGTTGTACAAAATATAGCTCTAAGACAGTTGCAAGAACCATTTCAATGGCCTAACACCTTCCATCAACCCCAAAGACCAAGCAGTCCAAGCAAAGCTACATTTGCACCTACAGTAGAAGACGAGGAGGACCGAGTCATGTACCTCGGACCAAGACGCAGGAATGAGCCTCAAGGTAATATCACAGAAATTACCAAGGGTATGCTAATTGCTCTTCCAACTGAGGAGGATGACAAAGGTCGACCTTTCTGGATAGCAAAAGTGCTTGACACAGTCAAGGAGGAAGGCTTAGTCACTAAACTCAAGATTCATTGGCTTGCAACACGCCTCGAAAAATGCTTTTGAAGGTAGATATGAGTTAGAAATGAGAAGCCAAGGAAAAGGGAGAAAGTCCAAGAAGGTGGGTTGTAGGGATGAGTTGATCCTTAATGACGGACTATATTGTGCTATGATTTTAAATTGAAATCGACAATCGCTCACGCCAGAGGACTATCAATTTGCTTAAAAAGCTTGTAATTATGAAGAAGAGGATGAAGAAGGTGGTGGCAATGCTACACCATCTGTTGATAGTGATGAGGAAGATAACTCAAGCACTTCCTCTAGTGACAAAGAAAAGAAGTGAAGGTGATGAGGATGGCATAAATGAACATGATGACGCCCTGGATCCTTCCTTCATCACTCCTCATACTTTTGCACATAACCGAGTCTTAGAAAAAGATCAGAATTTTGCATGTGAATATAAAGATTCTATCTTCAAATTTTGAGAATACTACAGTTTCAGTTACGGACTAACTTCAATTTTTTGTTAAATATTTTATCCTCTGAAATTAGGGTTTCTTTCGTAAAATATACTTCAACAACATTCTATTTGCTAAGAAAAATGACACTTTAAAAAAGTCAATTCTTTCGTTGCACAAAAAAATTAGTCACTTTTGGGGGGGTCAAAATAGAATTTCATGCATTTTTTTTTTAACCTCATTTTACCCCCTTTTTGTAAAAAAAAAAAGGGAATCTTTGAGGAATATTCCTTTCGCTCTCGTTTAGATGATTTGCTCCCGTTTAATACGCAACTTTGTTTCTCGGGTCACGGAGGGCAACCCTCCGTGCGCAGCACCTTGTTAGTTTCTTCCTATTTTTCAAATCCTCCTATATATAATAAAGTTTTACCCTGTGTCATGAACCACGCCCTAAATCTAATGGTCTGGATTCGATTCACTCAATCAGACGGTGAGGATTTAATTGCCCTATCGAAGATATAGGTTTGCTTCTTGTAATTATTCACCAACATCTTCGACATACCGCAAAAACCACTTAGTCTCCATTCTATCCCATTGTCCAATGAGATATCGCCATGTGGCAACTTTCATTTCCAAGAATCTCCATCTACTTGCATTCTACTTTTACTTACATTCTGTTTTTTTTTTTTCACTAACATTCTTGACTTTAGTCGTTAGATGTTTGACACGTGTCATAGAATGGATGACTAAGTGACATTAGAGAAAATATGGAGTCTCCAAAGGGCCCTTTATGAAAATAGAGAAAATCCACATCAGTTTTTTGCTCTAGCGAATCAGAGATAAGTGCCTTTGTTCTTAATCCATACATACCTGCAATGGCATATTAGCTTTGATAGCCACATGTCTTATTTAGATAGGCTCTCTTTTCTCTAGGGGACTCCCAAATCTACCACATTTTCCTATGAGATCCATAAACATTTCCCAATGGAAATTTCAACCCATTTACTCACGTGCAATTAATTTTAGGTGGTGCTCTCGATTTGTGTTTTTGGCGAGATCGAGCTTGTGTGGGAATTTGGGAAATCACAGGGTTTTGAAAATGTATGGGAAACCTATTTTGAAGCAGAAGCAGAGAAACGTATCTTCACCGCATATGTTCTCCGCCTTGATTCAGCGCTCCAGATCCGGCGTTCGATCCTCTTTAGTCCTGCAAATGTTGCACTTGTCATAGTTTAGCACAATCAATTCCTTTATCCAAAGCTTGTAAATATCATCCAATCCATCCTCATGTTGTCCCTATTGCCATTAATTCCATATGTAGTTAGAAAATTCATTTATTACCTGAATCTGTTCATACCTTAGTCAATTTCATTAGTATAACTAATGAACTGAATTATGGGTAAAAGGAACCTCCTAACCTGCAATTAACCAAAACAGATTCTATTTATCTACAACCTTAGAAGGTAGTAAACAAATCCAATTTACAGCCCCGAATCATAATCAGGTCTTATGATCAAGCCAAGACTAGGTATCCATTACAATATTTATGTAATAAAAAATCACTGATCTTTTTCATTTACAGAAACCTCTATTGTAAATGTTTACAAGATCACTATGTCAGACTTTCTTTATATCTCTTGAACATAATAAGAGATAGGCTGAAAACTTACTCGTAAATCATTGTTTATATATTGAAATCAAGAGGGCATATGATACCTGATGATGAAGAAAAGGTCTTTGAGTTAACACTTTCTAATTCCACATGCTTTCCTGTTATTATAGAGCAAACAGTAGAATGTTATGCAGCAATCCACGATCATGCAATATGGAAGAGTTTTCCCTTGCACCTACGGATGTGGAAGTATGGACTGCTTTGGCTGGTATCAACAACAATGATATCAAGGATGCAAAAATTGATGCTCACAAACTGGAAAAAATTGATGCTGACGTACATTTCAAGATGGATTTTTTTTGAGCAAGTTTGTATTAAAAATGCACCTATTGTTATCAGCCAAAAAGGCCACATGGCTTATTCCAAACATAAGAAGAAATGATTACTACTTGAAGTGGATTTGGAGAACACACTGCCCTTATTTTAGGTGCACATGTAAAAAGGCGAAGTTGAACAGGAAGAAAAATAAAGACGATGAATGCAGATGCATGATAATATGGTTTGACTAAGGGACATGGTTTTGGTTTTTACTTAACCTTATGGAGTCAATTTTACCTGGATCATCATCTATTCTCAAAATGGTCACTACGACCAAATTTTTGAACAAGACAATGAAAGCTGTTGTTTTGGCCTTTATGTCTTATCTGGAGGTATGAAAGAATTTGATGATTAACATGACAATTGCTTATGCCAATGATCTTGCCAAGAACTTGAAGACGACCTTCGAGAACATTGGGTAAAAAATGATAAGGCCAGTTTCATTCTTACATGACAGAAATTCTGCTAGCAGAGCTGCATAAATCTCGACGTACGAGAAGCTATGCCCATGGAAGTATTTTTCTTGCAATATCAAGTTGTTTGTATGGATTGACCGAACGAAAAGAAAGGAGCTCATCCGGGCAGCCTCCATCAACAAATTACCTACAATGAGGTTTAGGCCAGTTGTAGGGAATATGAAGGCATACATTGACACATTTGGAATATGCCCACCCACCAACAGGAGCGATGGTTGGCACTTTAGGACGGAGTCCTAATGAAAAGTTAAAATTAGATAATATGGAAATAGTCTTTGGCTGAAGGGTCTTTCATGATATACTAATACAAAAACATTTTATATGTCATCATCATATATATATTGGGAGAAATTTGTTATTGTAGACACCAAACATCGAGGGAGAGTGGATTTGAGACAAGAGATCAACTGATTTATGAGACTCACACACACCAAACGAACATTGCTCTAATTGACTTTGAGATCAACTGGTCTATGAGACTCACACACCAGACGAACATTGCTCTAATTGACTTCAGGAGATGATGATGATGGAATTTTAACGTCTAGGGGAAGCGGAAGCAAACGGGATCTTACAACACCCTTGTAAAATGCACGGGTACGAAGGGTAAGGAGGGTACTCATGGCAGAACCAAGCAGGCAGGCTGAGGCCATGACGAAGAAGGTAGTCCGATAACAATGCGACCCAAAGCAGTGGTCAAGCTTGTGGGCAGCAACCGGCACGTGGCGGTCATACAGGAACCCAGCGAGTCTAACAGAGAGGAAGTAAGTGCCCAGAGCGCGGGCAACGCAGGTAATGTTCTGGAGGGTAGCGTAGTTTTTGAGGCCAAAGATTTCAGCTATGGTGGTGTAAACGACGGCCCACAGAGCCCCGTATGGAAGACCCACCAAGACGGAGCCAAGGAACAGAGCCCCCGGAACGGCTATGCCCAGCACCAGGTTTCCCACTGCCTGGATTCCGAGCACCACTGCCAACAAGAGCGGCCTCGGTACTCCCTTTTTTTTAAGCAGATGATCTGCCACGTAGCCGCACCCTACCCCTCCCAGGAAATCCCAAATGCTCAGCAGTGCCACGAACGTGTTTGTGTGCAGATCCGAGTAGCCCAGTGCTATCCCAATCTGTTTCAGATTGTTGTATACTGTAAGCGCTGATCCTACCCCGCATGTGGTCGCGATGAAAATGAGGAGCATGTCCAGGCTTTTGATCGCCTGAAGCACGGTAAAATCGTCGCCGTAGCTGGGGATTTTGTTGGTGGGAGTTGGGTCTGGACTTTTCGGGGCATCAATTTGAGACTGGGTCATTGATGCTGCAATTTGAAGCTGCAATTCCTCCGCTGGAGATTCGAAGGTATGCGGGAAGATGAGTACAGGGATAGGGAGCAGCAGAAGCAGAACCATGGCAGCGAATAAAATCTTCATCGCATTGCTTGACAAGGTGGTGACATGCTGGGCCACAATGACCAGCATCAGATACCCAGCAAGCAGCAGCACGGCCAGCAGCAGCTTATACATAATTCTGGTATCGTTCGAGCGCCCCCGATTTGGCAGAGGCAATTCTCGAATGAGGAACACGAACAGAAGCTGGAGCCCCGAAGGGAAGCATCCCAGCAGCAGAATAAACGAACCCGGCCTCTTGTAAAACCACGTCTGGAATCCCAGCGTGAAGCAGGCCGCGCTCAGAACCTGGGTGCTGTCCAACAGGCTGATGATCATGCTCTGATTGCTCGGAAAATTGTTTGTTGAAACTAAGCAAAAATATACAAAAGACGAGAACAAAGGATGTAATCCCAAAGACTCAAACGATGTATTGAATATGAACACTTATATAAGTACATAGAAAAAGGCATGCCTTTAGGCATGTCTAAATATGGAAAAGGCATGTCTAAACTTGGAAGAGCTAAGTATAGATGAGAGCCCAACGTGGCATCTCAACACCCCCCCTGCAACGTTGGCCTCTCAATAAAAGAGAACCAACAATACAATATAAAATGTCATATACAATTACTCAGAAGGTGACCAAGGATGCACACACCAAACATCCCCCCTTGCAGCCTTAGTCATGTGCCCGGGTTAAAAAACCTTTTGTGGGAAGCAAAAGGAAAAACCGTGGCACCCTTCAAAATTAAGCTTGAAATACTTTGCTTCAAAATTTCAAATGCTTTGCTCCAAGTACTTCGCTTTTTAGTTATAAACTCCAAATAATTTGCTCCAAATACTCTATTTCTAAGCTGTTGCTCCAAATACTTTACGTTTGAATTGTAAACTCCAAGTACTCTGCTCCAATTGAACTAAGATACTTCCTCCAAGTCTATATTTGCGCAGCTTCAGCCAAGTCACAATGACATTATAACCTATTCAATTTGTACTTATACATATAGAAGAATACACACATCAATAAAATTAATATGTTGTAAGTATAGATCAATTGATGACGAATGATCCACGTAAAATATCGAATAATCGGATTTTATTTTATACATAAATAGCTTTCAGGGATCTAAGACGCCCCTTGCATCTCAACGAGAACGTCCAACTGCATCTGAAAGAGTGAATAATTAGGTAACAATATAAAACAACAGTAATATGACAGTCGAATATACCTCAATGCTTCTGTATAAGACTTGAATCATAAGCAAATGCTATTATATTAAATTTGAAGATCAAATATGTTGAAATGTAACAATCATAATATCCAAGCAGCATTCTCTTCATTAAGATAAACCACTAACATTTGTAAGCAACACCATAGATTCTGTAGCGCCTAAAAAGACAAAATAGATAAACAGAAAAAGACATTACATATAAAATTTGAATTGTCAGAAATATGACACTATTAATACCAATATAACACCAACATAACACCGATGTTAAATACGAATATGACACAAGAATACTATAATATATTTAATCCAAACCACACCACTATTGTTGAATACAAATAGAACACAATTATGCTAAAATTTTCAAAACGTAGACTAAAACAATGTTATATGGCTGAAAAGATTCCTGAAAGAGCGCTCCAATGAAGACAAAACAGATTTCGAATCAAAAAAGTAGGACAAAAAGCATCTTGCTAGATTAAGACAACACCGTCTATCACTTCGGATCATATATTTGAGAAAGCTGTGATGAGCAACCACAGTCATCACACCATCAACAATGCCATTGCATAAGACTATATAATAACTGATACTATACCATTATAAACACCATCTGCAACACTATTATAACACCTTCAGAAACCATATCACAATACCAATACCAATATAAACACTTACCATTATAAACACGTCCTTGAACACCCTCACAAACACGATTATAAACACAATCGCAGTACCAATATAAAACCTGTAACGTAACTATTAACAATAACTCTAATAATATTTTAAATATGATCTCAAATTTACCCTCTCCAATACTGTTACAATTAAAAGCACCTCCAACACTGTTACCGTTAAAGGTACCTCCAACACGGTTACCATTAAAAGGCACCTCCAACATACCATTATAACCTTCTCCAACATCATTATAACATCTTTTGCAACTTCAACATGATTATAAATATCATCTCAAATTTATAGATACTCTTATCATTATAAACACCTTCTCCAACATTATTAGAACAACTTTTGCAACACCACTATAAAATCATCTTCAACAAAATCGTGAACATTGTTTCTTATTAGCACCATTATCAAACACTGCTGTAAGCACTATTATCTCTTTTGAACAATAAACTCACCATAAACATCATCAACACCACCGGTTCATATAACAATAACAATATCCACCATCAGAAACACCACCATCACCAATAAAAACAACGTTTCCAATATTATCATAGCACAATAACCACTGAATACCATTTCCAATACTAACATGCTTTTACCATATGTTGTGTAGCATAAAAACCACATCACCACCACTGTCACTAAAACTTACCACCATAACGCTACACCATAATAGTACCAGTACCACAATTGACACCAAACTGGGCAGCAAACTTTCTCTTCTCCTCAATGCCACATTAATATCAACACTTCGCCACGATCACGAATATAAAAAATTAGCACCAAACAATCTGTTTTCGTCATAAAAGTATATATATATGATTATAACTACCACAACTAGTTTTACTATATTATAACTACTATATTCACATGTGGCCAACAAATGACATACTACACAAAAGAAACGACCAATGCTTCTAAATGGCCAACCATTGAGATACTAATACAATTATCATGTGTGCAACCATATTTAATAACACTAATAAAACTTTGTCTTAACCAAGAAAATTTAAACAATACTTGAACCACATGAAAACCTGAATCTGCATAAATCAAAATATTATCATAAACGCGAACCATACCATAACTATGCTCAATGCCTTCTATATATATCAGAAGCATAACCATAATCGTGACCAAGAATGCGCTCTCAAGACCTTATAGATGCTTCACAACCTCGAATATATCATAACATTCAGATACTTCTTATCACATAACTCACCAATTCACCACCACACAACTGACTGGATTACCCAATGCACATAAAAGTAAGTACTATTATCAACACATTAATTAAAGCACATAACATATTGATATTACACACAATATCCTTGACAATTCTCATACTTTTCATAATGCAACTACATATAAACGCACACTATAATTATCAAGCATACACTATATCTCTATTTTTGTTTCTAACCGCTTTTTGTTTTTAAACACAAACATAAACAACATATATACAAAAAATAAACCTCAACTTCAATATTTGCCTTAAATTTATTTTAGCAAATCTTGATCATACATTAGATGACATGATCATAACAAGCATTTTGAAGGAATTTATTTTTGAAGAAAAACCTTTTCCATGCAAATCGGACAACCATACAAACTATAAACATGTGCAATAGTCTTATCAACATAATATGGACATTACTAACAAAAAGAACATAAACCGCCATTATCATATTATTGCAATCTTCACATCATATAATACACTACGACACTTCTCACATCCGCTCTAAGTATCAATATGTCAACACAGAATGTCTATAACTATAATACTTCATTTAGATATACATGGACAACTACTATACCTGAAATAGATAATTCATGCAAAATTTCTTTTACCTCTTATGAGCTTCATTTTCAACATATAACTCCCGATCTGCAACTCATTAAGAAAGATATTAGTCCACACACTCATCATGTATTTCATATCCAGTATAGAAATTACAATCACTTTTGACTCCTACTATTATTTATTTATTTATTTATTTATTTATTTATTTATTTTTACTATACAAATTATCTCAATATCATATATGTTATCAACTATATTATTCAGCTCTTATTCACTACTCTTTCACTTAGCTTTAATAATATCTACATCCAGTTATTTAAACAGTACTTTCAGACTCCTTTTTAATAATTCCTTTGTGTCCTCAACCCGTTATATTCTCACATTGAGTAGTTTAAGAAATAAAAATACAAAAGCAAGAGTTATAGAATCCCCAGTTTATTCGAATCGAGAGCAAAGAGATTTTCTTCTCAAACTTCATCGTTTAACTCTTAATAATTTAAGGAATAAATACATATCCAACATATCTTGATTATATCCATCCATCGTTCTTATGTAATTTATACTTCTTGCTCAACAACCTAGCCAGCAGAATAAAAACTCTCACACAAAATCCTTCAAAGCTATCTATAATAGTCGTATCAATCATTCTAAGTTTATTTTGTATCTAAAGATTATAACTATCATCAAAAGCAAATCAACAAGAATGCTACCTTTTAATTGAACAAACCGAACAAACCAAACACTTACCGGAACATTAACCATTTTGTTGCCACAGTAATAAAATAGGGTTAGCGACGCAAATTGCAATAACTCAAAACATATATATTATTTTCTGTTGATTTTTATTACTTCTAAAGTAAACTTATTACCTTTTTATCATACCTTTAATCGTCTTAATCTAAGTAACATGTAGAGCAAAATGGTATGCGAAAGTTCACCTTTTCCTTACAGACTTCAAACAGGGTCAGTCACTAAAAATTCAATAACTCACAAACCACTTATCCTTTTTCACTGATTTTTCTTGCAGCTTAAACTAGACACAAAGATCTTTCCAATAAGCTTTTAATCGCACCAATCCGATGTATATTAAGAGAGATACGCCCTTTCAAAGTCGGCCTTTTTTCTTTTTTCTCTTGCTCTGCAGCTGCGACTTCCTACTTTTACTTTTGTATCAACATAAAAGTAATTCTTATGGACTGCAATGAAGCTAGCTCTGATACCATGTTGAAACTAAGCAAAAATATACAAAAGACGAGAACAAAGGATGTAATCCCAAAGACTCAAACGATGTATTGAATATGAACACTTATATAAGTACATAGAAAAAGGCATGCCTTTAGGCATGTCTAAATATGGAAAAGGCATGTCTAAACTTGGAAGAGCTAAGTATAGATGAGAGCCCAACGTGGCATCTCAACATTGTTGGCGCATACTACCAGCACTGCAGTGCTCGTAAATGCAACAGACGCGCCCACTATGCAGATGTACAAGCATAGCTGCCACTCTTGCGCATCCGGAATTCTATGCGTCACCGAAAGCCATATCATTGTATACCCAACAAAATTGAGCGCCGATCCAATGAATAGCACCATCCCAGAGCCTGAAAAACTGTATACCAGCCCTGACACTATCCCTGCTGCAGTTCCCAGCTCTTTGAAAAAACTCATTGTGTTTATCTGCTCCTGGTTGTAGTTGAACGAGGTTTTTATGTACTCTGAAAACAGACTGAACGTGTTCAGTGAACCGCCTGACGAGAACATCACGTAGAAGCTGGCTAATGCTACTATCCATCTGCTGCTTGCAATGCTTCCCAGATTCATTCTAACTTATTAGCTCGCTTTTTCAAACAAAAAAAAAAAACTTAGCGAACTTTCTTTTTGCAATTTTGTGTCCTTTGATTGCCTTACTGACTGATGTTTGCTGAAACTTTTGTGGCGATTTTGCTTGTCTACATGCACCCTGCTGTTGTAGATAAGTAATGCCCTAGCATACATATGTTAGTACCATATGATTAGCTGTGGCTTCGGAAATGGAAATTGCATCTCTTGTAGGATCTGATTGATGTTGCTTGCCTTTATCCATACATCGTCACACGAATCTAATTTAGTGATTTTTTATAATATCATGGTCCCTACTGAATATACTGATTTACAACAACTATTTTCTCCACTGAAACTTAGTTTAGTTATTTAAGTAACTTTTTGCTCCACTAAAGCTCGAAATTTTTCTGCATATTTATATAAATGAAACCAACATACAAAAGACATATATCATAAGCACTGTAATGTTTGACACTCTCCTCCTGTAGATTCTGCTACCACCGATAAATCCTGTTATTTTACAATTCTAATAAAATGCCAACTATGGTGAGCATCTCATGCCCTTTGTTTTAATATTAATTGTAACATATATGATTGCTATCTTTCAGCATCGAGGCATCAATCTCGAGTGTTGTCGGTTTGTAAGAAATAATCCCCACCCATAAAGTTTTAGTAAACTAATGGCAGCATTCCATATATTTTTATTACATCTAAAGTAAAGTAGATATATCAAACACACAAAACATGTGACGAAAACAAAAAGTAGAAATATTGAACACACAAAACACATGTGGAGAAAAAAAAAAAGCAACACTTGACAAAGCATTTCATCTTAATGTTTAAATTACACATCACTATTAAATGTGCCCTTTTACATACTACTTCAAATGCATGTAACTTGTCAGAACTAAGCGGAACTAACGTTATTAGACTCAGCTCATCGAGAGCTTTCCAAAGAGTCGTGTTGGCATCGTTATGGTGAGACATCGTGCCATTGAGTTCAAGAGAATCTTAAGGAGTCTGAAGAGACTCCCACATATAAAAGAATCTTAGAGAATCTTTCAAAGAATTTACGGAAATTTGAAAAACTTCCATGGAAACTTAGATATATCTAGAAACTTCACAGAATATTAGAGAATCTTTGGGATCTTGAGGAATCCAATAGAATTAGTGGAATACTAAAAATCTTCATAGGCTTTGAGCACCAGGTAGAGCGAATACAATTGAAACCAGAGTGAGTTGGTAAGGAGAGATGTTTGTTGTACAGTAAATGTTAACATAAATTAGCCCACCTTATGCTTAGATTCAAATCCCATATACGAAGAAAAAGATTAGTAATCAAAAGTAGGAATCCATCATGTGAGCACAAGAAGATGCTGCTGGCACACAAGTTTGAAATTAAAATTCTTTGAATATGTAAGAGAAATTGTGGTATAATCCTTTATTATAAAGTTTTAGTGTATGTCGTGCATAAAACCCTAAAACTTTGGACGGCCCAGATTTCACTTAAAATTTTGGATTTCTTTGCAGACCATCGAACCCTATACCGCCTTGAGCCACGGGGACGTCCAAATCAAGCATTGCCGAGGACAAAAAGGGAGATCTTGAAGACAACAGTAAAAAGAGCAAGAACTCTGTATCGATTGCAGGGGCAGATTCAGATATCTTTGATGCCGAATCTCTGGACTCAGGGAATGCCGCACTTCCATCAGAAAAATCGTTTCTGAGCATTAAGCAGAGCCGTTCCATGGGCAGGTGATTTCAGCATGTTATTCAGCAGGCTCATTGGAGCAAGGATGGTTGGGGCAGCCGAATCCAGCAGGTAACATACAGCGGTTGGATACACAGGAAAAAAGGGACTCTGCAGGCAACGTGGGCATTCCAGAGGTAATGGATTCTGCTGCAATCATGGCTTCATTTGGGCCATAGCAATGGGGAATCTGAAATAGGAATTGCTGGAGACTATGCAGTGCACGATGCAAGCTGCTTTAAAATTTGATGTGGATTCTCTTATTCAAGATTTGAAACAATCTTTCTTGGAACAAATGAAAATAGAGTTAGAAAGCTTCAAACAACAGATATGGGCTGAATTCTATGAGTTTAAAGAGCAGATGTGCTTTAAAACAAATACTCTTAAAGCTGCAATGGAACTGAAGCTTCTAAAAGATGCATAAATTCGTATTGCAGAATTATGGAGTGCTGGCTCTGCTAACTCTCCCAAATATTTCAAATAGTACGATGCAGGATTTGTAACTGAGAGTAGTTCTAGCTCGAGAATTAAGTTCAGGTTTGTATATAAGCACCTATTTATATTATATAAACCTAAGAAGGGCAGGGATGATTCTTCTGGTGTCATAGGCCATGAGCTTTATTATACAAAGAAGTTTAGGTCTAAGAAGCAATTGAAAAATCCAAGAAGCATCTCCAAAAAACTGCAGTATATATTTGCATTGAATTTTATTTGAGTCGGGCTTTTTTTAAACTCTTCAGGTTGCAGACCATAGGTGGAGACTGCACTTGCCTTTCCGACCATAAGTGGAGAAGAAGGGAAAGACACCTTTGTCAATGCTATGGGCCCTTTTAGAGGTATGTGTGTTTTTGCATACATGGCATTTCTGAATATTAGATTGAAGCATGCAATCACTATGAAATGCAATCACCATTGTAGGATCAGTTCAACCAACGTTCTTCAGTTCCTTTATATGTTGTTATTAGCTATTTCAACTCCTCCAACATGAGCACAATGGAAATTTATCATAGGAAACTTCCGAGCTAAAAAAGGGGTGGAGTTGTTTGATTTAACAATGAGTATTATTTTAGGATGTTTATATAGCAAATAATTGGTGAACGATCTGGACGTGAGAGAAGCATTATATACAAGGCCTGTATGCGAGTGACAGGTACAAGTCTTTCATTCTTAGTCAATAATAAATGTGGCATCAGCTTCTCCATTTGTATTTTTCAGGAACATGAGATTAGATGCTGGTATATTTGTACAAATCAACTTAAATACCATCATGATGCTGCCTTTGCATCAAATTCGCCATGATAATAGCTACCGCGCTCTGATTACTGCTGCTGCATAATTTCAAAGCAATGGCGCGCACACATAATTATGGTATCAACAAGCAGGCGTGAATGCAATTGTGTAGAAGAGGATGAAAACAATCTCTTCATATCAACTCATTTTCTAGCTGTTGCATAAGCTTAAGGCCTTGAGGCATGGATATCAAGCAGGAGCGATTGCTGTTGTTCAGTGTTTTTGGGTTATATTTCTCATCACATGACAGTACTTATATGGTGAAACACTTTTGGGAACTGCTTGCCTCACCCAAAATTGCCATGATTATGGTTGTTGTTCAGTGTTTTTGCGTTATATTTCTCATCACATGACAATACTTATATTATGGTGAAACACTTTTGGGAACTGCTTGCCTCACCCAAAAATTGCCATGATTTTATCTTTAAGGATTTTAGGCTACCTTTAAAGTGGACTTATGTCACATAAATGTTCATCCATAGAAAAACATATAGGAAGACAATGACAAAATGCGCTTCATGTAATGTTAAATCTATAAGTTGTCAAAGTTATAAAATAATTTTTGCTGGTGCTAAGTCCTTTGAATTTCTACTCAAGCTAAAATGAGCACACTTTTTAAACCTCTCTTTTAACAATTTATTAGATACAATTAACATCATATATATCAACATTGTTTCTATCTTAAAAAAAGGGGGGCAAGGGACAACAGATATGATGTTGAGAGAGCTCTACGGACCACATCGCAGAGTGAATGAAAGTATTATACCAAGGAGCACTACTCATAGGTGCATCACACATCATAGAGTGAATGAAGGTATATAACAAGGAGCACTATGAAGGTATATACCAAGGAGCACTACTCAAGAATAGGAGGTTAAGTCCAAATGCTATTTAAAAGAGATCCTACGCAGGTAAAGTAGCCCCTTAGTTCCTATAGATCTCTTATAATTTGCAAATATATATGAACAACATAAATTCGAGGTTCACTCCAAATATTGTCAAGATGCTCTAGCTTTGCAATGTGTATGAACAATATAAACTCAAGCATGGAGTTCTTGGTATTATTTACTAGGTTCCCAACATATGCCCAGCAATGCTGGGCACTATTACTAGTATTTAATATGGGTGTATGGGTTTGGTTGTTTTGGTATGTAAAGTGATCAATTATAACTTCGATACTTGGTAAGGTAGAATATGTCTCCTTTATGTGGTCCAACAAGATGAATTATAAGCTTGTCTATTTGTGTTGGAATATAAAGCTGAACAATTGCCTTGATGGTTGATTTATATCATATGAAGCCAACTAATGTCTTGCTAAGTGCTTCAAAATGACGACGCTTGAACATAAGATCAAAATCATTCGATAATGCACCCTTTAATATATGAACACATATTATTTTAAACCAAAATGCTTAGATGTTTCTTTACCAATTGCTATTAAAATTCTCTACATCTAGTGTCTAGTTGGGCATATGGGATGCACATATTCGTGTAGGCACCACCATGGCCTTTGTAGGTGTAAGTTGTAGTTGCGTGGATGAGGTTTATAATTGAATATTAGTAAAATGCCCACCTATGGCGGTTTTGTTCTTTCAAAAAACAAAGTTTATTACTTCATTTCTTCTATACTTTTTGCTTTTATGGTGATACATATCTTCCTTTCTTTCCGTGCCTATATTGCCAACTACATGCTAAAGTTGTAAGGTTTTGAGAACAAGAAAAGCTTGATACACAAATAAAATATATAATGACAATGCGATTAAGATATATATACTCTTGTTACATTGATTCCAGTGTCTCTTATCTTGACTGGCGGCATTCTTCTGCCTGTTCTCAACCTGGTGCCACATTTTGGCAGCAGAGAAGAGCTATGCATATAATTTGCACCTTTGGCTAACATTTGATTAATACACGTGTGTATGAGCTAAACAAGCAACAAGTTTGAAGACTTTCATCTTTGAAGACTCCAAGAAGACACCTATGATGAAGAACCAAGGGAGGACACCCATTGAACATCATACAAGTATGGCAACGAGGTTGAGATTCAAGCAAGAAGAATTGGGCTTAAATTTGAAGACCCTTTTGCTAGAGTTTGGAAGACCTCTCAAGATTCATTGGTATGTGGCTAGATCCAAGTTAATTTGGCATGAATTCCATTCTCCAAGGTTTCTTTCATGTTCCTACCATCTTGATCCTATTCATGAAATACCCCTCATACTTCCTATTTCCATGCTCCATCACCATTTTCCCTAGCCAAAAGTTGGCAAAAGTCTCTTTTCTAGTCAAAGCACATCACACACCCATTATTCATCCATTATCTTGAGAAAATGCAAAAACTCCACCAAATTTGGCTATTCCTAAGGTCTAAGACCATTTTCTCTCTCTAAAAACATCTCTTTAGAGAAGTGCACATTTTCTCCAAACAATTGTGAAAAAAGCAAATTTGCCAAGTTGTTTCACAAAGCTCTAATGTGTATGTCCAAAAGTGCCAAATATTATGCCAAACATCCACATCGTCTTCAAAATGTCAAATGTCATCCACATCATCACCCAAGTACATCCACATCACCATACACGTGTCATCCACCTCATCACCACATCACATAAAGTTTTGACAAGAAAAAAGACATTTTGCCACCTTGCTTGCCACATCATCACCTCATTGTGCCATGTTATCACCCATTTGCCACATCACTCCATAAACTTGCCACCTCATCAAAATTAGTCTCATTCTTAGCCAAAAATCAAGATGCTCTTTTTTGCAAAAAGATTCTCCTATCTTGTAGAGCATCAAAAAAGAATTTTTGAAAAAGACCTTGTTATGACCTCCATATTTCATTTCTTGGGAACCGTGCTAAATTAAAGAAAAAAAAATTCCTATCTACCCCCACTGGCCTAGTCACTCTTTCCCTAATCACCTCCTGCCACGTGGTACCCCCGGCATGTGAGGTGGCAACCTGCCATTACCCACATGGAGGCAGAACATAAGTTCAACATAAAAATTGAATTATTGTAATTATACCTTAGTCTTCTTTGTTGAAATATATCAACCATTTCTTCAAGAAACCTAAAATCAGTTGCAAAAAGAGATCCGGCTTTTCGTCCTTATATGGAGGCTTAATCATTGCCATTTTGTCCGGAATCTGGATTAGACCTCGTACTCACTAAGAAAACCAAATCTAAGCAAAAAGATAGAAGAATGTACCGGATTAGCCAAGAATTCAACAAAAAGGGGATTTTGAAAAAGGGGATTATATAGAGAATTTGAAGGGACACTTTGAATAGTCCAAAGTCTGGAGTATGAATAAGATAGGTGCCCAATGAACATGTCACCAGGGAGAATGTGCTCTAGATTTGGTATCATGTGTGTATCACATGGAGTATCTCCGCGTTGGTATATGCGTACTAGGACCATTTAATGGTAAAATATAACAAGAAAAGGAAGGAAGGAAGGAAGGAAGGTACTTTTATCGTCCACGGAGACCAATCGGTCTATGGGACCCAATACAAAAATGCAGCAAGCGGATTACTGCCCGGATTAAAAAACCCCTGCCCCGAAGGGTTTTCGAGGGAAAAATCGTGGCAGCAATCAGCCTGCTGACAAACTGTCGTAACATAAAATGCAGAAACACCCAAATATATACAGTCATGCACCGCACCCGTAGTGCCTAATCAGCGGGCAGCCAGGCGGGGGCAAAGGTGACCTCGCAGGTCCAGTACCTCCTGAATGTACGACCCTAGGGCACGTACTGACGGTGTGTTCATCAGCAAATGTAAGGGCAAGTCCGGCCGTACTAAGGGGCGTGATCGGCCCGGATCCGGACCAACACCGGGCAACTCGAAAGTGTGAGACTCATCCTCAATGGCACCCGCTTTGACAAAGACCGACAGAGCTTTGTCTGGCCGGGGCTCCCCAATCCACCGCCTGCCTCGATCGCGAAGATGGTGGGCACCTCGCGCGAATGGAGACAATGAGTCTGGCGCTTTTTTTTGGGGCGGTGGGAGCGGTAGAGGCTGTGGGCCCCGGCTAACACGGGTTGATATGCTCCTTGTAATGGGCCGTTTTGACCTGCTCTAGAGCGCCGGGGTCCCGAGCTTGCCAAGGAAACAAAAGCGTCTAGGTACTCCCGCGAGCTGTCCGCGATCGGCGGCCAGGTCCACTGCATGCATGCATTGCTCACCTTACGTTCCATCTGGCGAACCACATCTCTCTTACCCCTCCAACAGGGCCCTAAGCCGGGCTGCGGACCCATTGCCACGGTGTAAGCCCAGTGCGGGGAGCCGAGCATCAGCCATAGTAACCACTTTCTGAAAATAGGCGATGTGTCTATCAAGGGCTGCCTTGGCGGCAAGAATCCGGTTCTGCAGCGAGAATCGATAGGGGACCGAAGGTTTCACCCCAAGTGCCCGTGCCAAAAATGCCTTCTGCACCTGCTCCAAGTCATTCCAGTCGCCAAAGAGACGACCGGGCCCCAAACCTCGACCCCGCACAGAAGGACAGGCTCGACCAATGCCCGGAACAGATGTGGACCGATGGCCCCAATCATAGAGCTCACACGGTGGATCGTTGTTCTTACGATGGCATAAAGCTTTCGGCCTGGCCGTCACCCGCATAGCGGATAGACGCCTCAATAGAGCGAGGAGGGGAACTCCACCCCTAGGTACTTGTAGGTGGGCGTGACGTCCACAGGCTATCCCCGATATGTGAGTGCAGGAGGCATGGGGTGGCGTGAAGAGGATATGAGAACCACCCTGGTCTTGGCCAGATTCACGCGACATGACATAGCCCGACAAAATGTGTCTAGGGCATCCGGTGAGATCGCATAGCTTCGGGGGTGTGGGCGGCCAAGCCAACATCGTCCCGCGATAGATGAGCTGGTGGATGACACAGTGCAAAAGTCAGATGCCATCCCCCATGCTCGAAGCCGGGCTCTAACCGACAATGTAGAGGCCAAAAAGTGTTGGCGGCGAGGGGGCAACCTGGACCGATACCTATCGATGAATGCTTGGCCCGTCCGGGTCATCCCGCCAAAACAACTCTCATACAACCTGTATATGGCATTACGCGACGCGTGCGGGAGCCCCCCGTTGGCCTTGACTAGCCCGCGCCTTTTTCCCCGGAACCGTATCAAAAGCCTTCCACGAAGTCCACAAAGCAGCAATACAAGTCCTCGCCGATGATTCCGGCCGTCTTCAATCGATGCCCCGATGTAAAGATATGGTCAATCGTTGAGTGGCGGGGTAAAGCCCGCCTGCGTGAGGGCTCGCACATCATCTTTGCCTCTGCCCAAGCGGGTCAATCGCTGCTCGAGAATGCCAGCCAACGGTTTGGCAAATCTTGAACCGTCGGATCGTCCAGAATTGGCGGGGCCGGTGTTTGTCGCCCGCCTTGTGAATGGGAACAACCCCAGCTTGTGGTCCATTGTCGGGGAGACCTTCCCGCAATGCTCGTTGAACAAGGTAGTGAGGACCGCACAAGGCGGGCTGCCACGCCCATTTGAGTAACTTCGGCACGCATACCATCGAGGTCACCGCCTTCCCATTAGCCAACCGTTGCGGGCCCTCCTCAACATCCTCCTCCACGAAACCAATGGGGGGCCATCCCGTGGGGGGTATGGGCGTCTGCTGCGTCCACGGTGGGTCATAGAGCTGCCGCAAGTACGTCGTTCCCCCCGCCGGGTGTGATGTCCCCGTAGGGTCGGGCTGCCTTCGGCGCTCTGCGCCAAAGGTTCGGGAGGATGAGTGTCCGGCCGGGGCGAACATCTCCCCCTGATGCCTGGCAAGGTACCGCGCCTTTGTCTCCTTCAGATGGGCGTGATACTGTGTGGTGGCCTGCAAGCGGGTACCTGGATCCAGAATGTGACGGAGCTGCCGCTTGCGTTCTTTACACTCCGCATCAAACCATCGGTTCTGGCGAATGTTCTTGACCACGGCGGCGACACGGGGTCTGCCAAAGCACTGTCCGGCGCATCCCGTAATAGCGAAGTCGGTGGTATGTCTGCTGCTCTAGTGTGGAGGTCCGCAGAATTACTGGGAGGGTGTCTATGAGCATCTCGGCGTAGTCCTCTGCTTGCTCATAATCTAGTCTCAACTGAGGACGGCGAGGGGCTGGCATAGTGGGGGTTCTCGCGGCTTGCCAAACCAGGTCCAAATAAAGTGGGAGGTGATCTGAGTCGACCTCCTCATCCCGACCGCTGTCTGCGGCCCCCCCGGAACGGGCCGATGAGATGCATATCTTGCGCAACTATGAGCACATAGTCCACCACACTAGACCCTCTCCCCTGATTGTCACATGCATGTGCACTTGCGAGAATCGGACCCCGTGGACAGCCATTGCAAATTATCAAGTCAAAATACCACATAGCGGGAGCAATCGCGTGCACAAAAGCGAGTGACCGGCCGCATCCGATCCTCGTGGGCGGGTTGCTTCAAGGGGCGGCTGCGGGGACATCATCGGCCGAGGGGGTCAAGTCGCATGGGCTGCTCTACTCCTGTCCGTGCATTGAAATCTCCAAGAAGGACGACCCTACCCAACTGCTGGTGCTGTTGTATGTCATCATATAGATCGACATAAGGGTCCATCCTATCCGCATCGGGGTGGCTGCGATAGAAGGTGCTCTCTGCGTGAGGGAAATAACAAGCGGCTAGAAAAAGAGGGTTGCCACTAGTATTATGCACACGAACCCACAAGTACCGGTTGTGTCTGTCTGTCTTCTGGAGGGTAACTGAATGTGCCAAGGTTGTCCGGTAGTAGCAAGCCACTCCACCATGACCCCTCTGTCATAGGATGTATAATAGAACTTTTAGTTCACAGTCCATATGAATACGAAAATAATGAAGATAGGAGTTCCTATACTAGAAGTTAAACATGTCCACTAGGAACTTAGGGTGGCATCTGCCCCTGTGGAATTTGTGACTAGAGCTCGAGGATCAAGGCAAACTAAGGGTAGAGAGTCTAGAAAGTGTGGTGTCAAAACCACAATATGTATATGGTACAAGATAAACGAGTTGAGGAAGTACATTTGCGACAAGCATGAGCATGGCTAGGTGTCAAAGAATGACTTATGAGTCTAGACTTAGGGTGGGCTTACACATGTGATGATATCAAGGATGTCGCCTATGACATTCAGACTCATCATAATGGAAGAGAATAGGATATTTGTGCAAGACGAACGGAATGTTACAGGATAAGGTCCAAGAATAAGCATAATGGTATGCTTGTACATGAAGGTCCAGGGTTCGGTATGATGTAGCAGAGATAAGCATTCAAGTTATCCCAATGGTTGGAGTTGATTATCTTAGAGACAGCGCATTAAGGGATATGAAAAGAATTTAAAACAGGAAAAATAGCTAGAGATAACAGATACGGTGATGTTACATTCCAGAACATCCCGAAAATGGTTGGAATGGTGTTGGAATAACAGATAATGAGTGGTTTATTACTCAAAGGGTCGAGATAACAATGAATTAAGTCAGCGTTAAAAGCTAAGAGTATCTCTTGGATTTGGGTATGACAGGTTGTATGAACTATCCCATCGAATGACGAAAGAAGAGAAGTTCGATGACTTTGCCGATCATCCCCTTAGGCTGACCGAGAAGAAGGCGAAACATAGGAATTCGAAGTCCCAATGAAAATCAAGACGAGGTGTTTAGAGTAGAAGGGGTGAGATTATATAGACCAATAGTCCATATATTTTGAGACTCTTAAGAGGGTAAGGAGTTGGATAACTATGGCAATTACTAACGAAGATTTGAACGTAGGGGTTTACTATTATGAGATCGAGAGGGTTCAATGCCCCCGTCTCATTATGAGAGAGCCAAAGACGAGGACATCTGAAATCGATCAAAAATTGAAGTTGACATGATAACTTAAGAGAATAGGTTAGTTGTGACAAAGCATGGTTGATATTGGAGCTACAAAGAATATTTAGCTGAAGAAGGCTTTAGAAAAGCTCTTCAACTAGGGTAGTAACCTTTGGAATTATGGCATAATCCCATAAGGGGATCATAGTTTGTGTACGGGGTTAAAGTACCATAAGGCACTAAAGGAATGGTTGCAATAGCTAGAGACCGTATCAAAATGTAGACAACATATACCATTCCAACATAGAGCTGGCTACTGTTCATTTGGGAAGTCTGTGGCTCAGCCACATCATAAAGGTCTAGCACTGGGGGATGATGGCATATGTTTACTATGTACATACTTGATACACATACAGTAAACAGCTTGGAGAAGTAATCTAAGTGGTGACACGGGGAGAGAAAGATGAGTGTACCCCAACGTTACCGATGAAGGGTCTAGAGATATGTTCGGACAGGGAAAATTTTAAGGAACCTATAATTTTGTATAAGTATAATGAATTGGCCATTCCTTGTAAGATATGCCCCCAAAAGTGTAGCCTGAACTGGCCATTTTTCTTATTTTTTCCTAATGTGGCTACAACCCAATTGGCGATTTTTGAACCAAATATCTAATAATGTGTAGCTCAAATGGCGATTTTTAGCTAGATTCTTTTTAACTATAGTGCTAGTTGCCCAAACATAAAGAAGTCACTACTCTATATAAATGTGTTAAGTTACATGTTGTATGAATTTGAATTCATACCCCATGTATTTCAATAATGCACAGATTGCTGGTAGGGAGAATCAGAAATCGGATGCCGGAGTCTTCATAAAGAGGATTGAAAAGTGCCTCGACATTCGATTTTCCAAAAGAGCGGGATTATTTTTAGTTGGTAGATATATTTAGAAATAAAAATCTCTAACAATGTTGGCCCCCCATTATGAGGGGGCCTCTTAATGGGTTAAGATTTGGCGAACTTAAGGCAGTACAGGGTTTGGCCAAGTGGCCTAAATGGCCATTCCATAAGCACATCTAGTTCTCATTTGGGACTAAATTGGCCGCAAAGTCAATACCACTCCAATTAGCAAACATCTAATTGGCCATTCTAATGTCGTAATAGACAATAAAGTGCCACAAAATGGCGAATCTGCAGGTAGTCCGTAGGTAAGGCATCCTACTCAAGCCGGTCGTCGCATTTTGCCGAACCTGTAATTTGTGGCCAATGACCCGCCGGGGCCACTAAAATTTTCGCTGGTTCGGAATGTGCAAATGACCGTCAATCTGTTGCATGCTAAGGTATGATGTTGTGGTTGGGACTTGAAATAAATGTTGGTATGATGTTGGTCATGGGGTTTAATAGTACAATAGTACAATTCCAGGATGGGTAGGGAATAGCAATTACCTGCTAGAAGCTCGAACATATCTTGCATAGACACCTAAGACTAGATCTCCCACATGATGCATACCCGGGTCAGGCAGAGGTGACCCCCATGGGTTAGATGGAAGTATAAGTTAGAACATATAGGGCTCGAACATTGATACAAGCCCGGGTTATATCAAACGCAGGTGATTTAGGAAGGCTCACAAGATGCAAGGCAGGCACCCTGATGACCCCAGGTAACTTACGATTCCTATGAAGGCTCCCTTCCTAACCTAGGCCATGACTGTGGCTTAGATGAGGATGCCAAGTCGTTTGGAATGCCACAACAATGGCATAACCTCATGACAGAGAAATGTAATGACGAACATTTCTAGGGTGTAGGACAACATTGAATCATAACCTCCCCAATGATATGTGGGTTAACAACATGGAGGGAGAGGGGCATATAATAGCGACTTAGAAGCCACAAGACGGTTAACGAACCTAAAGGAGTAAATGGATTGGTGACCCTACTGAATAAAGGTCACAGCCAAAGGGTCAATTGTATACGTTGTGCCAGATGTGGGCCGGGATACTGAAAATCGGCCATAGACGTAGAAAACATATTGAAGAAGAGAAGGAATGAAGGACCCTTATTTATGATATTTAGCGATCTGGATAGGAAGGTTATTACCTAACATGAAGGGTGATCTTTGCTAACATGCAAAGATAGATTTCGACTTGAAAGTCAGCAAGAGCTGAAGAGCTCTTTAAAGATCTGGTGCATGGCTTAGGGGAGAAGACTTTCATTTCCTAGGCCAACATGGTGGATTGAATTCACCAAGAACATTTTTAATAGGGGAGGCCTCTCTTGAGAGGTCTTTGAGCAGTACTGTCCTTTGGGATATTCATATAATCCCTTTGGAATATGTAAGTCCATTTGTGGAACTTAATGCCGTTTAGGCACTAAAGTAATGGTTGGAAACACTTTGCCCCAACCATATCTAGATACCCTACAAGGAGGTGATTAGTCAACAATGGTTGGATGCCATTGGACCGTTACGGTAGAACAACTCCAAAAGAGGGTAGGCCATTGTTGATTTGACAGGCGTGTGGCACAGATAAATAATCACGGCCATATAGGCGGTGAAGCTTGGCACAAAATAATACTAAAGTTTGTACTCTAGATAAAATAGGGTAAAGTGTTGACATTGTTGTGGGGGTTCTAACACAAACACTCATTACATGTTACAGAGTATGTATCATGATCTGGGGAAGTGATCCATAAAAAAGAACACGACCATTGAGACCATTGAGAGAAAGTTATGGCTTGTGGAAACAAGGGACCTCTTTTTCCCAAAAAACTTAACATACTTGATTCTAAGGACTCACACCTTAATTCGTAACTAGGTTAATCCTTCCATAACTAGGTCAACATATATATGAGCTATGGAATCGGAATAGTTTATCCTAGCTTAATGTTCCTTACTAACTATCGAACTAAGGAGTTAGAATGTGGCCACTGCTATGATCAGGTCCATCAAAAACATGGCTCTGATACCACTGTGACGCTGAATCCATACGATGCTCCCATCGTTTAAATACGGGAAATTCCCCTCACATGGCGACTCCATCACCATGGAAAGGCCCTCCATCTGACTCGGACCACTTGTGATGGCCATGTGTCCGGGTGAAGGACACAGAGGTGTCATTCGTTCCACGCCTTCTATGGGAATCCTATATAGCGAAAACGTACATACATGTTAGCACCTAGCAACAATACTAATAAATAATATATCACCACGAAGGGTGGCCCATCATCATCAATACAACTAACAATAGAATACAAACATAAGAAAGGAAATGCACCATAAATAAGAGCCCTACCCGGGGCTCAGACTCATGGGGGCCAACTGACAATCAAGGCCTCCGGATAACAGTAGACAGAAGTATAACATGGCATTGGCTGGCATAGAACAATGGCTAGGGTAGTCCACTCCATCCGCCCCTCCTGTGCACACTTTGCAGATAGGCTGAAACATGCTATGGCATGATTGTAGCCTTCCGGAGACGCAGTCTCATGGAATCACCCTACGAGACTACTCCGGGTTGGATCTTCCCGGTTCGATGAGGCTGGTCAGAGAAGTGTCCCCTCCCCGAACATAATGGATCCTTGGATGTACTAGAGAATGCGTGCCTCCTTGGCGACCCCCACATCGTACCCGACTTGAACCCCCCAAAATCTATGGACTGCCAGGCACGCCCATCGCAAGGCCCATCGATCCCAGGACGTCCATATAGGCACGTTTCCTACGACCCAGGAGGTGTCAGACCCATACCCGGCCCCAAACGTGAGGACTGACTATAAGCCTAGCACACTGTCGGAGTCTTGTAGCCACGCTAGACAAGACTCCACCCCCGTTTCACCATTGTGCTTATTATCTGGTGCTGAATCACGGTATAAAATCCACAGCCAGGTGGGCTTTTGTGCACAGGCCGCAATTACTGGGTTCTAAGGGTTTTAACTAGGAACATCTCTACTTCTAGATGGCCTTTAGGTCTCTACCCGGACCCTCAGGTTCCCTTTGATCTCTTACAACCCTTCCTACTCCAGCGCATCGACCTCATCGCCAACATGCAAAGCCACCCAGACTATGCAGGATTTCTGGAGTTCTACACCGAGGAGATGCTTCCTCTTTGCATCCCCTTCGGAGAACCCCCTCAGCTTTACATTGAGCGGGATGTGGTGAGGGAGATGCTTGGGGGAGACACTCACGCTTATGACGTGCTTAAGGGCAAGCTTAGGTGGGGTAACCACCCGCACATAGTCATGCATGGGGACCGGCAGTATCTTGAGGTCGCCTTTGCTTTAACCATTCTCATGGATCAATACGTTGAGGATGATACCTTGCCAGCAGAGAAGGGCAAGCTTCCCGAATCTTCCGATGAGGAAGAGGATGAGCTTATAGGCATGGATGATTTTGTCCGATGGAGGCAGCTGGCCGAGGAGATGCCGCCACGTCGGGAGCAAGGAGCATGCTTGTCCGGGCTGGACGCCCTTCCAGTTGTTTATCACCAAGGTCAAGAGTTTCTTCTCTTGGATGACATCATCTGGACATATCACGTAGTGGCCGGGTTCAAGCGCCGACGCAAAGACCATGTGCTCTATGAGTTGGCTGAATACTGCATGGATGACTTCATTGACTTCACTCCTATTGATCTTCCACCGGAGGTACAGCAGCTACTCCAATTTCGTCAGGAGACCATATAGAGCCAGCCGACACTCTTCTGCGGCTTAGGGATTTGGTACTACAAGATCCACCGACTCAGCCTCCTCCGGATGCCTTTATGGCTATGGGACCTCACGTCCCAAATATTAATATGGTAGAAGTCCCTTCCGATTCAGAAGAGGAAGGGGAAGATCTTTACCATAACCCTGCTCATCTTAAAGAAGAGCAGGAAGACCTCAAGGAGGAAGAGGTCCCTATGGACCTAGATAAGGAGGTCGCCACCCCAGTGACCCTGCAAGGAAAAGCGTTGGGGAACCACCTCACCCATTTCTTCCTATCAGCTTTCCGGCAAGGGCAGGTCCTTTTTGTGGCCCAATGCCTGGCCCCAGAAGCCGAGGCATCATGGTGGAACCTCCGTGCTTTGTCCACATTGGCAGGGCACAGGAAGCTCTCATATCGCACCCTTACCTATGTGCTGGTGCGGCGGGACTTCGCCTTCACCGCATTGGGTCAGGATATCGCACCCTGGATGAGCATGAAGCTCCTTACAACGGCCCCATTAGCTGCCGCCTATCCTCCAGAGGTTGCTTCCATTGCGGCCGCCACTGTAGATCCAGGGGTTACCCTGTTGCATCATCGACCGCCACCACCTCCTCCTGCCCCAATGGATCAGGATGCGGGGCCTAGCTCCTAGCCATCTGTATTATGTATTATAGAGTATAGCCTTTGGCTACTCAAAAATATGTAATCTTGCATTTGATTTTTCATGCACTTTTGAATACAAGCAAATTGTTTTTTTCCTACAATACTTGTCTTTCTCATCCAGAGTTTGAAGTATAAGCAATAATTCATTTGTTGTATATCCATTCTTGCCTTCTTACAGACGAAGAAGTAGAAGAAGACGAACAAGAATTGCCTGAAGAACTGCGACAAGAGGACGAGCCACAGCCGGAACAAGACTATGGGGAAGATGATGGAGAGTATGACGATGACGATGACGATTACGAAGAAGAGGCACCAGAGGATGAAGGAGAGCCATACGACCCAAGACGCTCCGTCGTACTTGGAACTATTGGGATATGACTAAACAGAAAGCCTTTGCTGATGCAAATGATCACCTCTGGCAGATATTTTACGCACTTCGAGACCTCTTTAACTTGTTAATCATCAGCCCTACTTTGGACTATCAGTATATTATAATTTAGGATTGGGCTAGGTACAAAGTCGTCTGGGCAGTGAGGGAGAGTATTCGATACTCTATCTTATACCCCGTCACGCAGCCCTAAGCTTGTTGTTTCAGAACCTTTTTTGTCCACATGTAATCTTGTCTTTTCTTTTTCTGTTTGTATAGCCAACAGGCTTGCAACCGTGGGTTTTATCTTAATGACAAATCTGTTTCCTTTTTGTAATCTTGTTATTATAGCAAATGCAATGAGTATGCTTATCTTTGATTTGTTCTATCTAGATGGTGCACGCCCTCCCCCTTGGGCGACACCCGTTCAGCCGGGCCGTCTTACCCCGGAACAGGAGCTCACCATTATAAAACGTCAGCTTACTGAGCTCCAAGCATACGTATTGCAGCAGAATCCGCCACAGGAATATGGACCAGGGATTCCTGCTCCACTGAACCCGCCGCCGCCACCTGCACCTGCACCTTCGACCGCTACGGCAAGTCGATCTAAGAGGACACGCCTTACTTCGTCTTCAGATGCTGCCTCGGAGTCTTCTGACTCTTATGATTCCTCTGAGGATGAGGCCGACCATGCCAAGGCCAGCAAGAAGGATTACCAGAAAACAGTAGACTCCGCCATCACTAGCATCTGAAAAAATTGGAAGCTCGCACAATTCTCAGGCAAAACCAGGAATGGGATGGATGCCGAGTCATGGTTGGATGAAATGCAGGAATTTGGGAAGTCATATGGGATGACTGATAAAGATATTGGCAAAGTGGCCACCACTAATCTTAAGGGGTCGGCACGGATTTGGTGGAAGGGGTATGCCCGCTCTCATGGCCTTACAAGGGAAAGGTGCAGTTACAAGGTTTTTGCTAAAGCCTTCAAATCACATTACGTACCAAAGGCTCATCGTTGCCAGCAGATCCAAACTTTCTATCGCTTGGAACAGAAAAACATGACTGTCCAGGCTTCTACAGATGAGTTTATGCGCTTACGCTTATATGTTCCAGGGATTAATAAGCGTAGGGCAGTTGAGGGCTATATAGAGGGCTTATCCCCTACCCTAAAGAAAATGGTTCGAGCCATAGATTCTAAGACTGTCGCAGAAGCAGAGGCTAAAGCACTTAGCCTCGAGGAAGATACACCAAAGTACCAGCCGCCACGACCCTCTTCGTTCACTCAGAACAAGGGGTATACACCTTACAGAGGGCGCTCACCTAGTCCAGGGCCTCCTCCAGGCTGATAAGAAGGTTTCCTTCACCGTACCGGAGAAGCCCACCAACACTGTAGGGGCCTTCAGGGATATTCTCCAAGCCATCCCTAGGGATCAGCGTGAACAGTTACGTAGGGAGAAGGCATGTTACCGGTGTTTCCGCCCGGGCCACCGTATGCAGGAATGCCCTTTCATCCCACAGACAGTGTAGGCTGCTCTAGCAGACATGGATTGGGAGGACCCGGAGAATGCCGTTGAGGATGACGCGCCTGACTATATAACATGTGAGTCTTATATTTATGCTGCTATTGAAACAGGCCAAGCCAACCACCAGCCCTCTGCCATTTCTACGGTTGGCCAAGTAGATTGTAAACCTTTTGTCATTCTTGTGGATACGGGTAGTACTCATAACTTTGCATCTCCTAGAATGGCAGAAGCCTTACAGATTATCCCTTTGAAGTCTAAGCCACGTCCAGTTACGTTGGCAAGTGGTGCCATACGCCACACCCATGGTCGTCGCATCAATTTGAATATTCAGCTGGCAGGAGCATCTGTTGCTCTAGGGGCCGAGATAATGGATATTGGCCAATACGACCTCATAGTGGGCATGGAATTTTTGACTGCTGCCAAGGCCAACATTGACTGTGAGAAATGGGAAGTCACCTTCAATGCGGCCAATGGAGCCCGAGTTACTATAGCAGGTAAGCCGGTTAACCCTATTATGCAATGTTTTTCCTTACGCCAATTGCATAGGGCTCTTAGGAAGTCGCAGATTACGGGCATGATCCGACTTGCTTCCATGGAAGCTAAGTCCAAACAGGATGAAGTTCTTGATGCCTTGCCTCCCGCAATAGCCATGATTCTTCGGGAATACCATGATCTTTTTCCTGATGAAATCCGTCGGCTACCACCTTTCAGGGGGGTAGAATGTGAAATTACCTTGGAACCAGGCACCAAGCCTACCAGTAAGGCCCCATATCGGATGAGTCTTCCTGAGTTAACCGAGCTTAAGAAGCAATTACAGGAACTCCTCCTTTGGAGCCCCAATACTCTTTGTTAAGAAGAAAGATGGCACCATGAGGATGTGCATTGATTACCGGCAACTAAATAAGCATACTATTAAGAATCGGTATGCTTTACCGAGGGCCGATGATCTTATGGATCAATTGCAAGGGGCTAGGTATTTCACGAAGATTGATCTTCGCTCCGGATATCACCAGATAAGAATAAAAAAGGATGACATCCATAAGTCCGCTTTCCGCACTCGTTATGGGCATTACGAGTTTACAGTCATGTCATTCGGCCTCACCAATGCTCCGGCAACTTTTATGCGACTGATGAATGATGTCTTCCGCGAATACCTTGACGATTTTGTCATAATATTCTTTGATGATATCCTCATATACAGTAAGACATTAGAGGATCATGAACGGCATCTTCGCTTGGCATTACAGAAATTGCGGCGACACCAATTGTATGCCAAGTTCTCTAAATGTCGTTTTGCCACCACCAAGGTGGATTATCTGGGTCATATTGTATCTGCAGAAGGAATAGCCACCGACCCAGCTAAAATTGAGGCAGTCAAAGAATGGCCCATTCCAACCAATGTGTCTGAGGTTCGCAATTTTCTAGGCTTGGCCGGGTATTACCGTAAGTTTGTCAAGGACTTTGCCAAGCTCGCTGCACCTCTAACTAATCTGACCAAACATGACAAGGTTAGAGATTGGATGGCCCATTGGAAAGACAAGGTACAGACTGGCTTCCAAGCCCTAAAGGATGCTTTGACAACAGCTCCTGTGCTTACGATGCCAGATCCTCAAAAGGATAAGTGAGTTGCAACAGATGCCAGTAAATTGCTACGGGGGGTGACTTAATGCAGGAAGGTCGGGTTATCGCTTATGATTCTCGAAAGATGAACGATACCCCACGCATGACCAAGAACTACTCACCGTTGTGCGTGCCTTGCATATCTGGAGGCATTATTTACTTGGAAGGCGATTCCAGTTGGACACGGATCATCACAGCCTCCAATACACTTTTACACAACCCCATCTTCATTTGAGGCAAAGACGGTGGATGGAATTCCTGGAGGAATATGACTTTGAGGTCATTTATAAACCAGGCAAGTATAATGTAGTTGCGGACGCCCTTTCCAGGCATCCATTCGTCACTTGCACGCATTGTAATGCTATCTCCACACTCTCTAGTGAGTTTGGGAAACAGATCCATCAGACCCTTCCTACAGATCCGGAATTCCAAGAGGTATGGCAAAGTGTATGTAAAGAAGCCAGAACGGATAAGGAGAGAGAGACCTTCCGCCATTATAAGAAGGAAGTTGGACTCCTTTATTATAAGGACAAGTTATGTGTTCCTGAAACTGGAGTTCGTAAGCTCATCCTCTATGATACACATAACAGTCTCACAGCGGGGCATGCGGGATTTATAAAGACATATTTCAAAATCCGCTCCAGCTATTTCTGGCCAGGTATGAAGAGGCATATTGCCAGGTACATTAAGCAGTGCCAGACCTGTCAACAGACGAAGGCAGAGCAGTTGCGTATTCCAGGGGAATTGCAACCCCTTGATGTCCCCAATGCAAAGTGGGAAGTTATTACCATGGATTTCATCGTGGGGCTTCTGCGTACATTAAGAGGGTTTGATGCCTTAATAGTAGTGGTCGACAAACTTTCTAAGATGGCACATTTCTTACCCTGTCGTACCACCGACACCGCATTGGACACCGCATTGCTCTTTACCAAGGAAGTATTTCGTCTGCATGGGATGCCCCGTACCATTATCTCGGATCGGGATCCTAAGTTTGTTATTGCGTTCTGGAAAGATTTCTTCAGCACTATTCAGATTAAGCTTGCCATGAGCACAACTTATCACCCGCAGACAGATGGTCAAACCGAGCGTACCAATCGCATCATTGAGGATATGCTACGTAACTATGTCTGGAACAAGCAGTCTCAATGGGCAGACTACATTTATTTGGTAGAGTTTGCCTACAACAGTACCAAACAGGAGTCCTCAAGGATGTCTCCCTCCATGATAATTATAGCTATCAATGCCTTACACCGGACACGTGGCATAATCCAGTCTCCAAGGTGGAGGTTTCCCAGCAATTGCTTGCCGACATGCAGGGCCTAGTTGAAGAGGTTCGAGCATATTTGCTAGCTGTACGAGCTCGACAGAAGAGTCTAGCAGATCGCCACCGTACTCCTCGAGAGTTCCAAATGGATGAGTCCGTTTGGCTAAATATCAACGTGAAGCAAGCCAAACTTAAGATTGGCAACTGTCAGAAGCTTGCACCTAGATGGGCGGGACCATTTCGGATAACCGAACGGATAGGACCTCAGGCCTACCAGTTGGATCTACCTGCACATTTAAAAATCCATAAAGTCTTCCACGTAAGTCTTCTCAAGAAGCACCATCCGGACCCAGAAGAGATACTGGACACACCAACACTTCTAGAAATGACTGAGGATCAATTGGAGATTGTGCCAGAAGCTCTCCTTGATCGTACCTATAAACAAACCCGTCGAACTCAAATTTTGCAATACCTGGTCAAGTGGAAACACTTACCCACGGAGGACGCAACATGGGTTCTTAAGGCGGATTTGGATAAGACTTACCCGGACTTTATGAGGCAGTGCCAGAGCCGAACCATCCAAGATGCGGTCATCTCCGACCCATATGGTAAGCAGAGTCGTCTGTTAGGGCGACAGGGGTCATATGAGTGCAATCCGGCACGGATTCTTATAGGGGTATTGCCATTCCCTACGCCGCGACGACATGCAAGCCCTAGACATGATAGGACCCATGCATTCATATTTTAACTTCTTTAAGGGGGTGGTCCCTTCAACCACACTATTTCACTTAATTCCAAGGGGGGTTCACCTAATGGTCACGTATGGACCAACTGCGTGAACGTTTAGGGTTTTTTTTTGGGGTGAGTCGACCGTCTACTTCCGGCTTTGAACGTGAAGGGAGCAAAGGCAGGAAGGAGAGATCCGTAGGTGGTCGATTTGGGCCTCTGGTCTGATTTATGATGGTGGTTTCGAGTTTATGACTGAGTACTTGATCTTGCTTATAGCAGCTAGTCTACAAGGCTTCTGATTTTGTGCAAAACAGAGCTCTATTTGTTCTATTCAGCTTCTGCTCTTTTCTTTTTTGTTGTAATTTCTAATTTTCAAGCTTGTATTTTTATCCTTAGTTGTGTTCGTAGTGAAACACAGGGCCGAAAGAGGCCATGGATTTTCGCACTCATGGATTCTTCTTTACAATATCTTGCAGTTCTGGCAGCAGCAGTGGTCTAAAAGGTAAGAATCTGAAGCATTGCCTATTTCAAACTGGAGTTTTGTCCCGCTAAGGGTGTCTTAATTTATTAAATGTTCTACTGAGGCTATGAGCTTGCTTACAATTTCTGTTGCGTGAGTGCTTGCAGATTGTTTCTTTGCTATGTTCTATAGTTCAGTGGTTTATTTTGATAAGTTTGATATGCAGATATAGTGGTGGTGATTGCCATAATAGTCTTGATTTTTCTGTTCTTATTGCAACGCCATGGCACATCAAAGGTGGGGTTTCTGTTTGCCCCAGTGGCGTCAGTCTGGTTTGTTTCTATTGGCCTTCTTGGAGCATATAATGTTTATCTATATGATTGCACTGTGTTTCGGGCACTCAATCCCCTATACATCTATTATTATTTCAAGAAAAATGGTAAGGATGGATGGGTGTCGCCGATGGAATTGTACTCTGCATAAAAGGTACCATAAACCGCAAAGTATGATTTCCTTGGGGCGGATGAGTTATTTTCAATGGAATTCCGGCCGCGAAGCCACGTTTATGGACTTGGGTCACTTCTCATCAAATCTATTCGGTCAGGTTTCTAATTTTCTCATGCCTTGCTCTTTTCTATTGTATAGTTCTTGAATACGATGGTAGATCTCTTTCAAAGATGATAAAATTTAAGTTTTACGTAAATACGCATGAAAGCCCCTTAGATTCTGTGTTTTCTTCTTATGTTGTCTACATGGAGAACTTTTGATGGATGTTTATATCTCAAGTGCAGATTGCCTTCGGAACTCTTGTTTTACCTTCATTGGTATTGGCTTATGCTGGTCAAGCTTCCTGCCTGTTGAAACATCCCGAGGATATATCTGATGTGTTTTACAAGTCTATTCCAGGCAATGTCATGTTTGTACTTTATAAACTTTGGGTACTAATTTGTTGCATTGCTTTTGAATGATTGTCACACTTTTCAAGGCGTTGAATGATTTTTCAAGGCGGTTTCCTGGAAGGATTTATATTCGAGAAGTAAATTGGTTTATTATGATTGCTATTGTTGGCTTAACAGCACTCTTCAGAAATTCAACGGAGCTTGGTAGTGCATATGGTGAGAGACCACAGCGGGTCAGATCTTTGGTGTTGGGTGATTTGTCTTTGTCATGTTGCTTACACGACTCCTTTATTTTCTCTATGCAGGCATTGCTGTGGTGACCACAATGTTTGTAACGACATGTCTTCTAACCTTTATTATGCTTATGATTTGGCAAATTAACATGGTATTAGCACTGGGATTCTTCTTCCTCTTTGGATCAGTTGAATTGGTGTATCTCTCATCAGTTTTTTATAAGATTAAGGATGGTGGTTGGGTGTCACTAGCCTTTGCTCCAAGGGGTATTATTGCCACTTAGGAAGGGAAAAATGCATAAGAAACTTCTAGTACTGCAAATTGGCTGAGTGGTGATATGAAGAAAACCATGCAGGGGTGCCAAGTATTGAAGAATTCATGTCTTTCACATGATTTACAGTTTGACTCCAGATTATAAAGCATAGCAAAGTTTCATGACATTCTTTGGCTTATGATAAGATGGGACAGGTACTGAAAGCTGGTTTTAGAAGTACCAAAGATTCAAAATTCTCCTAAATTGGAATGGTTGCTTGCTGTGAAGGGAAAGGCTACTTAGGTGATGGTAATGTCATGACTGGTTTCCGCACTCAAATGAAGTATGGCAAAACAGAATGATTGGTTAAAACGGTGTCTCTACCTTATTAGTGCCAAAACAAAAAGAAAAGGAAGCGCCCAGAATATGCTTATTGTAATTTTAAGGAGAGACTAGGGACAGAAGGTTGGTAGAATGTTCAGCTTTCTTTTCTGTTCTTATTTTCCTAGGGGGCACCATTTGGTCTGAATATTCATTCATTTGTCTTTACTTACATTCATGCATGACACATATTTATATTGCCTATCGATTGTTTGTTTGCATGTAACATTTTTAGAACTGTGGCGGTAGAGCAAAAGCAATTTGGCACTTGAGACTCGAAACTTGCAAATTGAAGGATAATAGAAATGTTTCTGGGCATTCCATAGTTTGTTTGTTGTAATGCAGCTTGTTCCGCGGTCTTTAAAATTCGGTTTTGCTGGTCCAAAGTTTCTCGGGTTCAATCCCCAGTCTCCATTCAATTCCTATTTGTGTGTCTTCTTGTTTGCAGTTCATTCCAGGTATCAACATTCAATATATTGCTAATATACGAAGGGCAGGCATTTGTGGAAATGGCATGTGTGAGATAGGTGAACGGTGCAACGTTAATGGTAAAAGCGACTCTTTTGATGGATATTCTTGTTGTTTAGAAGATTGCCCTTATGTTTTGTCAGCCTGCCCAATACCACTCGTTGGTCCTAGAGCTATGGAACCTTGTTATGGAAATGGAGCTTGTTTGGTTGTGAGTGGAAAATGTCATTGCTACAAAGGTATAGTATGTGTCACCTTATTTAATACAAACCAACTAGTTGAATCACATAGGATCCCATGTTTATGTTTAACTATACGTTCGTGTATATGCATAAGAGCTATTTTTTGCCACTAAAGATATTGTTAGATCCTCATGGACGCTGCCAATGTGGCATGACGTTAAAATACTATCTATCTATCTATCTATTAAGAAGATAACCACCAAAGTAAAATTGGGCACTGCAAATTTAGGCATATGAATAGAACCTACTGAATTTGGCATGAATATTGGCCTTAGGCAGTGGCAATAAAATTGGATAAAAATTAGCAAAAGTAAATGACAATTTGTTCAGAATTATATGATCGGCCACTCATGTAACGAGTTTTAATATCTAACCACTAGCGTCTTTTTAGAAATAACCCTTGAGGCCAGCGGAGGTTGGACTTCAACTGGTTCATATCATGGTGAAAATCGTGATGTAAACAATAACAAGAATAAACCATCTCCCACAAAGTTGCTGGCATGACAAAAGGTACAAAGTCGGAAAGGGATTATATAATTTGGCACAATCAATCGTAAATCTACGGATAGGGTCTATATTGTATGTTAGTTCGAAAAACCGTATGGTATGGGTTTTTCTACTCCAAAAAGCCGTATACAGGGGTTTTTCTATGACCCCTCGAACGCAGATGCCATCTGTCCATATATAGAGGTGCACCCCCCGGGCTTAATTCGTAGACACTAATGCATGTACTTCTGCAGGCCAGTAGAGCGTACTCATAAGCTGCAGAACAATGGAGGCCTCACGTTCTAGGCCAACTTGTGTTTTGAATTTGAGTGTTTTTGAACTGTGTTTTCAGCATAATTTCGTACTCTTTTGTGAGACGGGACTTCTTGTCCTACTGTTCCGTGTGTAAACCTTTCCAATTTCAATAAATTAAAGTATTTCTGCTCTAACTTGCTCTCCACTAACTCTAATGCTGAGGACAGCATTAATCCAAGGGGGGAGAATGTGACGTTCCAGGTATCTATACGGTATACGTATGCCTACCATGACATGTCACCATGATTCAATGGGCTTAATGGTCCAAGTGAGGGTCGACCATAATGGTTTTATTTAGCTATGCTAATAAATCCAAATGGATAATTATAAATTATAATGGCCTAATTCATCTAATTAAGCCATTATGGGTTAATTAACTAATTATCACGAATAAGGGAGTGCCACCTGGCCCAAATCGATTGGCCAGAGGGGACTTACCATTTTGGGCCTAGGAATAGGGGTCCTACCCCACCTTCTCTCCCAAATTCGAATTGGGACTAATATAGATAGATAGATAGATAGATAGATAGATAGATAGATAGATAGATAGATAGATAGATAGATAGATAGATAGATAGATAGATAGATAGATAGATAGATAGATAGTATTTTTACGTCATGCCACATTGGCAGCATCCATGAGGACATCAGCCAGCAGCCTAAGCTTGTTTTGCCAACCCCTACCTACCAGTTTCAAGAGATGGGTGCCTACCATGACCATGGTTCCAGCCAGGACACTGGTTAGTCAGTAGATAGATTTCTTTCCTGCTGACACTTCTCTGAGTAGATGGAATGGTCTGAATACATGAATGGTAATTACATTAGTTATTTCTTCGCTTCTCCCGTATTGGGAATTTGGGGGAGGGGGGGGGGTAGAGACCTAAAGACTTCCTAGGAATTAGAGATGTCTCTAGCTAGATCCCTTAATACCCAATAATTGCGGCCTATGCACAAGAGCCTACCTGGCTGTGGATGCTATGATGTGGTTCCGCACCAGACAACGAGTATGAAGGTGAATCGGGGGTGGGGTCCTGCCTAGCGTGGCTACAGGACTCCTACAGTGTGCTGAGGGCCCGGTATGGGTCTGACACTCTCTGGGCCGGAGGGCGTGAGTCATAGATGGCCGTCCTGGGCTCGAACGGGTTGGTGAGCTGACCTTTAGATTTAGGAGAGTAAGTCGGGTACGGATGCGGGGGTCACTGAGGGGGCACGTGTTCTCTAGCACACTCAGGGATCCGTCATACTCGGGGAGGAGATGCCTCTCTGACCTGCCTCATCGGACCGGGGAGATGTAACCCAGAGTAGTCCCGAAGGGTGATTCCTTGGGATTGCGTCTCCGGAGGGCTACAAGCACGTCATAGCATGATTCAGCCTATCTGCAAAGTGTGCACAGGAGGGGCGTATTTGGGGTCTGGGTTCGGGAACTCCTGCAAGACAGCCCTCTGTGAGGACCCGTGGATCTAACAGGAGAATCCGGGGACTATGTCACGCGGGATTTGCAAGAAAAACAAAGAAAAGGGGAAGAAAACAAGAGAACAATGAGACAACAATGATAAGCTTCCTTGATATCAATGATGATGGTACATGAGCTCTCGCAACCGAGAGAAACTGAAGTGAGACAAGACTCAAAACTCATCTAAAAAACTCATGTGCTAGCTCTACTCATATATATAGTACAATGGCCTTTGGCCCAATATAGACACTCTGACTGATCTCGGTGCCGACTCCTGGAAGGAGGCCTGATTTGGAGGAATGCTGGCGGTGCCTCTTGAAGTGCCTGGAATCACGCTGACGCTGACGCGGGCGGTGACGGGCTATCACTTGTCTGAGCGCCGCCTCTTGGTAGCGGACCCAGGCTTTGACTGCGTGGTCTGCTGCTTGGTCTTCTGCTGGGCCTTTGACGACTGACCCGTGCCTGACTGTGGATCCTTGGACCTGACCTGGTCCATTGTATGCATGAATAGTCCTGTACCAGGAGGCACAGGACTAACACTCCCCCCCACCAAACGACACTCAATCTGAAGAAAAGGAGGAAGTGTTTCTGAGGGCGGGAAACCAGCAGTCTGAAAGTGATCCTCACGGAATGAGGACGGGCACCATTATGGTAAGTGCCAATGAGATCCTGACGTATTTGAAGAGCAGCAGGAGTGTTGAACCCCAGGGCAGGATCGGCATCAAGGAGGAAATGAGAGCGCACCATGTCTTCAAGGGCAGCATGGGCTTCAGAAGAAACAAACTGGCACTCCATGAGTAGGCAGGTCTGGAGACCGAAGGCACTGACGCTTGCATTCGGGTTGCAGTAAAAGATGGGACGCTGCCGATTTAAGGAGCTGACCAGGATGCATTTGAGAGCAGCACAGAAACCAGCCTGACGGTGTACTGAAGGGTCTGGTGAGGTGGCAGCATTCTGCAAGAAGGTGTCGAGGCCATGAATAGCATCAGCGGGTCGTTGCCAACCACGCTCATTGGCAATATAGATCCAAGTTTCGGTAGTGTCCAAGGTGGCATTATCCTCCCAATCTGAGCGTCTGACAAATCGGGGATCCCACCGGAGATCCGTCGAGATCTGAGGCGGAGTCGATCCAGCGTGGCCATCCATGACCTTGGTCCAAAAGGGGAGACGCCAATCAGAGGTGAGGAACCGAGGGCGTGGAGGGACACCCAGGGAAGCATATGGAGAGGGGGCCATGCCCGTGGGCTTGGGCTGCTGAGCCTGCTCCCTGAAGTCACGGACAAGGTCGGGATCAAGAGCTTTGCAACCAATGGTCCCAAGCAGACGCAGGGAGCTGAGAGTAGACAGGAGGGCTATCCCAACCCGTGGGAACTGTCTTGCTATCCAGAAGAGCACGCAGTTGATTGTAACCTGCCAAGTGCTGCATATAAACTTGGGCAAAGGGAAGATCCTCAGGATGTCCAAGATTCTTCCTTATTTGCTGCAGCGCTTCAGCTTGCCATAGAGGTAAATGATGAGCAAGCTCAGGCATGTACTCTTGATGAAGAGCGTGTGTCCGATCATGATCAGACAAATAGGGGTTGCTATCCAAAAGCAACCATTGAACTGTTGAGTCACCCTGAAAGTTCTGATGTGGCCCATCACGAAATTTATCCTGTGTATCAGCCAGATAGAAATCATGGAAAATGTACGCCATCGGCTGAACAACGCGGAAGGTGATCATATCCGGATCTGCACAGTGAATGAGGTCAAAGACTAAAAGGGCACAGAGTAAACCTTTGTCTTCAATATCCGAAGAAAATCCTCAGTGCGCAGGTGGACATCAACTGGACCATCAGCCGCATACCACTTCAGAAGAAAGGGGCAACCACATACTCGAGATAACTTGAAGGAATAGGGAAGTCAACAGATATGTTGAGGGCAATGGTAACGTAGCCTTCTTGTTTCGTCTGGGCCTCATCAGCAAACTGAATAGCTTGCTGTAGCTGTTGTTCAAGGTCACGGATCCGGTTCTCCTTTTCTAACAGAAGGCGTGACTGATCACGGACCCGTTTCTGAGAAGGCGTGGCATGTGAAGAAGATTGCCCAGGAATGTTGAGGCGAAGCGTGGCAATCTCGGCGTCATCAATAATTTTCTGTTTCTGAGCCTCCGTAAGCTGATCTTGGAGAGGCGTGAGTTGAGACGTCAGCGTGGAAAGCTGAGCTTCTTAAGAGGCAATTTGAGCGTCACGCGCCGTAAGGTCTTGGGCTTGAGTGTTGTAATGCCGAGAGAGCTCTGTATACAGCGTGTCCAGCTTGGCAATGTCCTTATCCTTGTCGACCAAGAGAGTCTCCCTTGCCTTGACCTGCTCCAACAATTCCTGAATTGTGGTTTGCAATTGAGCCTGCTGATCAGCAAGCAGATTACGCTGATCTTGGGCAGCCTTTAGATCCTCACGGGCCTGTAAAAGAGCCTCGTGTTTGGCTTGAAGCTGGGTCTCCAGAGTTTGAACTTGCGTGGTAGCAGCGTGAAGGTCTCGGTGAACCGCGTCTGAGGCCTCCAGGGACGCTTGAACCCCATTCATGAGAGCATCCTGAGATTCTTGTAACTTTAGAGCAGCAGCTTGAACATCCTGCTGGTATTGATACAGAAGTTGGCGAGGATGTGGAGGCAGAGGGGCCTGTTGTTGCCGTGTTTGTGACGTTTGTGAGACATGATGAGAACTGGAGGGCCTCGTTTCTGTAGAGGAAGAGGAGACCGTGACATGCGTGGTGTTATGCTGGACATGACCAGAAGAAGAAGGGCGTGAAGTGCCAACTGGTTGATTTTGAGGAAGGGAATGAAAGGACTGCTGAGTGAAAGTATGAGAGACAGAAGGTGATGGAGGAAGGTAACGACGGATGATGGCTTGAAGATGGCCACCCACTGAAACTTCAGTGACAGAAGAGGGGGTAGCCCGAATACGGTCTACTTCTTGAAGAAGGCGGTAGAACAACAGCTAGGGCCAATCCACGTGGTGGTTGGAGCGGATTGCTGTGATCACCAGATTATAGAACGGCTTATTGATATGGGTGTTCTTGATAGAATACCCAAGGAACTTTCGCCACAAAAACTTAACAAAAGTGTCATGGGACTTGGCAATATTGGTCAGGCGATGCATGTTTGCTTGATAAGCAGGAGCGCCGAACTCAGTGACATCTATATCCTGTAAGGCAGCCCAAGATAAACAAGGTGTTTGCAAAGGAATACGGAATACCTCAGAAATCAGGGGCTGGGTAAGCAAAATGGTGGTGCCATCGACCACAGTAGCGTATCCATTCAGGCTGTTGACGATGTGAGCGATGAACTACTTCAATTGTGCTGGATTTGGGGCCGGGAGGTCCATTTGCGAGAATTCATGAACTTCTGGCGTTCCGCGACTTCACGATTTGGGCCAACGAGGGCTTCACGAAAGGTGGGATTCAAAAAAGATACAGACTCGAAAAGAGCCGGATCCCGTGGAGCAGTAGCTTGAAGGGTAGGAATTTTGGGTGCAGCCATGGCGAAGAGCTTCGGAAAAGAACGGTGATGCAAAGGTGGAGAGCGGAGAACAGAAGACGAAGGCGCAGATAGACGAAAAGGTTTTAGGGCGCGCAAGTGGAGGCGAAGGGGCATGATGAGGGCGAACTTGCAACCGTGGATGATGCCAGGTGGCGACAGATGCGAAAGAGGCGATTGAAAGGCAAAAATTTGGCTAAGTCCCCAAACGGTAAAGGGAGAAACAATGAACGGTGGAGATGAGACGTAAGAGAATGATCGGATGTGACAGCTGGCGAAAGGACGCACATTAATGTTCGACGGGCGTGAAAAGAAGGAATGTCATTTAATGCTGGCAACTCGAAGTGAGATATCATTAAAACGAAGGTGTCAGAAGGTACCATGGCTAGATATGCGGCGGGAGAAAAGATTCCCCATTTAGTAACAGCCTTGCATTGCAAACACGTTGGCGAAATTGCTGATTCGTCCATGTCGACAGGGAGGTCCTCGGTTGGCTATATAAGACGAACAGTGGTGGAAGTGGAGACACCCGATGGCGCTCAGTATGGCTGCTGCTGGACTGCATGACAAATGCACTATGCCGTCGAACTGCCTGGAGTGGATTACTTGCAAGATGGACTGCCTTGACCTCTGGCGGTGCCACAACCGTGGCATTGCCATGGACGGGTGGTGTGCCGGGATGGCTGAGCATCGCGACCCCCTTACCAACGGGATGGAGGTGGTGATTCACCTGCGCTGGGATCCGGAGCAGAATTACTACCACATCCTGCGTATCACCTCTGCTCCCAACCCGGAGTAGAGGAGTTTTTCTCCTTAGGACTTAGTGGATAGGGCTCTGAGCCCGTTTTTGTAAATAGGGCACTGCCCATAGCGGAAATAAATGGGCTGCTTACATTTTGTAAAAACTTCCACCTATATAATATAAATATGCCGCCAGTTAGTCACTATCTGTTGTGTCTTTGTCTGGAACAGCATCTGTGGTATGATTTTCACTTGCTGTTGTATGAAATGGTTTGAGGCGAAAGCCATTAACTAGTGTAGGTAATGGAGTTCCATCTAATTCAGCCAGCTTGAAAACACTGGGTTGCACCACTTGAACAATTTGATAGGGGCCAAGCCATCGAAACTTTAACTTTCCCGGAAAGTTTTTGTAACGAGAATCATAAAGAAGAACCAAATCTCCTTCTTTGAATGTTTTTGTCTTAATACGTTTGTGACCAGGGCTCGAAAATAGCAATGAGTCTAACCAGAAAAAATGCCGTTGGCTTTTTGAGGTTACCGGAAAAAATATATGTTAGTGCACTTTTTTAATGTATTATGCCGGAAATTTGTTATCTTCTTGTCGGAAAATTGCCGGAAAATTTTCAGGATGACCGGAATTTAACGCACGTGGGCGGATTTTTAGGGGAGGAACTCCCCTATTTTCGAACCATGCGTTTGTCATGTAAAGATTTTTGCAACTGTTGTCCATGAAGAACACGAATGTAAGCATCACGCCTAAGTTCATCCAACTGTTCCAATTGATAAACCCTTTCTCTGAGTGCAGCAGGCGGATTATGGGCTGTAGCCAGTTGAAAACGGAGAGTTGGAAGAATGTATTCAAAAGGCATGAGAGCTTCTTGACCATAAACCAATTTGAAAGGAGTGTGACCAGTAGCTATTTTGAAACAAGTATTGTAAGCCCAAAGAACAGTAGGAAGCTTGTTTTGCCAGTCAGTGCGAGAAGCGTCACAAATTTCCTTGAGAATTGTAACCAGAGTTTTGTTGGTGCTTTCAGCCAAACCGTTCCCTTGAGGATAGTAAGGTGTGCTCTTGTGATGATGGATCAGGAGATAATCCATTAGCTCCTTTATGGTATGATTGATAAAATGGACACCTCGATCACTGACCAGCTCCGTGGGGCAGCCAAAACGCGTGATGATTTGCTGATAGATGACCTTGGCGGTGCTTGCCGCAGTGTTGTCTGGAAGTGCGCAAGCTTCCGCCCATTTGGTAGCGTAGTCAGTGAGAACCAGAATGTAGCGGGCACGGGTGTGCCGCGCAGGCGGATCAATGGGTCCCACAAAATCCATCCCCCATTTGCTGAAAGGAAGTGGGGTGGCGACCGGCGTCAATGGAAGAGCGTCACGGAGCGTGGGCCAAAAATAACCTGCAAGAAGGATTTTGCGTGCCGTGGTGTCACCATGAAAATGACCACCACCGAGCCCTTCATGGGCTTCTCGGACAATATCTAAGACCTCATGAGGGAGAACACAGCGTCGAAGGACGGTATCCTTGCCCTTTTTGTAAAGATGGCCTGCAACCATGGTGTAGTCACGGACCTCGTGGAGAAATTGGTGTCGATGGGATTGACGCTTGGCTGGAGAGAGCGTGGCGTCCTCTGGTGGAAGAGCGCCTGTGAGGAGATACTGCTGAAAGTTGTGGAACCCATGTGGCGTTGCCGTGACCAGAAAGAGTTGAGCGTCAGGAAAGGCGTCTGAGACTCCCGTGGAGGGATCATCTGTGTGGATGCGTGAAAGATAATCTGGGACAACATGAGATTTGCCTGCCTTGTGAACAATTTCAAAAGGTGCAAATTCTTGCAGAAGGAGAACCCAACGAGCAATGCGGCCCGTGGGCGTGGATTTGTTGATCAAATAAAGGAGTGCTTGGTGATCAACAAAGAATTTGATCTGACCGCCTAAAAGATAGTGACGGAGCGTTGGACCGCGAAAAATTAAACCCAAGGCTTCACGCCTCAGTGGCGAGTAGTTGCGCTCAAGCAGATTGAGTTTTCTGCTGGCATATCGGTTTGGTTTGTCGATTAATGCGCATCATATTCTTGAGAAAGAACAGCTCAATAGCGAGCAACGCCGAGACATCTACATGGACATGAAAGGGCTTGTCCCATTGAGGAGGAACAAGAACGGGGCTTGTAAGCAAAAAGCTTCAAGCTGTTGGAAAGCGGCATCCGCACAGAATTCCAAGCCCGGTGGATTCATCACCCGTGAGTTTATGAATGGGATCTGCAATGGCTGCAAGTCCGAGAATGAAGGTGGAGTAATAATTTACCTTACCCGGAAAGAGCGTGTCTCCTTGATATTGGTCGGGTGCTTGAGCCTTGGAGTACACAACTCCGATTTTGGCGGGATCCGTGGTGATACCGCTTTGGCGACAACGTGTCCTAACGGAACACACGAAGTGGCGCAAAAAGGTGCATTTCTCGGGATTGAGACTAATGCCGGACTCATCACATTTCTGAAAGACGAGTTCCTATTTATCCAAATGGTCAGCCATGGAACTGTAGGCAGAGAAGTCATCTTGAAAAACTTGCAAGAAGGGATTGTCCTTCATAAAATCATGAAAAACTGAGAGCATTATGCGTTGAAACGTTGATGGAGAGTTTGATAATCCAAAAGGAACCACCTTGTAGGCAAAAGTGCCCCACGGGGTGGTGAAAGTAGTCTTGAGTTGATCAGATTCTTTGATTGAGATTTGATTGTAGCCAGAAAAACCATCCATGAAGGAGTACATCTCATGTCCAACGACCTCTTCCAGAACCTGTTCTGTGAAGGGAAGTGGAAAATGATCACACTCCGTGGCCTGATTTAGTTTCCGGTAGTCCACGCAAACACGGATCTTTCCATTGTGTTTGAGTGCAATGACAATGGGGCTCACCCATTCAGAATGTTTGACCTCATAGATCAAACCTGCAGCAAGGAGTTTGTCAATTTCTGCCTTGACGCGATCCGCGGTAATTGGGGTTGAGCCGGTGATGCGTCGTTGCTATCTTTGGGCGTGCATCGGATTTGGTAGGAATGGTGAGTTCCCCCAAGGTTTTGTTGATCCCCCGAAGGTCTCTGTAGCTCCAGGCGAAAATGTGTGAACTTTTTGAAGAGCGTGACGGCCCTGTGACGATAGGGTGTCGGAAGATTGGCAACAATGCGGACAGGCTGATTGTTGCCCACGTCCACAATCTTGACTTCAGGAGTCTGAATATGTGGGATGACTTCCGTGTCTTTGACAATATGAGCGGGAGGTTGAAGCATGACCGGGATGAGTGGCTCCTCGGAGGTGAAAAAAAAGAGGTTGCTGATTTTCATCAAGCAAAGGTTGCTTCATGGCAGGCGTGTACATCAACAGGGATCGGAGGAAGTCGCGGCATCCGAAAAGTGGTCAACACATTGGATGCGATTGCAAGGAGCCGTAGGGGTCAAGCAAGGCAGCCCGCCGGCTGGTCCTCGATCAAGAGTCATTTCTCCCCAAGGATCGGCATATTCGGGTAGGATGATAGAGGCGGAACTTCGCAGTGGAGCTGAACTTGATAGATATTCTGGGCGTCCTCAGAATCGGTGTCGGAGAGAGAGGGTTCAGCATTGTCGACCGAAATGATTTTACCAGTTTCCAAGTCCATAGTAGCATTGAGGTGACCATCTGTGATGACTAACTGATCCGTAGCCCAATAATGGATACTCTTGGCCTGGCGGAGAAAAGGTCTGCCAACCAACATTTCATAATCACCTGGACCTTCTCCAGCCTTCCAAACACCAAATTCTAAGGGGAATCGGAGATCACCAATGTTGATGTGAAGAAGAGGTGTGACACCTTGAGGTCTCGTGATATGGCCATTAGCCAATTTGATGTCATATGGGGCACGATAGAGTTGTTTGATGCCCATTTGTTTGCGGAGTTTATCCGTGATGAGATTGACAGCGCTACCTCCGTCAATTTGAACATGATTGACTTGTTGATTGCCCACCGTGGCATGTACCTTGGGTGTAGAGGTAGCGACAGCCCCAACCAAAACGGTCGGGAGTGGTAACTGGTCCTTGAGAGCAGGACATAGTTTCAAAATTGTTGCCAGACTTAAGGGAATTTTGATTTTTGCCAGCTCCTCTTGGAGTTCCAGAGGCACATGAGAAAAAGGATCTGCTGGATCCACGGGTGCTGGAGTGCGTGGTAATGAAGCAGCAACTTCTTTTAGTAGGTCGACCTTTGCAGCAATATTCAGATATGTCTGAGAACGTGGAGGGATAGATGTGGAAGGTGCATCTTGTCTTTGCTGAGCTCTGGTGGTGGCATGAACATTAGCCAACGTGCGGCCTTCAGCAGCTTGCATGAGGTTCAGAATGCTTTGGCGTACTTTAGGCATGACATGAGGCATGAGTTTTTCCAAGTCAGGTGCAAAGTGAACCTTTTTTTCCTCTTCATGAGGGATTGTGTCGACTGCAAAGGCAGATTGCGTGCCATGAGGAATAATGGTTAAGGGACGTGACGCCCTGGTCTGGCGGGAAACCAAACCAACCCAATTTGACGGCTGGACTGGAGGGTTAAGAGCCTGAAAAATTTCTTCCTGTGCTTGTTGATCCATCTGAGGTTGATTGGCAGGAGCTGGTTGATAGCGTGATTGCTGAGGCGCGCGAGGTGGCTTCCGAAGAACGGGACGCGGGCCTTGTTTGCCATTGGCAATCCAAAGTTGGTAAGCCGTGAGGCGGACCGAGGTGGTCTGATTGGTGCCAGGAAGTTGCACCTGAACTTGTGGAAGTTGAGGACATGCCGTGGTGGTATGACCCCATTCGTGACAGTGATAACACTGAGCTTTAGAAGGATCAAAAGGGGGGCGTGTGTTGGGTCCCCGTGGTTGCTCTGGTTGCTGATAGAGTTGATTGGGTTGAGCCTGCAGTGGTTGCGGCTGATATGGCAATTGTTGCTGAGGTGTTGTTTGCACTTGATAAACCAGTTTGTTGCGGAACGGTGTCGGATGAGTGCGCGTGCACTCTTCCGTGGCATGATTGCACATGTTGCATCTTTTACAATGAGGCGGGCCATTGGTGGAGTTGCACTCATTTTCCAAGTGGCCTTGATGTTTGCAGATATGGCACCAGATCTGACTGCGCTGCTAATTGGCGTGTTGAGGTTGGACAGCAGTCTGTGGAACCATGACTGGTGGAATGAAAGGGAGCTCCTGAAGAGCCACGCCACGGGAGGAAACATTGACGGAGTGATTGACAAGGTCGATAGCCTGCTCTAAAGTCTTCGGGCGCAGGTATTCAGTCATGAGCCGGATAGCTGGAGGAAGTCCTTGGAGAAACCAGACCAAGATATGGCTCTGTGTCGGGTACTCCTTGAGTTTGCTGAGCAGAATGTGAAGTCGATCTGCAAAATCCCTGGCAGACTCCGTGGGCTCCTGTTGAAGGTCATTGAGTTGCTTGAGATGAAGTTGATCATCATCCGTGGTTCCATAGTGAGAAAGAAAAGCAGTTTTCATTTCGGACCAATCTTGTTTCCAGTGACTTTTGTTGGACATAAGCCATTGATGAGCAGAGCCACGCAATGTGGTGGAAAAGATATGGAATTTCAGTTGAGGTTGTGCATGACCATTCAGGGCAGCCAGAGCCTCAAATTCTTCCATGTGGGCCTGAGCACTTTGGTCTAATGGTTTGCCTTTCGTGTTGCCAAAGGTTGGATAAGTCAACTTAAGGGTCTGAAAGGTAGAGGTGAAAGTGCTTGGCTGGACTGGATAGGGATTATATTGAGGTGGAGTTGGAGGTGGCATGGTGCCTGAAAGGCCCTGATGAAGGGGTAACTGAGGTGAAGGTACTGGAGGTGCCTGATCATTGGTTTTGAGGTCTGTAAGGTTGTAAACAGGAAGAGCGGTGGGAAATGTAGGGAAGGGAAATTCCTGGGGAGAAGCAAAAGAGACATGTGGATATCCCCGTCCGCCCGAGGAGGAGAGGATGGTCAGAAAGGCAGAGGCGATGGCCGAAGAATGATGGATGTAGGCATGTTCGGGGTATGAAAGTAAGGTTGAGAAGGTTGAGCCTCGATAGGGCTCCCCGATAGTGATGAGGTGACCGAGGTCGCGGAGCAATGTTTGCACGCTTGAGGCGGAGAACCGGACGCAGACAGACACGAGGGGTGGGTGGCGCCGATCGAGCCCCTAGACCGAATGTGGCCTCCCTCAATGTCATAAGCGCATCCATACATGTCGCGAACAGCTTCCCCGATGATGGCGCCCAAGCCGAGACGCCCGTCTGGAAAGGAGTTCTTCCGGCGTGAAGTTTCGGACGCAACATGGCGGCGGCGAAGAAAGGTAAATCAAAATCCGGGACCGGCGGCGGCGGCGTGTTTGGGGTCTGGGTTCGAACTCTGCAAAGACAGCCCCTGTGAGGACCCGTGGATCTAACAGAGAATCCGGGGACTATGTCACGCTGGGATTTGCAAGAAAAACAAAGAAAAGGGGAGAAAACAAGAGAACAATGAGACAACAATGATAAGCTTCCTTGATATCAATGATGTTGGTACATGAGCTCTCGCAACCGAGAGAAACTGAAGTGAGACAAGACTCAAAACTCATCTAAAAAACTCATGTGCTAGCTCTACTCATATATATAGTACAATGGCCTTTGGCCCAATATAGACACTCTGACTGATCTCGGTGCCGACTCACGAAGGAGGCCTGATTTGAGGAATGCTTTGGCGGTGCCTCTTGAAGTGCCCGGAATCACGCCGATGCTTGTCGACGCTGGCGCCGCTATCACTTGTCTGGAAAGCCTCTTGGTAGCGGACCCGTGCTTTGATCTGCGTGGTTCGCCTGCTTGGTCTTCTGCTGGGCCTTTGACGACTGACCCGTGCCTGACTGTGGATCCTTGGACCTGACCTGGTCCGTCGTATGCATGAATAGTCCTGTACCAGGAGGCACAGGACTAACAGGGCGGATGGAGTGGACAACCCTAGCCATTGTCTTATGCCAGCCAACGCCATGTTATACTTCCGTCTGTTGATATCTTGAGACCCTGGCCGTCGATTGATCCCATGGAGTCTGAGCCCAGGGTAGTGCCCTATTATTGTGTTATTTCATGTTATTATGAATGGATTGTCTTTTCCATGATGATGAAGGATGGGCCACCCTCCGTGGTGGTATATTATTTTTCATTATGATTGTACGCTAATGTATATGTATGCATTTCCCATAGAGGACGTGGGACGAATGACACCTCCGTGTTCCTCGTCCGGATACTTGGCCATCCCAAGTAGTCCGAGTATGACGGAGGGCCTTGCCATGGTGATTTAGTCGCCATGGGAGGGGAAGTCTCGTGTCTATACGATGGGAGCATCATATGGATTCTGGGAGCGTCACACATACAACAGATGAGATAGCTTGATTGCACATAAGCAAGCAGGCCTTCACCCAGACATAATGGTGAAATTATACCACGTGCGAGAGTTTGAAGGAGGCATGCAAAATCTTTGATGAAATGAAATCTTAAAATGAAATATCATGGGATGCCCCAAGGATTGTTCTTTGTACAGTAGGTAAGTGCAACATAATACGAATAATTTTTCAAGTTGATAGCAGTGTTGCTGGGATTATTGCACAACAAATTACAAAGGTGTTCCAGCAATATGCAAAACAAGGAGGCAAATAGCAAGAGCAAAGCTCCAAATCCACCTCAAATAACTCAAGTTTATTTTTTTTTTGTTGTATGCCGCATTTGTAGTTATGGCATCACTAGATAATATGTCCATTCTGGTTGTAGAATTGTTAAGATATTAACGGCTCTTACTAGTATATTCATCTGATTTGGACAAAATTAGATTAGCATTGGACAGATGGTAAGCATGTACCCTTGATCTAATGGGCCTAAAGCTATGGTAAATTGACTCATGCAGTAGGAGCATTGAAAAATGTGGTATGCTGTAAACTAAAGTTATATGCTGCTAAGTACAAATAATGGAAATAAATCTGAACAGGGGATAATATTGCTGATGCACACTTGTTGGATTTGCTTTGGTTGCATCAGCTTTGTTATGAGCTTGGTTGCATTATGCTGAATAGCAATTAACTCTTCTGGATATTGCTAAGTGGTAGATAGCAGGTGATATGTGCCAGCACACAAACCATTACATTCAGCACTCTAAAATTAAATCCCCCTTGAAACCCCCATGGTTTGGGTGCATATTCACACGGGGGGTGACTCCGGATGTCGAGAGCTGTTGGATAGGCATATTCACCCTTTATTCCTTAATCTACACCGTACATAAAATTCCTCGTTTGTGGGGTATGCATGTACAAAATTTACTATACTATATAACAAGATTTGCAAAATACTAAGATTTGAGGTGGTGTTGATTTTGTACATGCGCAACATAATTTTAGGGGCTCTCGCTGCCCTACGTCACCCCCCGTGTGAATATGCACCCAAACCAAAGGGGGTTTCAAGGGGGATTTAATTTTAGAGTGCTGAATGTAATGGTTTGTGTGTCAACCCAAAAAATTTTTTGCCTCTTCGGGGCCTTAAGAATTGATGAATGAAGTAGAAAATATTTGTAATAATATTATAGGCACTATTAAAAACATTTTATTGATATCTATTTATTTAGGAATTTAAAATAGAAAAAAGAAATAGAAACCATGATATAAAGTTAAAGGATTCAATATTGTAGCGATGTAAGATGTGATAATGTTCATTGATGCAATAGTGGAACCGCTATATAAGCATGCTATGGTGGTGCTATATTCATCGAACATAGATCCAACCATGAAGGTAGAGCAAGACAGAGCATCATCCTTGTCATTGGAGCTGTGAGAATGTTAAAATCTCTTGAAAGACGTATTTGAAAATCCATCTGGTAAAAAGCCATAATAGTTTATGTTCCAACTGTAACCAAGTCCGCAGAACAAAGGCATCATTCCATGCTTACTCCCAAGTCTGTGTTTCCAATATCATTTGACAAGCCAGAAGGAGTATAGTCATACAGGATGAAAGGGGATGTTCCAAATAATGGACCAAATGCTCCAAGCCGTGCAACAGCACTAATATAAATTCCATTTGGGCCAAAGATAGTTGGGTATGTTGATTTCTCCAATAACTTCAAATTCTCCTGCGTAGTATCCAATGGGATATTTTAATATCAAGTATGTTGCAACAAGCTTGGCTTCATCTTTCACACTTTATTCGTTTATGAAATAGACACTTAGATACATCTCAAACAACTTAGTACTATACAGTTTGCTCGATGATGCAACAACCTGTAAAAGCAGCAAATCTATGTCAACATATGTTGTTTTTAAGTTTATGATCATCTACGAAATCCTTTCAAGACAAAATGCTTGACATGCAAGAATATTCAGACAAAAAATGAACCTTAAATACTCAAAACATTTTGGTCATGAAAACCAAAACTTCGGATATTCTTCAATAGATAAGAATTTTTAACCATGAAACATACACAAATACTAAGAATGCAGAGTGAGCAGATTGGAGATTCAGCGTTCAATTTTTAAGAAAAGAAAAACTCAATCATAAACTTACAAGTACTTCTCAACGGTAAGATTTCTGGAAGTGAGCACGAGCTCCACAACCACCAAATTTCTTACGTTCGCAGCGTCTAGAATCAGACCAAAAGAGTTCGATCATACCATTGCAAGATTTCCTTTATTTCCCTCTTGGACTGCTCGTCGACATACTTCTGATAATAAGAAACCAAAGCCTTGGCAATGCTCTGGCGGATGGCATAGATCTGGGAGGTATGGCCACCTCCACGAACCCTAATCCTCATATCCACATTGGCAAAGCGTTGGCACCCAAGCAGCAAAATGGACTCGAAGGCCTTGTATCGAAGAATTGCAGGCTCCACCAGTTCGATGGGGCAGCCATGAAATTAAAAGCCAAATACCTGCAAATCATACTGGCTCAGAATTTGTGCTCAGATTTGTATTTGGGCTTCAGAAGGCTTGATTTGGCCAACAGGAGGGACGCACAACTCAGAGCAGTGTAGCTTATCGGATGATTGGGAGATATCTTGACTGCTGCTCTTTGAAACCCTAAAACAAACTTTTCATTATGAAAACACATGGAACCCAGAACCCGCAGCACCTGCATACCTGAGACAAAGAATGCTTCAGATAACCCTAAAATAACCCTAAAGTGAAATAACTCGATGCTTGCATGTATGGCTTATTAGAAAGAAATAGAGGAATAAACATAAAAGGGGGTAAACCATTGGGGATATGGAATTTAGACAATATAAAATGCGGAATGCACTCTAGAAGTACTGATTAATATACCTCGTGCAATATGGCCAACAAATCATATAAAAACCATAGAAAAAAATGTATAAAAACACAAAAAAAAACCCTGTTATTATGCTACGTATTAAGTTCTATTGGGATTACATTAAGCTTGTCTATCCCCCCTAAAATGGGAAAAAGAAAATTGAAAAAGGCCTATACAATGGGCTATCATGCAAGATTATTAAGTAGATTGTAGGATATGTACAAAAAAATTGTGCCGTTTGGCAATATTGATGGGCACTCACATGTATAAATTTAAGTATTTACTGATTGCAAGCAGTGTGAAGTGAGATAACCTTAGAGGACCTCAAGAGACCTGCTAAAAACTTAGGCTCTTACCCATGTACTTAGCTAACTGTCCTTTGGTTTTGCTGCAGGTAATAGGGTCCTCTACTCGATGTTTTGTATTCTTATAAATAAGGAGCTGGAATTATACCTTTTGGCTGAAACATATCGTGTGGAATTTGTGGTGTGCTTGTAGAATGCAATTTCATAATAGTTATAAGTTAACCTTGATGTGCTACTATTGATAAAGGTAATTTACTTACTCATAACATTAGTTGGGTAGTATTATGCTAGATACACAGTTGTATTATGGTTGATATGGAATTTCAGAGATATTTTATATTATTGAAGTATTATATGAAAATGATATTAAAATGACCTTGTATATGACTTAAGATATATGCGCATGTATGTCTTAAGGACTGCTTATTGATGCTTGTTTTTCAAGTATAATGGTTTGGGTTGACCAGACCAAAAGGTTTTTGCTTTGTCTTCAGTATAATGGTTATACCAATATCGTAGATAAAGGTTGGATACTATTCAGGTGTAAAAATATTTACTAAATCTTTGGATATATTTATTTCATAGGAAACTAGAAACGTTGAGTAAATTGGATCGCATCAATTACTGGATTAAGATGATGGTTATGCTGAACTATGACAAATGCAAAATTCCCAGCACTAACGTTGTTGTAGACCATTTTTGTGGTGTATCAAAAATAAGAAAATTCATGCATGGATCATGTGTAAGGAAATTAATCTGCTGGAAAACATTGGATATTTTTATTTCATAGGGAAATGGCAAAGTTAAGGAACTGGATGTCAGCAAGTAAGAAGTTATGAGGACCATACTTGGAGTTGCAGCCACGTTTATTGATGAAGATATTGATCATTGGAATAGTACTGAAATTGTTCATTCCAATGGCATTTGTCCATGGTGTAAACCACATAACTGATCATATGTGTGCACAAGGTTATGAGTAGTATTCTGATTAAATAAAGCAATACAGGCTGGGTAGGGCCTTGATAACAACAATGTCCTAACTCACCTTGTTGCTAAACCATTTTAATGTGCAAAAAATAAAGTTTACTGAGGCTTTTGTGACCTACAGAAGAAGGCAAGATTTTTTTTATAATAGGGTCCAAAATTTGTGGCATAATGACCGGCACAATGACCGGCACAGCCTAAGTTCCTAATTGGTACTTTAAATCAAATGATTAGATCTAAAGCTCTTGGAATAAAGCATGCCATAAATTTGAAGTTGGATAGTCTCCTAATTGGTACTTTAAATCAAATGATTAGACCTATCGTCTTTAAAAATAATGTTTGTGAACATTGTGAAAGTTAAATTCCATACTTTCGGGTATTATTGTATAGATATTTAAGTCGGCCCTAGTTGTAAAAATACAGTAAGGGAGGGTGTTAGAAATAGAGGTAAGAGTGCTAAAAATGGGTGCCAAATATACACTTCAAATCTTAGGAGGGAACATAGCAAAATAATATTAGTTTTTAATCTGCCGCATAAACGACTTCTGTTCTTCCAATTTATGCTCGATTCTAGTCATTTGGTCTAGATCTGGTGCTACACTTCATTTTTTCCTCAAAAATATCTGCCCAACATTGAAAGTTCTTGATTCATTGATCATTTAACACACAGACTTAGGTATGGCGAAGAAATTATTCCCAGACGGTGTTTCTGGCAGTCCTGGCTTTAAAAGAAGGCATTTTTTGTCCCAATCCGGTAAATTCTCGCTTCTCTTCTTTTTTCTATTTGAGGTAGCAGGATATTTGCCAATTGCACCTTTTTCCTATCTGTGAATCTGCTGGTTCGAGCTACAACAAGGTCGGTTGGGGCTATGGCCGTCCATCTGGAGTTCTGTAGCCTTTGTCAAAGGCTCCCATCAGACTGCCTTCTTGAGGCAGTTCATCCACGTGCATCTCCTTCTGTTGCTATTTTAATCATATTTTAATCGATCACTATATGGACAATGCAAAAAATGTGAAGAACACATCTAGTAGTCATTACTTGGGCATCATGGGCATACTGCCATACCAAGCACTGAAAATACCATAAAGCAAATGTGATACCATTGGAGCAAAACTTCTTCCGTGAGTAGTTGATTCAATATGTCTGATTTTAGGAACTTTCTGAAACAGTTATTAACCAATAAAAGCATTCATAAACCTATCCATCTCATAATTTTCTCATTTGAGCTCATGGCTTTGCTGCATAACACAAATAACATGAGATCAAGGCCAATAGTTGCAACCTGAAACCATCTACTAAGCATGAAGGCTAAGAGTTAATAGTATGAGATCCATAAAGACAAAGTCGAAAAATCCATCCCAAAATGAAAGGAACAATTGCCTCATGTCCAGGCAACAGAGAATAACTTGTATCTATAATTGAATATCTGATGACTGCCCTCCTTCAAATATTCAGCACCATATCTCATACTAATTTGCTAGAGTTAGAACACCATAGTCTATTCTAGTGGTGCAGTAGGAAACGTCTCAGGATGTCATTGGAAGCTGGTGCCACTACAACTAAAATCGGCACGACCATGAGGGCATTGCCTTGAAATGAGAGAAAAAGAGATGGCTGCTCCGTTGCATATAGATCTCCATGGACGGATGCCGCCATAGCCAATTGCAAAAAAAACAAAAGGGGTGTTACCCGAGTTACAGTACTATAGCCTATTCTTGTGGTGCAGTCGAAAACATCTCAAGGTGTTGGCCGAAAGTCGGTGTCAGAAATGAAGCCCCCATAGCCAGCATTGCCCTTTCCTTTAGACCACCCAGGCTCAGGCATGCACCATTGTCCTTTCCTTTAGACCACTCTAGGTACAGACATGCACCAGACCGAGATTAACTGTACTAGGAAGGTCGATTTGGTCTGGGTTCAAGGTTGGGGCTTACCAAAATGTTGCTATCGCCATTTGATGCCATTCTGTGAAGCTTCACCACAGCCAAATATGGAAGCGCCATACCTGCACTGCCTAACAGAGGATTTGCACGTAAAAGAGCCGCTCCAACTCTGTTCCATTCTATTCCCCCAGACCGCAGACTTTGTTTGAAGGCAAAGTTTTCTCTCACAGCGAACCCCTGGATATTGACAGATGGAAAATTAGAAATGCATACCTTTAAGGGGAGGTCATGGTCTTTGGACCACTTGATGCGCAAATGGCTATATCTAGAGTTGTGGTGATCCAATTGACAAGCTTAATGGCTCATTGTGTTGCCTGCATGAAATCAGAAATTGAAATTGGTATGGACCATGAGAAAACCAGCCAAAGAGAACTCCTTTTTTTTACCGTGATTGACATAGCAATACCCAGATGGACCACTTTGGATGGACCAGCAGCAGAATCTAAACAGACTACATTGTAACCATGAAGGACCTTCTATAAACCATGAATAGCACTTACCTACCAAGCTGATGGACCAACACGCAACTCCAATAAACCCACTGCATACCAGCATTGACCTCTTTACAACTTAGAATGGAACTGCTGTAGATCTTCAAAAAATGCCCAAATCACCTGAAAATGAGTCTAAATCCTAAATAATATAAACCTAACAGGGGTGAAAGGCTTTGATCATTCATAGCCTTAACTACAGGCTACTTCCAATCACCCCTGCTGCAGCACACAGATCAAATAATTAGTACTTGGGATCCCATGTTGATGGCAGCATTACCAATGCAACCAGCAACATGAGTTCCCAAACGAAAATATGATAGTTGCAAAACTTAAATATAACTTATGAGCATGTACAGTAGCACTTAATAGTTCATGCAACACTTCAATAGTTCATGGCAAATGCCTTCGACACACAACAAGAACAATTAGATACTAAAATTAAGATGGTAATTTGATTAGGACTTACAACTGAGTTCTCTTTGGCTTTGCACACCACTGTTGTGTCTTATAGCAGATTTCAGCAAAATATGTTAACTAACCAACAAAACTACTGCAACAACTTGAGTAACACATTAGAACATGGGATCTAGGACTCTGATCAGTCCTAGATCCCATCAAAGCACAAAATTACATGGAACCTAACTTGTCCTAAATAACAACACTGCTACCATGCAATTGATATTGAAATACAACACTACGCACGCTAACTAACAGTGAGAAACAATTCCATTGATTGTGTCCAAAATGCCAACAAAACTTGAGCACAATTCAATCACAAAAAAAGGGATATCCCATCACACACCAAGGCCTCGAAGGATCAAATCAGCCTCTTTCCTGTAAACATAATTTAGAGCCATGGTTTTCTTAACTGCTGGTGTTGCATCAATGGCATCTTCATCAATCTCTTGGACGTCACTTTTATTGCTGTAAATTGGCTTGTAAGCATGGTGGCTCTCATCCACATTATCAGCAAAGCCATTGTTTCTGCTATGATATGCATCAGGGTCAGTCCAATGCCAGTCAGGGTCCAAATCAGCCTTGTTTCCAGCCTTATTCTTGTGATTGTCCCAAGAACAAATGTGTGTGTCCTCATTACTGCATCCCACAAGCTCATCCTCATCATCATAATCACTAACTTGGCTGTCTATGTACATGGCAGCATCAACAACCAACACCTGAACAACCATAAAAGCCTGCCTGCTCATGTTCAAGCACATCCTCCACAACTGCATCATGCTCATGTTCATACGGCACATCCTCCACAATTGCTTCATAAACATGAGTAGGCTCAACTGCAGCAACAGTTGGATTAGCAACAACTAAAAATGGTGTGTGCACAGCTGGAATTATTCCAGATCTAGCTAACTTGTCCCTTGGCTTTCTAACCCTCTCTTTGGCTTTTTCTCATGCATCCTTAATCTCTCATGATCAAACCTCTCATGATCAAAGTAAACTTGCATTTCCCATTCTGATCAAAGTACTTTGATCTGAACCTATATAGCACTATGCTGCTCATATCTAATGTCACTCCTTTTCTGCAATTCCCTTTCCAATCTTGCATCTGCCCTTCTCTTCATGTCAAGTCTTTTTCTCCAATTGTATTTTCTTCCTATTCTCTACATGATCCTTTCTTGCCTTAGCTGTTTCCTTTTGTTTCTTATCAGCATCAATTCGAGCTGCAATCATTTAATTACTAGTCACCATTAACCTGCCTGCTAGCACCTCGGGAAGTTTGGATCTCCTAGCAACAATTGGTTGATGGCTGGCTTGCTTCGGAGCTGCTATTGCTGCTGTAGGGGCAGAATGCAAGTTTACAATAGAAGTGGATTTTCATCAGACATTTGCACACACCATGCTACAAGTTCTGCCTCCTCCTCTTTTGTCAAACATCTTGGAACAGCCAAATTTCTCTTCGGTTATCCCATTAACCCAATTCCTAAGAGTTGTCTTAGGAATACCAAAATGCAAGGAGGCCTTTCGTAATGACATAAGGCCATCATCTACAGCATCAACAGCCTCCTCCATTTGCTCTTGGATCCAAGAACCTCTACTCATAACTCTAACCCTTTTAGAACTTGGATTTAACACTGGAAGTTGTTCATGAATCAGTCTCTTAATCCTTTGCTTTAAGGCCTTGGGTGCTGGAGGATCTCTCACAACTCTCCCACTCTTTAATTGCATGGCAGCAGGCTGAAGATTTCGTAAACCCCCTCACTCAAGAACTTAAATTAAAGCAAGCAAATAAAAGCACCTAAAGGAGAGCAACAAGAAAGAATGAACCAATGACAGACCCAATAACAGATCTATTTAATTATGCTCATCCGATTTTTGGCTGCTACTTTATAGCCGTAGAAATAATGAGGGTTAATTTCTATTTACAAGCTGAAAGGAAATAGGAGAGATCCTTACCTAACAAATCAATGGCCTTGAGTGCAAGGATGTATGATCTTAAGGCTAGGATTTGCCAGCCTCCACCTGCCTGCAATTTTAATTCAATTATGAGCAATATACCAGAAAGAAGTGGGCTATAAGAACGAGCAACAACCTTTTGGCTTACTTGCATCCTTGCATATGACCACAAAGTGGAGATATTACCATGGTCGAGTCAAGGCAATCATTGCAGCTGCTGCAAGTATTGCTTATAACCAGACTTTTAGGGCTGCCAGAATCATACAGACCTAAGAATGAAGGACGAAATCTTGGAATGTTTTCCCGAATGGTGCCAAGGAATGTTTCAAAATTCAAAGCCAGCAGCATTAGCTTGAAAATCTCATGCCCTGGGGTTTGATTCAAGCTCTTGGCGCCAGATTTGCCGCCCAAACTAGACCCTAAAGCATGGTCTAAGGATTAGCCTTCACAAACATTTGTGCTCCCTTCTCTTGCCGCCAAGAGCCTGAATCGTGCCATAACCGTCTCCTCTGCAGCCGTCCTGGTCCAAGCACGTGCATGCAAGGTGTGAAATGGAGCCATCTCCACCCTATCGCCATCGTCACAGCTCTCGGCATAGGTTCCACTGGTCGATGTTGCTTGGTCCATTAGGGTTAGGGTTCGTCCATGTATTTTTGTCACGTTGGACTTTTTTTGTCTCTTTAAAGTTTAATGGTTTTAAACGGGGGCTTAAGTTTTGGGGGTGGTCCGGACCATTGAACCTCCATGATCCAAAGACCATGACCTCCCCTTATTTAAATAGCATCTGTGTTTCGGCTAAGATATTTGGGCATGTAATTTGGACCCGAAAAGTAAATGCCTGGTCTTACTGTAGCATTTATGGTCCAGAAAGCAATTGGTAAATTGTTAAACATTATTAGGGCCGTGGCCATTTGACATTTTCACATTTTCACTAGGTAACCTATGTTTTACCTATATGTGAATTATTTGGGTTGTATTTTTGCAAAATGGGTTGTCACTATTAGCCGAAATGGAAAGCTAAGGCAAATAGCTTGAAATTATTTTCCTACAGTCGAAATTATAGGGCAAAGTCACAGTATAGCATTGGAGCACAGCCTGGGGAGCTATGGGCATGCCATAAGCTAGAGGCAACAGAGCAAGCTATCGCAAGAGGGAGAGGGACACCCATCGATTCCAAAAAAACAAAGACAAGCAGATTTGCCTATTTGATTGCACCGAACAGCACGACAGTCAAAGACTTCATTGCAATGCAAAAGGACCAGGTGATCAGCAGACTATATAGAGGAAGTCTCCAACAATAACCTGCCGCTTGAAGAAAACCAGAAGAATGTCCGCCCTCTACAAAGGGGGGCGACATCAGCAAAATGGCTCGATCATAGCTTTAGATCCAGGAGAAAAGAAGAGAAAGCTTTTCTATACTCTAACAGACAAAGCCATCCGATCAAGTTCCATCATCCTTGGCATTTATCTCTGTGCAAAGTTATTCTGCTAAGCATAGCTTGAAAATAGCAATATGCCTAGCCACTAAAAATGCCGCTTATTTGAGGCTATCGGAAAAAAATATATGTTAGTGCATTTTTTAGTGTATTTTCCTTGCCAAAAAATTACCGAATTTTTTTTAAGATGACCAGAATTTAGAAGTGGGCGGATTTTTAGGGGCCAAACTCCGTTATTTTCGAACCATGCTGCTCAGTTTTATCATCAAAGCATGTATCATTTTTTGGAACAAGGAGTCTTTCCTTCTCGTCTAATAACCTTTCAAAGAAAAGAGTATGTTCACACATAGTTTAATCAAAACAGTAGTGTAAATATATTTGTAGCTACTAATTAACACACATAAAAATCACTAGTTTGTGTAATACACGTGGAAAATCAAAGCACACATGGATTTTATGTAGGGAGTTTACGCTTCCAGCCCAGGAGGTTTTGTTCTCATATATTTGCATGACTTTCACGGCGACTTTGACCTCGCATTACTGGTCCTCCACTATAAATGTGAGCTGGATCTTCCACATCCTCCTCGTCATGAATCTGCAAGAAATTGTGCAGCACACAAACATGCAACCACCACCGAGGTGAATATGGCAAACGAATTGACATCTACTGCAAAATCTTCCATCCATCCTTAAGGAATGCAAAAGCATTTTCAATCAAAACTCCGACCTCTGACAATTTTTTGGAGAAAAGATTTGATTTGTTTAGGAGTGTCGTTTAGCTCTCTCGTTAGAATCAGCATGAAAGAAAAAATTCTATAGCCTAAATCACCCAACAGAAAGGGTTTGGCTCTCAGTCCACAGATCCTCCTAATAGGAAGAGCAAGAATCTGCCTGGTCATGAGCTTGTTGTATGAAGAAAAGTATGGAAATGACATGTATCGTGTGATCCCCCCTAGTGCATCACATCAAATGTGCCAAACAACCTTGAAGGCATCTCAAGTGCTTAAAGAAGAACAGAATAGATATGATGCCTGCACCAATAGTCAGCTGGTGTGAACCGAGTTGCTGGCTTTGTAGCGCAAAGAGGTATGAGAGATATGGTCTGCAAGCGTTAGTAGCATGTCTTTTTTTCAGTGATTCTCACGCGCAATAAAGTTCTTGTAGGACTTATTATGCAAATGAATATGCAATTCATCCTATCAACCCGTAGTATTGCCATGTGAAATGCCTTTACCATCTAAATGTGGCACTCCCGTATCAACAACTATTAGAGCAAGATCAAGCAAATGGTTGAAACTCAATGAATGTTTTGAACAAAACTATGCTCCTAGTGTGATATTAATGTAGAGTGTCCTATTAAAAAGTCAGCAAAGGTTTGAAATTGGACTACCTATATAAATTTCCAGATTGCACAGTCAATTGATTAAGCTGTAGGATCATAAGTAAGCCAAACCAATAAACAGACAACTAAACGTGGTTTTTAACATGCAACATTGAAGGCAAAGGAGGTCAGAAATATCATGTGCACAACAAAATAATGATAGGGAAAGCTTAACTGATGTTTGTGGTGTGCTTAACAGATCACATACTGATCAGGTGATGAAATAGAGGGATATTTGGCACCATAATTCACTGAAAAGGTAGTGTGTTAGGACTTCTTCAAGATGGCTTCTATACTTCAGAAGAAAACATCTACTACATTTTCTAAGTTTTGAATTTCAAGTGTTAATTCTTTAACTTTGATTCCTTCAAAAAGTCTGCTAAGAGTTTGATAAAAAAAAGTGCTGAAAAGGAGACATGCAGTGTATGCTTGAAATAACAAAAAAGAACAAGAATTCAGAGATTGTGCATTGGCTTGACCTGTTTCATGCATCCGAACTTAGCAAAGGCTTCAATTTGAGTCTGCAAAACAATATTCAAATTAGTTTCAAAGCTGACCGAACATATAGTTAGTCAAGTTGTTCGGCTTAATGAATTTCGAAAACAGTCATGTTCAAAATATATAAATACATACCTCCTAAAACACAGGTCGCTTCCACGACTGTAAGCAGGCAAGCTTACTATGTAAGCAGACAAGCTTTGACTATGCGGATATCTGTCGAATCTTTGAGGCTACACACAATTATAACTTGTTATCTAATAATGAGATGCAAGAATACAGACCATGTGGTCCACATGTTTTCAAGAAGCAGGTATGTTGTTTCTTAAGCCACGGCCATTATAAACTCTAACATGATTCAACTATGTTGCATGTCTTGATCGCCACTTCCTTTTGCATAGCATTTCATTTAACTTCATCAAAATGCTACTCAAAGCATACCAAGATATCTTAGATATAATATAGGTAATGTTTTGTTTATTGTATTGTGAACAGAACTCATACACAAGGCCATTGTGCAACAGAGGAAAATGAGCACATACACATGAACATAAAAATAAAATAAATTGATAATGTACAGTTCAGTATTGACAATTTACAACCTTAAAGACTGATGTGGTTTTGTGCACTCTTTCTTTCTTCTCCGTTTCCCCTTCAGGGAAGGGTGGAATGAAGGAATCAAAGTTGCAGATGAGGCAGTTAAGGGGAATGTTTTTTAGTTGATTTCGTAAAGAAGAAGAGAGGGCACCACGGTTGCATATAAAAGGCTGCAAGAGGGATCTACATGGCTTTCTTTCTACAAAGGGGAGGAAAAACAGAATTGTTTCAGTTGCTTTTCCAAGAGGATCTACAACAGGGATCTTTTCAGTTGCATATAAAAGACTGCAACAGGGATCTACATGACGGAGCAACTAGTTGCATTCTCGTCATATCCATAGTCATATTCATAATATTCATAGGGCAGAACCCGGCTATGGCTATAACTGGACGTATGGCCATGGCCATAGCTAGAATCGGCATGTTTATACCTAGAATTGTAGTAGGAGGTTATATCAGAATCAGGTTCCTCAAACACAGGAGTAATGATGCTCTGAAATGGCGCATAAACGCTGTAATGGCTTCCATACTGGTAGCACCACATGTCAGCATTTTTGGACACTTTTTTAGCCTCCTTAAGCACCTTGCTTGGGTTCACAGAGCCTGTTACAATTACTCTCTGTTCTGGGTAGTATATCTCCACCGAATGCACCCCTGAAACACCACAAAACTGCACATGAGAGATCTGTGACAAATACTCTTGTTAAAAAATTAACTCTTCAGGCCATATCCAGCTAGAGAGAGTTACATCATATGGCCATATCTAACTCGAGTTTACCTCTCATCTTCTCCAGTGCCTTTCGAACCTTCTTTTCATGCTTCTGTGTGGGCATTTGGACCACCATCTCTACCACCTGAGATACAGATACGAATTTTTAGAACCATTCTAAAGCATTTATGCATGTGAATGGAGATATGACGGAGCAAAGTACTACCTCAGTTCGAGTGCTAGCAACGCCCATATTTTGAGCTTCTGTTCCGCACTGAAATTTGAGTATATTTATACAGGTATTCCTCTGATGTGTTTTTTCTCCTAGCCGTCCGATCTCTCCCAAATCTCTGGTCTTTAGGAAACCTCCAAGGTCTTTCTTTTTAGTCTATATTATTTGGTCTGGAAACTGTAGGATACTACTAATTGATAAACATATAACATTGACTCTTGCTTGGGCGCATGTCCCCTTGGCCATGCTTCTGAAGAGCCTACAATGTTGCTACAGAAGAGTTGTGGACACACCAGTAAGTTCCCAAGTTCTTGGGATCTCTCCAGTTTTGGGCTCTGATTATAATTTCTATTTTACCCCAAAGATTAGACAAGGACGACATCCTCGTATCAGATTAGATTGGATATGGATGACACCCTCATATCTTAATTCTTGTGATGAGCTTCTATATTATTCTTTCTCATCTTTAAACTGTAGATTATAATATATTCTGGCGATGGTTTAGTGGTTAAGTCTTTAGGTTGGGGTCTACCCCACTAAGGATTCAAAACCCACTAGCTAGCATTGGGTAGAGAAGTGGATGAATGCAAGTCTCATCATGTGTGTGCATTGTATTTTTTGTTGAACTGCTCTTTTCCCTTTGTGTCTAATTAGCACCATTAGGCAAGAATGCAAGAGCACATTAGACTGCTCATGAAGAATGCAGAACCAATTTTGATTACAAATATCAAACACCCTTCATCTCATAAAGAAACAGAACCAGTTCCAATCCTCTTTTCTATGAGCACCATTAGGCACTAATACAAGAGCATGTTAGACTTCTCATGAAGAATTCAGAACCAGTTTTCATTATACGATATCAAGCAAATCGTTCATCTCATGAAGAATGCAAAACTAGTTTTAATCTACTCTTTTTCGCAAGCACCATTAGCCACAAACACAAGAATACGTTAGACTGCTCGTCAACAATACATAACTATTTTTTATTACACGATATCAACCAAACCTGTCATCTCATGAACAATGCAGAACCAGTTTTCATTACACAATATCAAGCAAACCCTTCATCATTTGGGCCATTGGATTTGTTACAGAAGACTTGCTCTTCTTGCAAATTCAGCAAGCTTTAGCATATCTATATCTACCTCTCTACTATATCTATGTTCTTATGTTTGTCCCACTCAATCCGACCGTCCTACAGTTCACGTGGCTTTGGGACATATCTTACGGCTCAGATGGCTTGGGAGTTTCTATATAGATGATTCTACGGTCCAGGTTGATTTGATCCTGATCGTCGGTCCGAGATCCGACGGCTCACGTTGCTTGAGGACATATCCTACACATGGCTTTAAGAATTATATGTAATCGATCCTACGGTCCAGGTTGTTCTTGATATTGATCGTCGGTCCGAGATCCTACGGCTCACGTTGCTTGGGAACATATCTTACGGTGCACATGGCTTTAGGAATTATATGTAATAGATCCTACGGTCCAGGTTGTTCTTGCTCTTGATCGTCGATCCAAGATCCTACGACTTTTGTCACATGGCGCGATCTCGGCCCTTAATTGGGTCCAACGGCTCATGTTGAATGCTCGGTCCTTAAGAAGAGGCTTTTAGAGTTTTTATGTTATTTAGGGGATTTGAATCCTAGTCATTGCCTCCCAATCCCCCCATTCTAACCACTAGACCAAGCATTAATTCATTAAAACATACTTAAGCATAATGGCCCAATTAAGATAAATTAAAAAAAAAAAGAATATAAGAGAATCTTGAGTGAGTTTGAAGGAATCATTCTTAAAAATTCCAGAATGTTGTAGAAAGTTCTAGAAAGTTCCAAATTGTTCTAGAAATTTCTAGAAAGTTCTAGAAAGCTCTAGAATATAAGGAAAGCTACGGGAATGTAAAGGAATCTAAGAAAATACTTCCAGGAAGTTCTAGGATGTTTTGAAAGTTTTAGAATGTTTTTGAAAGTCCTAGAATGTTCTAGAAAGTTCTAGAATTTAAAGGAATCTAAGGGAATCTAAGAAAATCTCATAAAATGTAAGGGAATATAAAAAACATTCATAAGTCTAAGGGAATCTCTTAAAATCTAGGGGAATCTAAGGGTATCTTTATAAAATATAAGGGAATCTTGATAAAGTCTTAGAGTATCTAGTGGAATCTTCATAGAATCTATTTGAATCTCATATAATGTAAGGGAACCAAGGGCAATCTCATAAAATCTAAGGGAGTATACAGGAATAAAGGAATCTAAAAGAATCTTCATAAATTCCTACAGTACCCAAGGAAACCTTAGTTCTAGGAAGTTCTAAAATATTCTAGACTGTTTTTTATTGTTCTAGAATATTGTAGATAGTCGTGGGTAAGCACCTAAAAATAAAAAGTTCTTTTTTTTTTTTTAAATTTGTGAAAGTCAAAATAGAATGTTCAATAATGCTTTAGATAGTCTTAAAAAATTCTCTAATGTTCTAGATGTGCATAAAAGCCAAAATAAAATGTTTTGGAATGTTGTAGTATGTGCAAAGAGCCAAAATAGAATGTTTTAAAATGTTTTACATGCTTGTGGGTATGGACCTCAATCTATAAATAGAAAGCTTTTTTATTAATGTGCTGTAGGATGTTCTAGAAAGTTCTATAATGTTCTAGATAGCCTTAAAATATCCTACTAGAAAGTTTTTTTGAAAGCCTGCAAATTCTCCAAATAGAATGTCTTTGAATATTATAGAGGATTCTAGAATGTTCTAGAAATCCTAAAGTAACAACGTGAGTAAGCATATCAGGACCAAAATAAAAAGTTTAAATTCTAATTCTCTATAATGTTCTGAAGCATGCGTCGATAGAAACTTGCGCCGTAGGAACATGCTAAAACTCGAACATGCGTCGTAGGATGTATTAATTTTCTTGTATATATATATCCAAAGTAATTCACAGAAATGGATCCTCTGGCACAAGTTTACCACCCAACCAGTTCAGGCTTGAGAGCACAAGCAAGCAATCTATTTCTGGGTTTACCTAAATCTGAGAGCCTGACTGAACAACCGTTTAATCTTCTCTGGGTTTAGCTTTAACCTCTAGCAAGCTTATATGGAAGAATAGAAAGAGGATTTCAGTCTAACAAGAAGGGAAAACTAGGTCTATTGTGTCTAGAACAATATAATTTTTTGAGTAGGAATTTCTGGTTCAGACTTAGAATAGGATAGGCGTTGCCAGATATCTCTATATTATTGTCATTGTCTTCTCCCATTTGCTCAAATTGTCTGTACTTGATATCCCCTTTTGAATAGTTTTTTTTTTTTTGAAGAATATAGGAATATATTAAACCACTAGAATGTGATCAAGTACAATGATAAGTGTGGTGCTAAGAAATGAAGTGCCCATCATGATTCACAATCTGTAAGAATGTCGACCAAATTTCCCGCTTAACTGTGCCAGACAAGCTTGAGACTTGGTAAGCCTGCCACAACTTATGCCTCAAGATCGGAACCAACCGAAAAGGGCTAAGCACTGCATTCTGAAAGACCTTCGCTCTCCGTCTTTTCCAAATCAACCACAGAAGCCAAGCTCTGCATAAATGGAACGCCTGCTGCTTGGCCACTGACCAACTGCTAGGAAAGACTCCCATGAGAAGCTTCGACCGCATGAAGAAGACCCAAAGAGGGCTCTCACCCGGGACCAAGCTGCCCCTACCTCCGTGCATAGGACAAAGCAAAGCTCAATGGTCTCTCGGCCCTCCCACATAGAGGGCATGTTTCCGCTACCTGAGGCTTGAACCTGTGTACTCGGACATTCACCCTGAGGCTACGGTGCAAGATCTGCCATAAAAGGGTACGGATTTTAGGAGGAGGCAATGTATTCCATGCCCACTTCCACATGGCGGGCCACTTACTCCCTGGAAGCTTAAGTGACCACTTATCCGAAGGCGGCAATGTGTCCTGAAGCGCTAGAAGCCCATAAGCCGATGCTACAAACTGAGATGCATCAAGTCCACTATGCGACTTCCAAACGCGATTGACTTGAGAAGACAACTGCAATGGAATAGCATTCGCAATTCTGGCCCAAGTCCGAATGTCCCAACGCCGAAGGCCAAATCGATCCCTAAAAAACTCCCACGGCGCCAGGTGACCCTCCCAATACCAGTCACGGATGGATGTTACCCCTGCAGCAATCCATCGGCGCTGAGTACCTGGGTGTAGGGAAGAGGCCAAGGGAGATGCAGAATCCAAGGGTACCCAAAGAAAGGCCGATGAGGCTACCATACACCTGCTAGGGTCCAATGAAAAGAGAAACTTGACCACCTTCCAGGCCTTGAGGAGACCTTTAAGAAAAGGCGAAGCATGAGGGAATGGCCGCAAATCCTCAAACAGAGCCCACGGCAACTGAGCCGGAATTGCTGGCTTCCTAAACACAATAGAGTGGCGAAGCGACTGTGCCAACAGAGCCAATCCTGGGGATTGTTGCTCCTGCAACAACTGCCAGATGAATTTCGACACCAGAACCTTCGTGTGCAAGGACACATCAAGCATACCTAAGCCCCCCGCCTTTCTGGGACGCACACACTTCCACCATGCGACCTTCACTTGGTCCATAGCCTTTATATAGGCGATATCCAATAAGACCTTTTATAATACAAATCCTTTTTTGGGTTGCCCCTAGGGGGGCAATCCCTTGTTTGTGTGGGTTTTAGGCATATTCTTGATATATGCCAGTATATCCTTAGAATATGCGAAAAACTGCTACAAACTTGCTATTGCCCGTAAATTGGCGGTCACCCCTGTTGCTGGGGGACCGCTGTTCGAACCGGCTAACCGGCTGTGTGGTTCCGGTGGAGTAACATTCTTCGAGAACTGTCGGGTTCTTGAATTTTATGCTTAACATCTTGGTAGATGATCACTTTTGATACTGTAAAAGGCGAAGGAGGAAGTGAGGGATCTTCGATCAATGAAACAAGAAAAGTTGGCCTCTCTTCTGAAGCCAAGGAAGAACCACAAAAGAACCTTAATGGACCAGAGGAGATTAATCAAGCATTTATTCGAGTACGTTTAGTGTTTTAGGGTTTTTGAATTATTTGCATGTCGAGATTTTTTTTCTCTGAATATGTGTTTGTGCTTTCTCTCGTCTAGATGCTGCAGTTTGATAGTGCCACTTTGTTGAATGGATTTCCAGATTTTGGGTTGTATAATGGAACGTGGACTGATCCTGGGTGTTTCTTAATTCCAGCATTCTTTCCTATGCCCATTCCTGCTGGACAATACCAGGCTACTGCTGCAGAGCAAAACATTCAACAAGGTGGTCTGTTTGCAGTCCCAATGATTCCCAGTATTAGTCCCAGTTTACCAGGAATGATTCCATTTCCATACGGTGGTCCTCTGTGAGTAAATTCCTGAATCTCTAAAACTTCCCATTTTATTATGACTGTTTCTGCATAGTTCTAATATAGCTATTATAGAAGCAATTAGCACACATGTAAAAGTGCTGCTCACCATGTTTGGCTTTTCATTTTCTTGATTTTCAATATCCAGGGGTGGAGCTCCCAGGGATACCCAGCATTCACCATCAAATGCAGCAGCATCAGAGGGCCTGCCAGCAAACCAAGCGCCTCTTGCAAGCTGTGGCAGTGGCCGTGACCACCGTTTATCCTTGTATATTCCAACCCAGGATGATGCCAAAATCTGGCTCCAATGCTTCACCAATTTGTTGGAAGAATCTTCTGCATTTCTTATTGACAAATGTTATGCCATATCCGAATTCACAAAGTATTTTGACGACGAGCCTTTTCGCCAATCTTTGGTAGATCATCAGCCTCATTTTGTAGTAGGTTCCCTAGCGAAGACTCTTTGGAGCTGTAAGGATGAACAAATGGCAAGAGCTATTATGGATCTCATTCTGAGATTATGCGCACTTGCAATGGATGAAAGTCGAGAGATTTTTGAATAATTTCATCATTCATATATCTCTTGACCTCGGTTCTGAGCTACTTGTGTCCAATCACGGCCAGTGTTATACGGTAATTCTTGTTCTCAAAGTTCACATTAAACAAGAATGTCTTTGTTTACTTCTTTCTTTTGAGTTCAAATATCGTGGGTTTGATCATGAATGCTTGCAGTTACACGTTTTTGGCCTTCTGTTGGATATTCACAGCAACTATGATTGTTCATTGCCTCAAAGTCTGAAGTCTGAACGAGAATTTTTCGTGAAACTCGTTTCTGGATTGCAGCTACCTGGGCGCAACATTTTTCTATTCAGTGCATATTTGGTCTCTCTCTAGTCTGATGATGGGATTCACTGAAGAAATTTTTATTGTGATTTTTAGGGAAGAAATTAAAGGGAAGATCTTGTTTGTCTTCTATAAAGTATCCTGTCTCTAGGGAGGTGCACCCGCGCTTCTTAGGTTTTGCCCTCAGATCATATATTTAATAGTAAATACTCTTCTAAAGACGCAGAGTGATGAACTTAGAACAAACTGTATAGGTAAACTAGATGCGTCTCTAAACTTAGTTCATATGGTTATTTATTGTCATTACTTTTGCTTGTATATGCAGCATTCCTGACAACTCAACATTTGACATCAGCTTGCTAAATTCTGATGGCAGATGTTGCGCTGATGCAAATAAGCAGTCATTTACGCAGTCAGAAGACTCATAAGATGAACTGGATCATGACTTGTGTTTTACAAGAATGTTTGCAGTAAGGGTGCATTGTTGTCTCCAGATAGGCACTTGCAGGTTGCTACAGTGAGATTGATACGCCATGTCTGCTCCGAAGAAGCTGATGGACAACATGGAATTAGTATCTTGCTTGAAGAGGGAATTGCAGATTACATATTTGAGGTCTTATGGGGATCAGGCAAGTCCTCGTTGTGGGAAGAAGACCAAGTTGAAGTAAGCTGTTTTCTGATATTATCTAGTTTACTGTAAACAGAAGTTCCAGTAATTTAATGGGAGATGCTGTCTGCGGCTAGAGACTTCCCTAACCATGCCTGTTTTGGGCTCGATGCACTTATTGACATCCTGCAGCATTTAATGGAAGTAGTAGCCTTCTATCCAGTCCAAGACAGCCTCTTACGTTTGCTTTCCAGTTTATTTTCAAATGGTCCTGAAATCATAGATGTCAAAAAGGCTGATCAGATACTACGGCTACTTGTGAAGTTTGTGCAAAACCAAGCAAATACGACTGAAGATTTGCAATTATCTGGTGGCTGTAGCGATCTTTCTCCTGATAATTTTATAGCTGCTTGTTTCACGATAACTGCACTCCTGCAAGTGCCATCTTGTGTGAACATCCAGTCTCTGCCTCATATGCTTCTCACAGTTGCAAATAATGTCCTGAAATGTCTTTTGTATGGTTCATTCATTTTGCAAGGTTCTCACAGTTGCAAATAATATCATGAATGTCTTTCGTATGGTTCATTCATTTTGCAAGGTCATTCATTTGGATCCTGAAGTTTTAAAGCTTTCAGCTCATGTGCTGCAAGAAGGATATGTCTTATGCCAAAGTAAGTGGGTATTTTTAAAATCTCTCTGGGATTTATTTGGAGGGAAATTTCTTTCATCATTTATTGCAAATTTGGATAAATTGGACGACGAGATCGTAGAAACAGTATTTATTACTTGTACACGCAATATTTGTATGCCCGCATCAAAATGCCGGCGAGAATATGGTAGCGAATGACATTGCAAAAATAAGTATTGCTTTAACTCAAGCCCTAAAGCATTGTCCCTATATTGCATCAAATCTGCTTAAGCATGGTATTATCAAGGTTTTGCGTAGATGGCTTATCCTCTATAGTCTTCATGCTTTATTTAACATTTTTATTTCTGGTCTTGAGCTTATTTTCTATCTTATCTCTTTGGCCTCAAGTCCTCAAGACTTTGTATATGACAACATGTGGTTTGATATCTCGAATAAGGTAAGTTGCTCCACATTTTTGAAATCTAAAGGTTTGGTTGTCTAAGTCAATGGAAATGCAATTGTAGGTCTGGCTCATAGTGTTATATATTGAAAACAAGGAAGATCACCCACAATTAATAATTAGAGCTATGTGCATCCTATGTATGATCTTATGTAAATCCTTCCATACTGGTTTGTTGAGGCAAGCATCTCATGCCATTTAAAGGAAAGACCCTACTTTCTAAAATGTTAACATATCAAACCATTACCCAATAAGCCATAAAAATTAGAACCTCATTCCAAACCTTTAAAAAAATTTTGAAAATCGTCTACAGCAAACCTTATAGAGCTGTGTTTAACCTGGTAAAACTACACATTTTGAATATGTCGGAAGATGCTATCAAACTATCACAGATTAATATTGTATCCATGGAAGAGAATATTTTGCGCTTGCTTCTTGTTCCATCTCTTGAGGTTTTTTTAATAAGCTTCAATGCTCAAGCACAATACAATACTTTGCCATATTTCTTCATTACGGCTCCAAGTTCTTAAGAGTTGTTGCATCCTACTGTCTAGAACTCATATGTTCACAACTATGACAATATTCTTGTTCGGAATGTCATGTTGTTTTTCTTGACGAAGGACGACATAAGGGCTTCTTGCTTCTTCATGGAGACATGGTTTTAATTCATTTTCCTTAGTTTGCTCGAACTGTCAGGTTCTAGAATCAAATTACTTTTTGTGACAGGCATAGGCTTTAAATTATAAAGAAAAGTTTATGTTTTTTTTTTTTTTTTCCATACCATCGCCAGACCAGTACAAGCATATGAAATGGAAGCTTATGGGAGACGCTCCTCTCTTTTTGTGTGTCTCATTTGCTACAAATCAATAGGAACAATAGGAACAAGAAATTATTTTAAACATTTCTTTCGTAAACAACAAGCAGACTAATAACCATTTGCTCCATACAATGCAAAGACAACGACAAAACCTACATAGGCCAGACGGCAAATGTCAAGGCACGATCATGTTACCTAAATGAAGTCCATTGAAAAAATCACCAAGGACATTGCCAATCACAAACTATTCCATGATTGTTCCGAAATCCAACTACTTCATACAACCAACAATAAGAAAAAAGCTAATCGATTAAAAAGAAAATCCAACAACAAATAAGCCACCACTATAGGCTATAACAATCTAGTAATCAACCTGTCTAAAACAAAAAAGTAGCAGTGCATTAAAAGAAGAAGCAAAATCTAACAACACTAAAGAACTTATAACCCAACAGCTTAAGTGAAATAAAGAACACCCACATTTCATTTGCTTACTACATCTAGTCTTCTATGATTTTAATCTACATAATTGTGGTTTACATAATCGTGGTTTAAATCTAGCCTTTCAATTAATGACTACCCTAATATCTATAAGTTGTTTTAACATATACAAATGTCTATTTTTCACATTCCTTTAGCCTAATAGTTTATCTCCTATATGTATTGGGGAATGGAAGGGGGGAGCCCCTTTCCGGTTTGGAAGGGGGGCCCCCCGACCGGCGGCAGCCGGGAGGGGGTCCCTTCCAAACCGGAAAGGGGCGACCCCTTCCATTCCCCAACAAAATGGAAGTTGGGAGCGCACAGATTTCTGGTGGAGCTGGTGGAGATTTCATCCGGTTCTTTACTCCTCTGGCAGGTCTGCAAAAAAATTTTTCCGCTTCTGATTTGGGGGAAAAGCAGAGTTCCTGTGATAAAAAACAGAGTTTTTTGGGAAGAAAAATCATGGCAGAGAGTGTTTATCCAGATCATTCACCGAGTGCGCCAACGGTAAGCAGAAAAGACCAAGAAAACTTGCAGAAATCCTCAGGATCAGGGGCATCGGCCGAATTGGAGAATGGGATTCCGGCATATCAACAGGCTGCAGATCGGGATCGGAGGAGGAGGCGAAATCCAGGTTGCCGTTGTCTGTGTTGCATATGCTCTACCCTTTTAGTCCTTATCCTAGCCATAGCCATAGTTATTCTGGTTGCATATTTAGTTTTGAGACCCATAAGAGCACCAAATACTCTGTCCAAGATTAAGCAGTAACGCTGGATTAAGCAGTAGCAGAGCCCGGATTCAGCGATTTCTTCTTACCGGATTGCAGATTGCAGATTTCTTCAGTGATTGCAGATTCTTCAGCGATTTCTTCTTACCAGATTTATTCTTACCGGATATTTCGGTTTCTTCTTACCGGATTAGCGGAACGCTCGTCCCAACTTCCATTCCGCGATGGAATGGAGGACACGTGGCACAACAACAACGAATTCCAGCGACCAACTTCCATTTTGCTTTTCTAATGAGAAGCTAAATCCAAGCCTAAAACTACCCAAGTCTCCTGTTGCGCCTTTTTGCTAGTTCTTTTCTTTTCTTTTTTTGTTGTTTGGGGGGGGAGGGGAGCGGTCATCCCTGTTGCTGGGGGGCCACTGTCTAGCCCCTTCTAGTCATCTCTTTGATGGCCTAGGATTTTACCATCAAATCTGTTGAGCAGCAGACAAAAAGCTATCTGGAGCTTTGCACAGACTAATCTGGAGTGATCGAGATGTCCTTCATTTTTATTGCCTAATACTTCTGCATTTTATATCTAAGAGACCAAATTTAAGAGAGTAGGAATTTTCTCAACAATCAAGCTGCTTGACAGAGAAATTCTCACAACAACCATCTTCAGTTAGTGCAATGGAAGAGTTGGAACAATTAAAAGAGAAAATTAGTGCCTTGTGTTGCATGACTTTTTTAAAAGAGAAGGTTAATGTCATCTATTTTTTTATGGCGCTTATTTTTGTGCAGCCACATGGCATATGCCAATAATGCGGATTCACGCGGAATGGAAATCGGTGCATCTATTTCGCCTAGCACGTAAACAACTGGAATTTTTTTAAGGTAAACAACAATTAAAGTAAACAACAATAGAGCTTTTTGCAGAGCTTTCTACAGAACTTCTTCGAGAGCTTCCAGATCTTATTGCAGAGGCGCGTAGGAGCTTCCAGATCTTATTGCAGAGATACGCACCTAACAGGCTGTCGCCGCCAATATACACACCTAGCAAAACTTCCTGTTGCAAAAGCTTCTTGTTGCCGCAAATACTTTTGAGCAAAGCGTCTTGTTGCCGCATATGTTTTTCAGCAGAGCTTCAACTTGTAAAGCTTATTAAGCTGGATTTTTGAGCCAAAACTTGCAAAACTTTCAATTCTTGAGCCAGACTAGTATGTCACGAGGATGTAACATTTGTGTTTAACATTAGTTTTCTTGAGATCAACGAAGTTAAATGATCATGAACTTATTCTTAGTTCGGAGCAGTATGTATCAAAAATTATGCACACATCCCTTCAGGACATTGGAGGGCAACCCTTCGTGCGCAGCACCTTGTTAAAATTAGTCGATTTCCTTTAACAATTTGATGTCCCTTTTTCTATAACAAGGTTTTATAATAAGAAACCCCTTAAATCAGGTAATGGCCCTTCTATATTGAAGTTGCATTTTACATCTCGACCCCATCCGTTACTTCAATGCTTCAATGTTGTTTGGCTATTGGAAAAGTAATGCCTAATGGAAATGGTGTGCTTTCTTGTGCTCATCCATCAAGTCTCTTGAACTGCTTCCTCCAGCTTGTACCGTAACAATTCCTGTATATACACACAATAGGAAGCCTTCTCATTTCCAAGTAGCTCTTCTAGCAAATTGGGACTAAAAGCACAAGCCCCAAGTAATGGCAAATATCGTTGCCATTAGTTTTATTTAGCTGCTGTTCATACGAGTAGGTTGTTTAACGATTTAGGCCCTTAAAGTTTATCTATGTTTGCTTTTGTTAGGGCCCGAAGGGCCCAAATTTTTTTTTAATATAGCAATCAACACACAACTACCATTAACATTATTAACACAAACCATTGCATTTAACACGTTTAAATTAAAATCCCCCTTAAACCCCCTTTGGTTTGGGTGCATAACTACCATTAACATTATTAACACAAACCATTGCATTTAACACATTTAAATTAAAATCCCCCTAAAACCCCCTTTGGTTTGGGTGCATATTCACACGGGGGGTTACTCCGGGCAACGAGAGCTGTCGGATGGGCATATTTGCCCTTTATTCCAAGATCTGGACCGTACATAGCAATCCTCGTTTGTGGGGTATGCATGTACAAGTTTTTGTATACTGTATATTAAGGTTTGCAAAATACTATAAGGTTTGAGAGAATATACTTAATGGTGTTAATTTTATACATGTATTGTAAATATATTTTTGGGGCTCTCATTTGCCCTCGTAACCCCGTGTGAATATGCACCCAAACCAAAGGGGGTTTAAGGGGGATTTTAATTTAAATGTGTTAAATGCAATGGTTTGTGTTAATAATGTTAATGGTAGTTGTGTGTTGATTGCTATATTAAAAAAAAAATTGGGCCCTTCGGGCCCTAACAAAAGCAAACATAGATAAACTTTAAGGGCCTAAATCGTTAAACAACCTACTCGTATGAACAGCAGTTTAGTAAAACTAATGGCAACGATATTTGCCATTACTTGGGGCTTGTGCTTTTAGTCCCAATTTGCTAGAAGAGCTACTTGGAAATGAGAAGGCTTCCTATTGTGAAATGTAAATATGAAGCACAACAAAATTGGAACCAAGTATGTATATATGTATGTATAATCCATAGTTTTAACAAATGACAGAATATATTCTCCAGCCATCCCCATTGGGCTGCATAAAAACATCATCATATACTCCCAGGGTAGAAAGCAAAGTAATAACCTAACGGTTCAAGAAGCATGGAGTATATTTTGTCCAACACACAATGCCTTCACAGTTGCCTCTTGTCCCTATGGTAAATGTGAATGGATTGAAAAGCCATGCTACTGCAGATAACAGGTATTGCTTTTCTTTCATGCCATGTAACTTCAGTAAGGCATAAATAAAATTGCCCACCAATAGGTCTGCATTATGTCACCACACTGTTTGTCTTAAATCTATGGAATAAAGCTAGGAAAATATTTGTTGAGTAAGTACATACCAGCTGATGAGAAAAGAAGCTTTCTGCAGGATCGATGCCACCATTCATTTGGAAGCAATATTACGGCCAGCAATGGAGAGTAACGATATGTATCAAAGAACAGTAGTTCATCTTTTAAACCAAAGAATTACCTGCAGAAAGTGACAAAGAACTATCAGACATAAGGTTTTGAAAATGGGACATAAAGAATTGAATAAATTGCAAAGCTGATATTCTTTTGATGATTTGGGAATGCATATTAATCCATAACCATGTTTTACGCGATAGAGACTCACTGAAAAGGCTCTAGTTCTCCATGGTTTGTCTCATCGATTTCATGACTTCAGCTCCTCCTCACCGACAGAATTCAAAAATCAAGGGAGATCTCTTTGTTGCTACACTTCTTATCTGTCTTCGCCAGAATAGTGCCCAAAATCTCTGCCTTAGCAATGTTTAAAGTAGCAGCTATAGAAATCGCCATGGATTATCAGCTCTAAGTGCCATTCGAAGTCCTCCAGCCACCAACAGTACCACGGCCATTTTTTTCACATAAGTGCTACATTTTGGACATGTTGGATTGAACCTGAAGCAGATGAACAAATTTCAAGACCCTGCACAGCAAAAAACAAAGAGAACGTTCCTTCCATTGACTAAAGGCAAAAGACCTCTTCTCAAATCGTCGAAAGCTTCAAATCGTCTATCGCCTACAGCAGTTTCGCTTTCTGTTTCAAGCCCACTTCTCACATCCAATCTCTTCATACCAAATTCCACAGGCTGTGGAAGAACAAGGGATCGACAGCATGAAAGGGGTTCTTATTTTCGCCTTCGCTGTGTTCTGCGTTCTTTTCGTAATCCTGGCCGGTCTAAAAATGTCGTTGATTTGCACCAGATGCACGACCCAAGGATCCAGAGTTCCAGCAAACAGACAGAGGAGGCGGAGGGCCACTGCAGGAAACCCAGAATCGGGCGGAAAATTGGAGCTGGAAAAAGAAATCAGAGATTCTCTGCCTGTAACGGAAATTGAGAAAACAGAATGCAAAGAGGGTTTTGAATGCGCAGTATGCCTTACCGAATTTTCGCAGGGAGAAAAAGCCAGCATGCTGCCAAGCTGCAAGCATATTCCATAGCCGCTGCATAGACGTCTGGTTCAAATTTCACGCTACCTGCCCCTTGTAAGGAAAATTGGCCGAGTACCCTAAAAGGTTACCACAATTTTTTCCAACTATATGGAACTCTGCCGGATTTGAAAAGAATAGGATTCTTCGATCCCCCAAACCATTCTTTGCCCTAAAATGCTATCCACGAGGCGTGCATGTTCAACCTCTAAAATAAAAAGAGGGCTTTTGTTGTGAGCCCTTGGATGTTGGACCATTGAAAAAAAAAAGCTAAATCAACGACTAAGAAATGGTGCACTCTAGATGTACGCATTAGTACATCCATTCGAATACGCCACGAAATCTTAGAAAAACCTTTGTGAAAAGCGTACAAAAACACAAAGAAAACCCCCTGTTATTATGCTACATATTAGAACTCAATGAAATCCATTAATATTTCTTCTATTTGCAATTTGTAATAGTTTCAAATAAAATCCAGCTTTAAAAAAACTCAATCACAACCTAGGAAAAAAATCGTTGATTGCCTTCCAGAGTTTCGAAGATTTCTTTTTAGGGCGAGTATCTGGATTTGCCAACAACGGATTTGGCAACAACTTCGATTAAGTCTGGTTAGATTCTAGGGCATAATTTTGGTCAGCGGCTATGGCAGGCTTAGCTCTAGCTATGATAGAAGGTCTCGGCCATGACAGGTCAGTTTATTGATGAGTATGGAAGGGTTTGTAAATTCGACTTCAAAAACACAGATGGTCTTCTACATTCAGAATGTAATCTTATCTTTAAGTCTACATTTGACCATATTTATCAGGTTTCAAGCAATAGGTTTTGCTTTTGAGCAATAGGTTTTGCTTCCTGGACGTCTGGCTTTATTTATAACTACAAAATACAGGCCCAGAATAATTTCAGGAAACCTATTACCTTAGTAGCACAAAGGGCGTCCAGCACAAGTTTGGCAGTGGAAAATCTTTAGACAAGTATAGGACCACCTCTTATCTGCAGACACAACTGACTACTCTAATTTTGAGGTTTATCCTTGTCACACAAGGAGATTCAGTTTGAGGATCCACTCGTGGATACTAAAGTCTCCGTTGTACACAGTTCTTCGAACAGAATTAGGGACTTGAATTAGAGAAAGAAACTCAAGGAATTTTTTCCAGACTAGAATCTGTCATGAACCTACTCGAAAACAAGGAAAAATACGTGGAAAATATGCAAGAAATATGCCAAGATCGGCAAAGAATCTGATATATGAACAAGAATCAAGAATACAATGGCCCAAAGGCAAGCAGGAACACGAGACAGATGCCTAGAAGGCTCAAGACTGGCGTTGAACCGGAATGGTTCGACAAGAAGGAGGTGCTTCCTTATATATCTAAGCCAACGGTCAGGATCGCGCCACTCCAATGGACGAGATCGCGCCAAGTATCGCTCATGCATTTAGGTTCTAAAATATTCTAGAACCTCGTGGAGATAGTCCCACATATGAGGAAGACGCACAACAACCCCAATACTGGGTCCACATGTTTTTCACTGTGGTTTTTGCCAAAAAATCTACGTGTTGATTTTTGTCCGATTTTGCTAGAAACAACGTGTAGTTTTTAGTCAAACTTTTATACGTGTAGTTTTTTTTGTAAAAACTCTACGTGTAGAATTTTGTCAAAATTATCTACATGTAGGAATTACATGTGTTTCGACGTGTTGCTTTTTGAAAGTAGCTGTAGTTTTCAGGTGTTGCTTTTGTGAAAAAAAATACATGTGGTTGTTAATAAAATTTACAAAGTCCACATGTTGTTTTTAACTGTTGTTTTCAAAAAAACTACACTGAAAAACTACGTAGCGAATTTTGTCCGACTTTGCTAGAAACTACATGTAGTTGTCTACATTTTTTTTTTCTATATTGTTTTCATATCTTGGTTTCCCAAAAAAAATGATATGTGGTTTTAAGAAAAAAATGTGGTTATTTAAAAATAGGTGTTGTTTTTCGAGTATTGTTTTACATAAAATCCACAGATGGTTTCATAGAAATAAATACTTATCAAAAAACTAACACGTCATTTCTTAAAAGTAGTGGTTGTTTCACGTGTCATTTTTGCAGAAAAAATAAAAAAAACCACCCATAGGATTTTAAAATTGACAAAAAGAACACGTGCTTTTTACCGTTTACTATATTACCTAGTAAATAATATTGTGAATTTATTACTTGCTTTTGCTTTTGCTTTGGTTGTTCTTGAGTTCTCTTTTAAAGAATGCCTTTCGGGAATCGAATACAAATAAGTCCATTAGGCATGGTAGTTCTTAAAGCATGAGAGTTGTGCCTTCCATAGTCTTCTTTTATGTTTGTTCTTATTTGTAGTTATTAATGTATAGAGTTCCCGCTTTCAATGTTTCTAAAGTTTTTGTGATTCTAGGCACAGTAAGCTAGATAAAAACAATTACTAACTAAAGAAACAACAGATGACAAGCATCCAATTTAGTAGTATTTCTAAACTTGTGTAGCATTTCTAATCACTCAATCTAAGAAGTACTCTAGAACATGTGGACTAGTGCATTCTTACCTGCTGACTTGAGGTCTCGAGGTCCTGGAACATTGATAAGAAGCCAATGTAAGTGTTCCATGTTTGATACATCTTCCTTAGTTCTAGCATCTGTATCAACCAGTAATACTGTATACAGATTGCCTAGCATCACGAATGCTCCTTTAATCTCCATTTTAGAAGGATTCTTTACTGCTTCTTCATTCAATTGTTTTCCTGCGTTCTACCTAGCAACGGAAAGAAAAATCTAAGTAAAAACAAAGCACCACATAGACATGATTAACAAACCTGAATTAGAGGTACAGACTCGAAAATCACATGCAACATATTGGCTCTTTAAGCTCGAAAATCACATGTAACAGATTAGCTCTTCAAGCCATACTTGCATGACACCATTTATGACTTTTCCTCTGCCCCCTCGAGGGATGACATAGATATCACATCTGATGATTCTTGGCTAATGTCCTGAACTGCAAAAAGGAGATCAGAAAGCTCTAGTATATAGAACAAATAAAGAAAAGATGTAGAGGTTCCAAACATTAAGAAATACTTACATCTCTCACCTGCAAATGACGTTTACTGATCCCCCCATCCATAAAGAAGGCACGAATACCACCAAATAATCCTGCCTTTACTCGCTTTAGAAAATCAAATCTGAGACGGTTTTTCTACTTCCTGCAAGATTTTCCTTAGGAATATTTTATATGTAGGCTTGTTTAAACTGCAATCGATTGCAGAAGCAGCCCTATCTATGAACTTTCCTAGTTATTCTGGCTCATTTCATGCCCACCATGCAAGTGCAGATGTCTATACATGGTTTGAGGGTTTGGCAGGGATGCAGAATGGACTTGCTGAGATACAGAATGGATTGGGGATGCAACAACATGTGACAAGAACTACTGACCTTATACATTCGTATTCCAATTAGTAATGAACTGTCTGCAACAAGAAGTAAGATGGCCAAGATGATGGAAAACATGGAGCAGTCTGTGAAAAATTATGTGTAGCAACATCTCTGAATTAAAGGCAAAGAATAACTCCATGAGAGAAAGTTATAACAATCAAGGCAAGCAGATATGCTAGTGAATATGATGGAGACAGAGAAGATATCCATGTATCAATTCTCTGCAATTTTTGGCAATGCTTCTCTTCTTCTGCCATCAGAATGCAGGCGAAACAGGGGAACAAAACTTTGGAGGCTGAAACAGGGAACAAGTTATTGGAGATGAAACAAGCTTTGGAGGCAAGACAAGCTCTGGACAAGCACCACCAAATCCGTCACAGAGCTTTTGAAGAGATTTGGAAAGGATAAGCTATAAGGGCAGATTTAGAAAGCTCGTTACCTGTGTGGTGACGTTTTGAAGGCCGAAAGATCTGGCCACAGTGGCTGCTGTGGCCTCAGTGGCTGCTAAAGCTTACCTCCGAGCATGGATTTGGCCATAGTGGAGATGAATCTGGCCGCAATGGGTCTGGCCACAGTGGAGAAGGAGGCCATGGGTATGAATTTTAGCGGCAAAGCTTAGGAGCCAAAAATCCTGGAAACAAACAATGGTTCAATTTTCGGCCAATGGAATGCGAGGACGAAGATCACAATCGCGACCATTTATTTCCCGAATCATCTTGGCCGTTCCTTTTTTTTTTAATATAGACGTTGTTAGCTTATGTTCATGTTAAACGGTTTAGTTGGGTTTTTTAACCATGTTTTGTGACTGCACACTATTACAAAGGGATGGTCTTGTAACAAATGTCTTGTTCGAGAGTATATTGCTGTTTATATCACTTCCACGTAATATAAATATGTTGTTAGGAAACATGTTGTAGAAATAGTTGTGGCGTGGACCAAAAAAATGTGATGTGCAAGCGGGAAAAAAATCCACATCAGTAGGTAAGATCGGGATGGAGGGCTAAGATATTTTGACGCATAGAGCAATTTGGCCCCTGCACTTCCAATGAATGATTTTCTAGGACAGCTCAGCACCGAGCTTCCGTCTGCACGGGATCAGCATGTATCCACCCATCAATTCAATAAACTTGCAAATCTTGACAAATATCATATCCAATTCTCGAGCTCTCTGCAATGAGACCATTGCAAGAATGGGAGGCGCTTATGTGTTAGTCATATAATGTGGCGTGCCACATCTTCCAAAAAAATGACATGTCATTATGGTGAATATGCTTCTTCTAACAAGTTGCAAATTGCGTAGGCAAATTCTTCATTTTTCTATCCCTTCATCTTTTGACACGTCATCACTCATAGTTGCCATCTCGCATGCTCATGCCATGTCATCACCCATAACTTTTGTAAAAGTCACATTTTCAAAAAGAAAGAAGTTTTCTCTCTATTATGGCATCATTTCCGGTGCCACATCACCTTGCTTGCCACTATTACCTACTTATTACACTAAAGAAATCTTCCTTTTCTTTTAATTGGCCTAGTCATTTTCTATCTAAAGTGCATAAATGCTTAGTCATCATGCCACATAGCACACTATCCAAAGGAATGCCATGTCACCATGGAGAAATATGTTTTTTTTTTAAAGTTCTCTAGGCAAATTCTTTGTTTTTCCACCCGTTCATCTTTTGGCATCTCAGCACTCATCTTTACCACCTCACCATACACATGCCATGTCATCTTCCATAATTTTTGCAAAGAACAAATTTTGCAATCTCTCATAGCAACTATTCGTATCTGTATGCTTCAAAATTTTCAAAATAACCAGTCCAAACTCATATTGCAGACTTTTGCATGTTGTTTGAGACTATTCTTGATTTTTTTTGCAAATCAGTGCACAAATTTGACCACGTGCCCCATATCACAACTCCTTTTGGCACATCTCGGCTTTGGAATTTCTCAAAAACTCCATTGGCAACTCAAAACCCTCATTTAGTTTGACCAAATTTTGCATCGACTTTGAACTCGAATATCTCACAGATCTGAGCTCAGAATTTGCCAAGGTTTTCACCATTGCTTTCCAACAACTTTTTTCTATCAGTATGAGTAATCAATAATCAAGAATCTCTGCATGCCACCTCGATTTGAGTATTGCTACCATTTTCTAGAAATGGGAAAGGTATGAACATATGAACTTTTGAGCTTTTTGAGGCATAGTTTCAAGTTGGCTTTTTGTGTTTGACTGGTAAGCCAGTTTGAGGGTCAACATCATGTTAGGACATATTCAGACCTATATCAGTTGAAGTTATGCAAAAATACCCTTATCAAGTTCAAGATCTATACTTGCTGATTTTCTGTGACAGTTCACTGACAAAATTTTGGATCCAATTTAAACTCATTCTTCTCCATCATCCCAGTTCCAAATTAGGCAAAGTTTTTTCTCACATGTTCCTACAACTTTTCTCTGATAGTTGTTTCAAAAATCATGTAAAGTTGTTCAGTTAAACTCGAGATATCATCATTTGAATGTGCAGATATTGTTTTGTTCCAGGGTAGTGCACTGGCCAAATTTTCCTCCAACTTTGAACTCGATTTTCTCGGACATTTCAGAAACATTGCATAAATTTGGATAAAGATTGGTTGCCTTAAATCCTGACAGTAATACGCTTGCTGCTCTCTTTTTGTTTGGGTCCCATAGGCCAATTTGTCTCCGTGGACAATAAAAAATCTATTCTATTCTATTCTAAAACAACCTGGAGGTTCTAAAACACCATATCCATATCAAAGCATGCATATGAACTAACACACCTGAGAAGTGCCACCTTATATACGCATATCCCAAAATGATTCAGTAGGCATGGGAGAGGAAGACAAGCCACATGATTAGATTTTTTAGGATGTATTAGAAATTATGACAAGGTCAATAATTCCAACTTTTTTGAACGCTTCTATTCATGTCAATATGTATACAATTAGCTCTTGATTTCTAATTGCCACAATGGGACGAAAATAGATCCAAACCCATGTCCGTCAATTCCTATTGCTTTGTGTCTTTAACTGCAACTTCTCGATCATGTCCCAAGTGCAAATGACCAAAACTCGATCTCCATAACGTAAAACCTACAATAACCTAGCACCACATAGGGTTTACGTTTCTGAGGTCGAAATGTGGTTGTTTTTATAGATAACTAGGTGCACCATTTTTGAGCATGCATGCAGGGCTATGGCAATTGAAATAACAAAGTTTGGATCTATCGGCCATCCTGAACGATCCTAAATAATCTTGCTACTACAAAAGGCGCTCTTGAATTCTAATTGCCACACTGGGAGGAGGATAAATCTAAACCCCATTCTGTCAGTTCCTATTGCTTCGCAACTTCAACTACAACTTCTCGACCATGACCCAAGTGCAAACGACCAAAACTCAACCTTGATAACGTAAACTCTACAATAACCTAGCAACACATAGGGTTTATGTTTTGGAGGCCGAAACATGATTGTTTTTATAGATAACTAGTTGCACTATTTAGAAATATATATATATAGAGCTATGGCAGCTGAAATAATGTAGTTTGAATATATTGGCCATCCCGAACGATCCCAAACAATCTTTCTATTGTAAAAGGCGCTCTTGAATTCTAATTGCCACACTGGGAGGAGGATAAATCTAAACCCCATTCTGTCAGTTCTCATTAGGGTTTTTTTTAGATTAAAAAAGGGCCTTCAAAACATGCCAACTAAGCCAAATGAAGATAAATGAACTACCAATCAGAAATCAGAGCCTGAGGGTCCAGTCAGCAAAACTGTTATAACTAACTCTCTGAATCACATTTTCTAGCATAACTATTGATAGAAAAGTCCAAATGAGCGTTCGTTTAGTGCAATAGATAGATCTCGTTTAGATCTTTCCAACCTTAGGTGCTTTGCACATATTTTAATCACTTATGATTGTCAAAACTCTAAAAAATATATTTTTTACCATTTTTTTACTATCATACGGGGCTAAAAGATATGCAAACCACCAAGGTTGGAAAGATCTCAATGAATTCTATCTATTGCACTAAACAAAAGCTCATTTGGACTTTTCTATCAACACTTATGCTAGAAAATGTGATCCAGTGAGTTAGTTATAACTGTTTTGCTGACTGGATTACCAGTTCTGTTTTCTGATTGGTAGTTCATATAGCTTAGTCAGCAGTTCTTAGAAGGCCCTTTTATGATCTCAAAAAATCCCTAATGTATTGCTTCACATTTTCAACTGCAGCTTTTGGACTATGTCCCAAGTGCAACCGAGCAAAACACAACCTCCATAAAGTAAACCCTTCAATAACCTAGCGACACATAGGGTTTACATTTCGGAGGCCATATCCTAGTCAGATTCGACTAGAATCTTGCATAATGTCATCACATAGAGTGAGGGTGTTGATGCCAGAAGATGGACCCTTAAAACACTCCGGAAGCAGTTCACCCCAAAGGCCCTCTCTCGAAGGCCCCTGGCCACGGACGGGCAACTCTCCCACTTCAGGACTATGAACTGGCTATGCCAGTGGACTCAGAACGTCGACATTACCCTAGGGACCAAGTTTCATTGGCAGAAGACCACCCCTTCTCCAAGAACTGCCAAAGTAGCTCATGTCCAACATGTTCGTAATCAATTGGCCTAGGAGGTGGTTGCGGATAATGCCATGTCGCGCTTTCGTGTCTCTTTCGTTACAAAACATGATCGTGTAACTTGGTCCCTAGGGTAATTTCGCTACTCCGGATGACATGGCAAAGTCGAATCTCCACTGCGGTGCCTTTGTACTGCCCAAACGACGAAACACTTGGGTTTCTACATGGGTCGCTCGCAGGACGCTTCGCGGTTTGATAAGTTCTCCAAGACTGATCATGAATTCTTTTGAACCTGCTCAAAGCTTGTTCCTTGAAAGGAGGATTCAATAGACGGTTAAAAAAACCAAGCTCTGGGGGGGGGGGGGGGGGGGGGGCATTAGCATATAGCCTCCAGGAGGAGCATTGCCACGAAAGGCTGCCTCGGCAACCTATCTAGAGCCTGTGGCATTTCGGAGCCTAGGTGGCATGTTTGAGCCACCTTGGCATGTTGGACCCTAGGTGGCACGCTAGAGCCAACGTGGCATTTCGGAGCCTAGGTGGCATGTTTAAGCCACCTTGGCATGTTGGAGCCTAGGTGGTATGTTGGAGACTGCATATGTTTGAGCCACCTTGGCATGTTTGAGCCTAGGTGGCATGTTGAAGCCTAGGTGGCACCTTGGCATGTTGGAGCCCGCGTGGCATGTTTGAGCCACCTTGGCATGTTGGAGCCTAGGTGGCATGTTGGACCCCGCGTGGCACCTTGGCATGTTAGAGCCGAGGTGGCATGTTTAAGCCAACTTGGCATGTTGGAGCCTAGGTGGCATTTCGGAGCCTAGGTGGCATGTTTGAGCCACTTTGCCATGTTGGACCCTAGGTGGCACGTTGGAACCTGCGTGGCATTTCGAAGCCTAAGTCGTATGTTTGAGCCACCTTGGCATGTTGGAGCCTAGGTGGCATGTTGGGGCCACCTTGGCATGTTGGAGTGTAGGTGGCATGTTGGAGCCTGCATGGCATGTTTGAGCCACCTTGGCATGTTTGAGCCTAGGTAGCATGTTGGAGTACACGTGGCATGTTGGAGCCTAGGTGGCATGTTTGAGCCACCTTGGCATGTTTGAGCCTAGGTGGCGTATTGGAGCCCACGACATGTTTGAGCCACCTTGGCATGTTAGAGTGTAGGTGGCATGTTGGAGACCAAGGTGGCATGTTTGAGCCTAGGTGGCATGTTGAAGCCTATGTGGCATGTTGGAGCCCACGTGGCAAGTTTGAGCCACCTTGGCATATTTGAGCCTGGGTGGCATGTTGGAGCCCACGGCATGTTTGAGCTACCTTGGCATGTGCAAGCCACCTTGGCATGTTGGAGCCTAGGTGGTATATTGGAGTCCACGTGGCATGTTTGAGCCACCTTGGCGTGTTTGAGCCTAGGTGGCATGTTTGAGCAACCTTGGCATGTTGGAGCCTAGGTGGCATGTTGGAGCCTAGGTGGCATGTTGGAGCCCGCGTAGCACCTTGGGACTGGAGCCTAGGTGGCATGTTTGAGCCACCTTGGCATGTTTGAACCAACTTGGCATGTTGGAGCCAAGTTGGCATGTTGGAGCCAAGTTGGCATGTTGGAGCCAACTTGGCATTTCGGAGCCTAGGTGGCATTTCAGAGCCTAGGTGGCATTTAGGAGCCTAGGTGGCATGTTTGAGCCACATTGCCATTTTGGACCCTAGGTGGCACGTTGGAGCCTGCATGGCATTTCAAAGCCTAGGCGGCATGTTTGAGCATGTTGGAGCCTAGGTGGCATGTTGGAGCCCGCGTGGCATTTTTGAGCCACCTTGGCATGTTCGAGCCCACGACATGTTTGAGCCACCTTGGCATGTTTGAGCCACCTTGGCATGTTGGAGCCTAAGTGGCATGTTGAGAGCAAGTGGCATGTTTGAGCCAACTTGGCATGTTTGAGTCTAGGTGGCATGTTGGAGTCTAGGTGGCATGTTTGAGCCACCTTAGCATGCTGGACTCTAGATGACATGTTGGCGCCCACGAGGCATGTTTGAGCCACCTTGGCTTGTTTGAGTCTAGGTGGCATGTTGGAGCTAGGCGGCATGTTTGAGCCACCTTGGCATGTTTGAGCCCACGTGGCATTTTTGAGCCACCTTGGCATGTTGGAGCCTAGGTGGCATGTTGGAGCCAACATGGCATGTTTGAGCCACTTTGGCATGTTGGAGCCTAGCGTGGCATGTTTGAGCCACCTCGGCATGTTTGAGCCTAGATGGCATGTTGGAGCCTAGGTGGCATGTTTGAGCTACGTTGGCATGTTGGAGCCTAGGTGGCATGTTGGAGCCCACGTGGCGTGTTTGAGCCACCTTGGCATGTTGGAGCCCACGTGGCATGTTGGAGCCTATATGGCATGTTGGGAGCCCATGTGGCATGTTTGAGCCACCTTGGCATGTTGGAGCCTAGGTGGCATGTTAGAGCCCGCATGGCATGTTTGAGCCACCTTGGCATGTTTGAGCCTTGGTGGCATGTTGGTGCCTAGATGGCATGCTTGAGCCACCTTGGCAGGTTGGAGCCCACGTGGCATGTTTGAGCCATCTTGGATCGAACCGTTGAAGGTATTTTCACACAACAATATGTTACATTCCAAAATTAAAGCACACAAACAATCTTCCAGGTGATGGTGCTGTGTTTAAGAAGCCTCAAAAAAATCCCCAAAAAACTATACTTCCTTAAGAAATAGCTACTTAAAAATTACACCTAGTTATAAACCACATCACTTCAGAAAACCACATTTCTTTAAAAAACAGCCACTTAAAAACTATACCTACTTATAAACCACACCTCAAAAAACCATACTTACTTTAAATAACAGCTAGTTAAAAACTACACCTAGTTATATAAACCACACCTCAAAAAAACCATACTTTCTTAAAAATATCTTCTTAAAATCTACACCTAATTATAAGCTACACCACTTTAGAAAACCATACTTCATTAAAAATCAACCATCTAAAAACTACAACCGCTTATAAACCACACTTCAAGAAACTATACTTTTTTAAAAATCAGATATTTAAAAACTATATCCACTTATAAACCACACGTCAAAAAATAACACCTCAGTTAAAAAATCACACCATTTCAGAAAACCATACTTTCTTAAAAAACAACCACTTAAAAACTACACCTCCTTATAAACTACACGTCAAAAAATGATACTTCCATAAAAAACAACTACTTGAAAACTACACCTAGTTATAAACCACACCTCAAAAAACAACACCTTCTTAAAAACAACACCCTCTAAAAAAAAAAACAACACTTCCTTTAAAAAAAAAACCACACCTCAAAAAAAAGACCACACCTTCAAAAAAAAACTATAGCTCCTTAAAGAAAAACTACACCGCCTCCTTAATAAACCACACCTCCACACATGTAGATTTTTTGGAACAACGACATGTGGTCTTTTTTTTACTGTTGTTTTTAAGTGTGGACCCAGAATTGGGGTGGTTGTGACGTGAAGGAATGTCTTCAACAAATATTGGTAGCGCACTTAGCAAGGATGTGTGACTCGCAACTGGAAGGTTGCGGGTTCAAATCCTACCTTGTGCAACTACCCTTTTGCATCCGTGTGATGACCATCTTTTGTACATACGAGTATAATGTTCGTATGATGCGAATATCCGTATGGTCGTCACACCATCCCCCTCCTACGACGGTGACGAGTCCTCGAAGCTAGTGCCGGAGTACTCAAACTTGGCTAACGTCGGTGAAACTCCGCAATTTTATCAGGAGCATTACTCAGATTCTCGTGAGCAGGAGCAACTGGAACATGAACTGGAGCATGAACTGGATCAAGAATTGGAGCAGGAACAGGGACTGGAACAAGAACTGGAGCAGGAACAGGGACTGGAGCAAGAACTAGAGCAGGAGCAGAAACCGGAACTGGAGCAGGTGCAGAAACTGGAGCTGGAGCTGGGATATCATCAAGAATATGGTCATAATCTTGGGCATGAACTGGAGCAGAGGCAAGAGTCGGATCAGAACATGGAACAGCAAGGACGGAATAAGGGGCCCACGATACTGCACGGATCGAAGTCGATGTTGGTGTAGAGACCTATTCTGCAGATGAACTGGAACTAGAGCTAGAACCAGTAAATCGAAATGATCTAGTATGCTAATCAATCTGCGGGTTATGTAGCTCGAGCCAGGGCAGACCCAAGACTATTGGCGCATGAGGGCTAACAATGAGATTGAAGGAAATACTACAAGAAACTCCTTCGAACAAAACCTGAAGAGGCGCAGTACATTCTGTGACTGCACCCGAGGAGATCTCCCGTCCATCAATCACTTCGACAGAACCAGGATGCTCAATCTTGCTTCTAGGGATGGCGTGCTTACTAGCGAACGCACTATCCATAAAGCAAGCATTTGCACCACAATCGAGTTGCGCCAACACTTGCAATCCTCCAACTTCTGATTTCAATGATATAGGGATGAAGAATGCCTTGCTGACCTTTATCCGATGTAATAAACATGTCAAGAAATGTGGAAGGAGTCTGAGAAAAGGAGGCCAGCCGACGAGAGACTCCTACTACTCAGACCGGCCCCCGAAGTTTTCCGACTGACTTGGGCGCTTCACCGGGCATCCACGAGCAATATGGCCAGCTCCTCCACAGTAGAGGCAAAGGTTAGCCTCTCTCCGACGCTGCTTCTCGGCGGCAGATAAAGGTCCTCGAACTGCCCGATCAATCTGCATAGGCTCAGGTCCTGACCTGCTGGATTCTACTGATGATACTGGGGAGGGCGTAGCTACAGGCATTTGTGTGATTGGGAAGACCTGACTACGTCTCTCTTGCCTACGTTCGAAGAGCCGATTATCCCATCGAACTGCAAATCTCATGGCTTCTGCCAGAGTCTGAGGATCTTTCATAGACAACAACATAGCCTTGACATCCTCACGTAACCCCCTTCGGAAACAATCTCGAAGTGCAACATCATCCCCGGCAGTATCTACCGCAATTTGACAAAATTCTAATGCATATACTGAAGCTGGGCGAGAGCCTTGCTTTAGATTGCAAAGTTTTGTGACTGTTGTGCGCTGATGATCAGTGTCTCTAAAGCATGCCTCGAGCTCTGCAGTGAATGCAGCAAAATCTTGCAACTTTGAGGCTCCTTTCTCCAATAAAGGAGCAAACCAACTTAGAGCTAGCCCTGTGAGGAGAGAATTAATCAGCCCAACTTGTTCCTGGACCGTAGGATATCTATGAGGGTGGAGCTGGATCACAAGCCTGATCTGATTAAAAAAACCACGGAGCTTGGACTGAGTGCCGTCAAACTTCTCTGGCAGGCTGATCTTAGGCTCTGATAGCCTCAATCCAGAACTAGAAGCAGATTCATGTGAAGCAACACGTTCCTTAAGCTCTTTATTGTCCAATTGCAACTGTTGGCATACTTGAACAAGTTGCTGGACCTGCTGTAATAACGTCGAAACCTCCTCCATAGATATAATATGTAGCATAATAACAGGGGGTTTTCTTTGTGTTTTTGTACGCTTTTCACAAAGGTTTTCCTAAGATTTCATGGCGTATTCGAATGGATGTACTAATGCGTATATCTAGAGTGCACCATTTCTTAGTCGTTGGATTTAGCTTTTTTTTTTTCAATAGTTCAACATCCAAGGGCTCACAACAAAAGCCCTCTTTTTATTTTAGGGCGTGAACATGCAAGCCTTCCGGATAGCATTTTAGGGCAGGAAACAAGGCTTGCAAATCCTTTTTCCCTGTGGGAGCCATGGCAATCATCGGGCTATTCCAGTTAGAATTCCAGGAACAGAATGTTTTTGCTCTAAAATTTTGATGACCACGATGTAGCATCTCCTCTTCAGCTCTCGATCATATGATTTAGCATCTCCTCTCGATGCTGGCTTCAAGGCGGCCACGATTTCATATGTCCTCTTCATTTCGATGATGGCTAAATATGGCGGGCTAGGCAAATATGGCTATGGCATGTGGAAGCCTCGAACAGCCAGAGGCATGAAGTATTGAAGCTACATATTTTAGGATTCACCGGTCGTAGTTTAGGGGCATTTGGTTGCTTGTTGTTGCTAGATGTTAGTGTGCCCCTGTTGGACCAAATCAAAGACACATTCTTTGGTTGGGTTTGGTTTGTTGCGGTGGTAACGGTAGCCGTCCACCAAGCTGAAATTCCAAGGGGATGATGGTGGTGTTGGCGGTGCACGCAAGCCCGATCTTGAGCTCAAAATTAGCCATCGAATTCTCCACATCCTGCCGCGCATTATACAAAGACTCCACTTCAGCAATTTGCGTTTTCAAACCATCCAGAGCATCTGCAGTAAAGATCGACAATCTCGGGTCGCGCTTGCATGAGTGCGGAATTATTCCTGTGAATTCTGAACAATCCCCTTGCATGGTGGCTTGGGCCCATCATCTCCCATATTATTTCAAATCCTTGCCAGGTTCCACCCAGCTTCCATCCCGAGCTTGTATGTGCTGTCATCACTGGTAGTCGATTAGTCTCACCATAGCCTGCATCACAACCGATTTCGTTTATTTCTAACTTTAACCAATTTCTATAGCGAACGAAGATCTCCAAATTGCCTTGTATCCATCGGTTGTCCAACTCATTATATCCCATGTCACGATGATATTTCCCTGCGAAATCCATCTAGGCTATCTTTGAAGCAAGCACGGATTTTGTAGGTGTATCGAGCATTAAAGCATGAAATAGGTTAGCCCCCATTTGTTTACATCTTTCTTTCTTTCTTGCAAAGAGTTCTACGATTCACACGCATTTGAGGAACGTGAAAGAAAGATCCCTCTTTGGCCATGGTTTTATTTGAAGCTCAATTTCCATTCCCAAGCTAAATCGTCAACCGGGCTGATGTGCATTCGTAAAATTACTTGGCCTAATTCATTGGCTCATTTGCAGGTTTCCCACTAACATGATGCACCAAGAATGGCGATGGGAACTCAATTGCAGCCCCTTAAGCTCGTCATTCACTAGGTTAGCTTAGCTTTATCGAGGCGTTATCTTCCTTTTTTTTTCTTTCGTGTTGATATCTTGTAAAAGCTTGCTTCTTTCCTTTCTCCATAATTATTGCAGCCGAAAACCGAATTAGAAGCGGAAGCATAACTCCATTGCTTCAGTAATGCGATAGAAGCATTGATTGCGGTTGGTGACTCAGAAACCGTAGCACCTATTCGCCATGACTGGGCATGAACAAAATTTGGCATGATTTATAAACACGGCAGCCCCTTTTTATAGGTTGTGGCACAGAATTGCAGCCGTATTGCATTTGAGCTTCTAAAATTTGAAGCTTTGTTGTTGAAAGCAAATGCAAGAAATGTGCATTTCTGTTTTTTGTTACTGAACTATCATTCCTTTGCTTGTAAATTGCAGGCTTTATATTGGCCTTTGCACAATGTAGCCTCTATAAGATTTAATGCTCCATTCTCTGCATTTTATTTAGAAGCACTATAAATTGAGTCATTTATGTACCAATGATCGAATGGGTTTATTGCTTGATGTTACTCGAGTTCTTTGTCTATGGTGTTACTGCAGCAGGATTCACATGTCACATCCTGCAATGTGAGTGGCTTGGGTTGTCCAAGGTGTTCTCATGGCTTGCATAACAAAATATTCCCTCTTTTTAATTCCATGGTACATGTTTCTAGATTGCTACATATAGTTGCAGGAGTTAGACTGCTATACATTGTTGCAACACAGATTATTTCATGCTTCTAGAAAGAAGATCATAGGAGTTTTGCATGTTTTTGCATATTTTTACGTACGTTTGTTTTTTTTAGGGCCCGAAGGGCCCAAAATTTTTTTTAGTATAACAACCAACACATAATTATCATTAACATTAATTAACACAACCATTGGGTCCAACACATTTAAATTAAAATCCCCCTTAAACCCCCTTTGGTTTGGGTGCATATTCACACGGGGGGTGACGTAGGGCAGCGAGAGCCCTTATAATTATATTTTGCACGTACAAAATCAACACCATATAGTATTTTGCTTGAAATCTTATAGTATTTTGCATATCTTGTTATACAGTATAGCAATTTTTGTACTTGCATACCCCACAAACGAGGAACTTTACGTACGGTGTAGATTAAGGAATAAGGGGTGGCAAGAACCGGTAAGGGATTCCGGTTCAAACTGTCATGAACCTACTCGAAAACAAGGAAAAATACGTGGAAAATATGCAAGAAATACGGAAGAAATACGCCAAAATCGGCAAAGAATCTGATATATGAACAAGAATCAAGAATACAATGGCCCGAAGGCAAGCAGGAACACGAGACAAATGCCTAGAAGGCTCAAGACTGGCGTTGAACCGAAATGGTTCGACAAGAAGGAGGTGCCTCCTTATATATCTAAGCCAACGGTCAGGATCGCGCCACTCCAACGGATGAGATCATGCCAAGTGTCGCACATGCATTTAGGTTCTAGAATATTCTAGAACCTCCTGGAGATAGTTCCACATATGAGAAAGACGTGAAGAAATGTCTTCAACAAATATTGGTAGTGCACTTGGCAAGGGTGTGTGACTTGCAACTAGAGGGTTGCGGGTTCAAACCCTGCCTTGTGCAACTACCCTTTTGCATCCGTGTGATGACCATCTTTTGTACATACGAGTATAATGTTCGTATGATACGAATATCCGTATGGTCATCACAGAATCTACCCATAAGTTCCAATGAAAACATGTTATATAAAACCTGCTCTTCTTGCAAATTCATCAAACTTTAGCAGATATATCCAAAGTAATTTGTTGAAATGGATCCTCTGGCACAAGTTCATCACCCAACTAAGTTCAAGCTTGAGAGTAAAAACAAGCAACCTATCTTTGGGTTAACACAAATTCAAATCTAAATCTCACAGTTTGACTGAACAACCGTTCAATCCTCTTTAGGTTTAGCTTCAACCTCTAGCAATATTATGGAACAATAGGAAGAGGTTCACTAGGAAGGTCGTATTTATCACCCGGATGTGGTTAATCCAACCGCCGATGTGGTTAATCCAGCCACTAAATATCAGCCATGAAGTACTGTGCAGTTTGAAGACAAAACACCATTTTTTTTAAGACCAGCATTTCCAAACTCTCGGATTTCGTTCTCTGACTCCATTCCCAACTTCTGGTGTCGGAGAACTATTCAAGCTTCTTTGCCTTCCAAATGTTGCTCATGGCAAAGTCTACTTTTTTAATGTAATCCGTGTCTTTATCTATTTTGTTCTTGACTGCCTTATCCTTACCAGCTTTGTTGTTAGACTTAATCTCCTTGTCATCCTCTATTTCTGTTCCTGTTTCTAATGAGTCAGAGCTTGAGCTAGAGCTGGATAACTTGCACTGCTTGTGCTTCTTAGCTTTTCCCTTACCTTGAGCAACTGCCATTGGTTATGCCGGTTGTTCTTATGGTCTTTGTGCTTCAGTGCATTAGCATTTCCTGTTAGTGGGGCTCTTTCAGCTAGCAAGCTCTTTAGCTCTTGCATTTCTGTACCTGCATCATTTTCTGTTAAGATGTCCTTCCACGGGGCGCTTTGAATAATGCCATGTGTTGCCAATGGGATCCCTAGGTTTAGTTGCCAAAAGGTACCGGTTGTGCCCTGGAGCCCTTATTGCACACATTTCATGATATAAATCGTGAGCTTCTTTATTGTTGCATTAGATGTTTGTTTAATTTTTCAAGACAAACAAACAATCACAAGAGAACAGTTATAATACAAATCCTATTCCATATATCTCATACACTAATACAATAGTACCATGGGTCATTTAGGATCAGCTTTAGGATGACCTTGGAGGTACTTCCGCACTTGGTTTGTTCCAACTCTTCGGCCTAAGTTTCTAAGGATGTCCCTGGATATGCCTACTCTGATAGCAGTTGCCCTCTTCAAGAGTTATGTCGATCATAAGGCCATGATGAATGCATTGTAGAAGATAGGAAACAATGAAGTCGAAAATATGCAATGCCACTGCTTCACAAGAATGATGTGGTCGACGTTGTTTACTATTCTTGCATGCCAACTGAACCTTGAAAGTGCTATATGTAAGTAAACAAACTCCTCTCCACTCAAATAGAAGTTCTTATGGAAGACTATATCATTCTACCATCTATAAGGAGGGATAAGTAATGGTTGAGAGCTCCCCCTGTTTGAGATTCCCTAGATGATGTAGTATCGCTCCTGTGCCATGATATATGTTCGTCGAGATGTACTGTCATGGGCTCGTTGTAAGTCTTTTTGATGGAGCCGAAGGTCAGCTCTGCTTCCTTCTATTGGGGCAGCTACATGAAGAGATTGTTGGTCGGTTTCAAAGCATTGTATCTTCTCTTCGAATTCTTTATCCTTCTTGTTTGAATTCATGTCGACTGTGTCCATCACATCATCAAGCTTGTCCTTTGCAGGCTTTTATTCATCTGTTACTGTAGCCCGTAGTCTAAGAACGACGTTCATATCCTAAAGTCTAAGGGCTCCGGAATAGAGGATCCACCTATTACATTTTGGGCTCTATTAATACAAAGAATATGGCTAGAGCAGCATTGTAATAAGAGAACTATCTGGTGTCATCAAAGTTTATGGTCATGTAGTCTGGCATACGCTGAGCTTTATTTGATGTGACCTTGCCATTATTTGGCACTTGACTCAAGTGGCTGGCAAGTCACATTCTTTTTGAAAAAGACTAGAAATAAGGTCAACATCTATCTCTTTTGCATGAGGTGAGGTGGCATACTATCGCTTGAGTAGCCATGCTGAGGCGCTAGCTGACCTTGCAAAATGGATATTCAAGCATTTCTATGAGCAAAAAAATTGACTATGAGTTAAGAGTACAGTTGTGAGGTCAAAATGAAGGCATTCTCAATTTATAGACAAATTTTAATTCTAGAATGCTTGGGGTTTCTAAAATTTTAGGCCATTTGGGATAATGTTGAAGACTATCAGGCTAATTTAATGTCATAATTGCATGCATTTCTGTAATGATCCCAGTGCAACAAATTTCAGGTGATTTGGAACATGCGTAATCGAGTTATGGTTGTCCAAAAATGGAGGTACTCTTATTGTGCGATGGAGGCCAAAGTAAAGAATTTTAGTTTTGCTTTGAGTGCATCCTAAATGTACATGGTGTGATCTTGGTCAAGATGGAGTACCATATATGTACACTTTGTTCTATAAATTTCTTCAAATCCCCTACCATAATCAATTATTTAAATTCAACTAGACCCTAAACTATATTTTTACAATCAGTTTTTAGATCTCCTGGATTCGTCTAAGGCCGATGAGAACTGAGAGAGAGAACATAGTATATATGGGGGAGAAAGGAGCCAAATGAGGCCTGGGCCAAAAAGGCATTTCTAACCACTACATTCCGCCTTTGATAAGGAAAAATGGGCACCAAAAACAGGACTGCACTGATTCCTTGGCTGGGTAATTGATCTAAAAACTATCCAACATTGTGGCCAGCTTCCTCCATTACAGAAACAATTAGGGGAATCAATCAAACACTCTTGAAATAGTAAAGAAAGAGAGAATAGAGTAGCAATCTCCTTCCTCATGGTCATTTAATTGTTCCTAAGGTAGAAAATGAATTTGCAAGAACCGCAGTTATAACCCCACCGCTCCACATTCTAAGCTTCTTGATCAAAGTGAACTTCGTGTTCATAACTACTACATGATGCTCTTTAGAGTAAAATGAAGTATAACCTCTTTGAGCCATGAGTTTCCTACCAAAGCAAATAGTATATATCTCAAACTAGACTGCATGACTCAAATGAACACTTAGTTGTATCCTCCACATAACTGAGAGTTAACAAAATACCAAATTCTTCTACATGGGCATCACATATGCTAGTCATGGTGAACTATATGTAGGCAACACGTTATTGATGCACGGAGTAATCCCCTTCACGCCTTGGGTGGTGTTGCCTATGTACTACCACTAGATTCTCAAATCAAGAGGTAGAGAGTAGGCTACATAAGGATACCATGTCTATCATGACTGCATTTATGCTTCTTCCTAGTGCTCTCTTTGGTCATTATCTACCAAAGGAGAAGACAAAAAATGTCTCTCGTGAATGTTTAGGCATAGTCTTGTAAATTAAGACAAGTTAAGATTCTTCAAGAAATTGAGTGTACAATCCCTATGACACAAAAAGACAAGGGAATAAATACAACATAAGGAATTATTGCTTTTGACACTGACTTGACAAATGTGTGGGTTATTCCATTCCAAAGGATACTCACTCGATGGCATCAACGTACATTATATGCGCTATTTGGCTAAGCAAACCCAAAGGCTTTTGCGCGGACATGATTGGGTAACGAATGATATAAATTGTTCAAATGTGAAACTATATTGGCAAATACTAGGCATTAGAATTTATAAGCGAACAAATTTTTAAATCTCTTGGTCATTGGTCATGGTTGTCATGAAGGTAATTGAAGGGCAAATTTTCAAGACTAATTGCAAATACATAGTACAATGAATTGCTGCATACGTTTGAATTGCAAATATTTAAGAATAATGTTTAAACTAGGTAATGAGATCATTTCGATAATAACGTCAGTCATATTATAAGAGATTGACCTCGTTTTCTAGGTTCTTACCTCATATCAAGAATAATTTGTGTTAATGAGTTTTAAAGATTCCTTAAAGGGAGAGAAGAAATAGAATAGTTTTATCTTTTTCTTTTCCTTTTCCTTTCCTTTTCCTTTTCTTTTCCTTTTAGAGCCATCTTATTTATTTACAGCAAAAAATGATAGTACTACTATAAAAATACAACAAAGGCTCTTCCATAATACAAAATACATTTGCAGGAGCCAAGACAGATAGAAACTCTATTCTAGAATAACCACAAAAAAAATTACTTATACAGCTCTTTAGACATTTCTTTAAGTGTGAACTCTTTGTACACCATTTTTTGCAGTAACCTTTCCGAGAGATAATGATCTTTGAAGCCTTGCAATTCTCTCAAAGGTGTGATAATCATTTTCTTTTTGGAATATCAAGCCCTTTTTTGTATTCGAGACCTTGTCTTTAGACTTAAGCTCACCACGTTCGAACATATTGAAGATTTCATTCTGCATCCCCAATCTGTAGCAAGAAGAATAAGCTAGTTGTAGCACTAATGTTGTTTCAAAATACAATTTAACTTACCTTGTCTTCTATTAATGCAAGTTAGAACAAGTTATCATGTCCTTCAAGTATTGCCCTTTTATTTGGTTCATCATATGTAAGGCAACACTTGAGAGCAGACTGATCTTTAAGCTCTAACCAATTGTCAGGTGTTCTGAGAGCTTCACTGTACTTTTCATTGAAGAGATCATGTTCTTTGTATATGAAAGGATTTCATCAATAAAGCTCATTTTTAGCATGCACTCTTTGTCAACATTGTGAGTGTAGTTTTTGCTTCATCATCTTCCAAACCACAGTACACTACACAGAGAACATTTAGATATCAAAAGTTGTTTTCCTTTTTGTAAAGTTGTATCCTGGACTTAAAACCGTGATTACCCCCAAAAATATAACGTATATATTGCTTGTTCCTTGTCATACTTGAAGGGATCCTCACATTACGTACTCTATGCCTACAAGAACTATTATAGGAGCTACATGTGCTTGAGGATTACTTCTGATTTTATTATTTAGATTTTTAAAAAGATCCAGTTGAACTGGAAATCTTACTCCTCTCCAGAAATCAAAGTCTTCTTCTTGCTCTTGGATGAAGTTCAATTTCCAATTTGAAGTTATTAGATGTGCTCTTTCTCAAATATAATAGAGATTAGCTCAATTGGAGGTCTTTCAATGCCTCGTTCTTTATTTGCACTAAACCTTTGTTTGACTAAAGTTTGTTTTTGGGTTGCAGCATTCCTGAATAGTGTTGTGCAGGTATTTAGAGGCATCCCCACCCCCCCCAAAAAAAAAAAAAAAAAAAACTAGTGATAGCCCGACTGAGCACTCTGGCACCTCCGGCAAGCAGCTAGAGCTACATATCGACTGAATTTTCTGCTGAGAAAAGGATATAATGAATTCATCCTAAATAAATACATCTCTTCGACCTACCCTTATCTCACAGATCGTCAATTCGACTGCCTTAGATCCATGCATTATTTCAATAAGGGCATATGTGAAGCTTGTGCTGGAGTGATTCTGGACTTCATTCAGGTGCCTCTTGATGAGCTCATATCGTTAGCTCTTCATTGGTTTGATGTTGACTGGTACAAAATGCCTTCATGTCGAAATACTATGGAATATACGCATTCCTTTGTTGATTTGCCAGCCATTCCTCCTATCTTTTATTGATCTCATCTCTGTATGCATATATTTGGTCTACTCATCATTGAACAATCGAAGAATATTTCTTGATAATTACCTGCTTATGTCATTGTGATTGGATACTTTTTGTGATTCTGGCCTTATGGGTCTTATCTATATTTAGGCATCATGCCTATCTTTTGTATTTTCTTATAAGTTATGATTAATATAAATCCCTTCCTTTTCCTCAAAAAAATAAAAGAAAAAAAAAACTCCTTGCTTTTCTTAGATTTTTAGTTTCGAAATGTGTTGGTTTTATTGCTATTTAATCAGCATGTCATTTAAACCTGAATGGCAAATGTAATAGCATTATGCAACTGTATATGACTTTAGACCTAAAATGCATCAGTGGAATTTATTTCCATAATACCTCCTAAGTAGACATGTGGACCCCAAGCATGTGCTATTTGCATCATTAACAATGCCTACTTATGCAGATTCTAAGATGTCATGTTCGGATATTAAGTTTCATAAGAACTATGATTATTACCTAATTCTTGCTAGTTATCAGACCTATGCTGATGAACTATCTAGAATAGAAAACATATACCAAGCAATATATCAATCATAATTATAGAAAGCAGCATGAATTCCTCCTCAGATATCCTATGTCATCGTTAGATATAGAATGAATGAAAAGCACATACTGAACATATATCAATCAGAATTCGGGAAAGCAATATGAATTTCTCAAATATTCCATTGTCATCCTTAGATAGAGGAAGCACATCCCAAGCTCCACATTCCAATTATTTCTCCATGTTTTGATGGATTATCTAAGGTTCAAATCCCTAGAGAGATGCCACATATATATCTTCAAGAAATCAGCTCTCCTTGCACATCTCAGCTCTTTTTACACATCTTAAAACTTGTATTGAATATGGATTTGCATCTACATATTAAGGCCTGATAGTCAATCGGACGTCATTCTAGTCAGGGCTCGGGTGGGTATAGATTGTTAGAGCAATTAAATTGGTATAAGGAAGTTAGCTATGGTAATGTTGAAATTTAAATGCAAATATTATTATAGATGCTATCGGTCCGAGTGGACAAATAAGAAAATAGAAAGGGAAATCCTGATATGCTTCTAAGGGAAGCTAATTGGGATTGTTGCACATAATGGATGAGAGATATGGCAGTCCAGAAGCTATGAAACAGCCACCACATGCATGCTAACTGAATAGAAGGATAAATTGCCCAATGTAGAGATAGTTATAGGCTATAAATTGCAAAATCATGCCATTTCAATGGTACCCGTCTTCTAGAGAATGAATCGAATGCTGTAACACCCATACGGGTATCCATACCATATGAGTATTCTACTCATATGTATAAAAGATGGTGTATTCATACCATATGAGTATTCTATTCATATGTACAAAAGATGGTCGCCACACGGATGCAAAAATATAGTTGCACAAGAGGCAGGGTTTAAACTCGCAACCTTCTAGTTGCGAGTCATTCATCTTTGCCAAGTGCGCTGCCAATATTAATTGAAGAGATTCCCTCACATCTTCTTCATATGCAGGGTTGATTCCTGGAGGGTCTAGAATATCCTAGAACCTACATGCATACGCGACACTTGGCATTATCTTGTCCATTGGAATGGCACAATCCTGGTCGTTGGCCTAGATATATATATAGGCACCTTCTTCTTGCGAACCATTCCATTCCATGCCAGTCTTGAGCCTTCTGGGCATTTCTCTTGCCTTGGGGCCATTGTATTTTTATTTCTTCATCATATATCAAATTCTTTGCCAACCTCGGCATATCTCTTTCGTATTTCTTGCATACTCTTCGCGTGTTTCCCTTGTTTTCGCGTAGGTTCGTGATAATTTAAATCGAAATCCCTTATCGGTTCTTGCCTGCTCCGATTCTAACGATTTCTTTACCTATATATAATGGTTCTTATCTCTATGGAGGATATTTTATCCTTATTACAACAACAATGCATTAGCATTTGAGCAAGAAACTATCTCCTCATTATTGTGCAATGTTCCTCAAGGCATCCACATTGTATCAGAGGCCCCAGGTTCAGGAAAAATAGTCTTGATCAAACACCTCCTACGATGCTACATTCAAACAGGAAAACGACCCATTGTTACACAATTATTGGCATAGCAACTCTTGATATCAAGACAAGTCGTGACAATTCATCATCAATTTGAAATCTTCATAAGAAACCAATGATCTCACATAATACAAAGAATATGCGTAAGATACCAGCAAACAAATGGTTTTGATGCATTAATAGTTAATGAAATATCTACAACCATCACATTAAACATGGTACTTCAGCAGATTTCTGAGGTAGCATGCACCCTAATGGAAGAATTGATCACAATAAGATGCATCATACTATTTAAAGACTATGCAGAAGTGCCATTAATTTGATGTCATTAAAAATACTCCAATGTCAAACCTTGCACTTTTAACAAACAAAGAAATACAATCTTGAAACATCAATACACTCACATGACTTGGATTATTCCGCAATCCCGAACATCATAAGATTGAGATAGCCAATCGAGAAAAATTCCTTTGCATGAATCTGCTTCTAGCTTTGGATTGAGGTCACCAAAACCTAAAATTAGTCTACCCGAGAAGTTTGACAGCACTCGGTCCAAGCTTCATGCTTTTTTAAATCAGATCAAGCTTATGATCCAACTCCATCCTCATAGATATCCCACGGCCCATGAATAAGTTGGATTGATTGGTTCTCTTCTCACAGGGCCAGCTCTAAGTTGATTTGCTCCTTTATTGGAGAAAGGAGCTCCAGAGTTGCAAGATTTTGTTGTTTTCACTGCAGAGCTCGAGGCATGCTTTGGAGACACAAATCGGCAGTGCAGAGCAGTCACAAAACTCTGCAATCTCAGACAAGATTCTCGTCCAGCTTCAGTTTATGCGTCTGAATTCCGTCAAATTGCAATTGATACTGCATGGGATGATGCTGCTCTCCGTGATTGTTTTCAGAGAGGACTTCAAAAGGATGTCAAAGATATGTTGAGGTCTATGGAGGACCCTAAGAATCTCGAAGAAGCCATCAGATTTGCAGTTCACTGTAATATTCGGCTCCTTGAATGTAGGCAAGAGAAATGTAGTCGGGTCTTTCCAATCCTACGGGTGTCTGTAGTTACGCCTGCCCCAATCTCATATAGCAGATCCGGGCCTGAGCTCACACAGATTGATCATGCAGTTTGAGAGCCCTTGTCTGTGGCTGAGAAACAACATCTCAGAGAGGTCAATCTTTACCTATGGAGAAACTGGTCATATTGCTCGTGGATGCCCTGTGAAGTGCACAATCAGCTAGCAAACTCCAGGAGCCAGTCCGAGTAGTTACTGCTCATCGGCTGGCCATCATTTCTCGCTTACACACTTCATGACAGATTTATTCCATCGGATAAGGTTCGTAAGGAATTTTTTATCTCTATAATATTGGAATCAGAGGTTGGGAGGTTGGAAGCATTGGCGCAACTTAGTAGTGGTGCAAATGCTTGCTTTATGGATAATACATTCACTACTAAGCAGACGATCCCTAGAAGCAAGGCTGAACATCCTAGTTCTATCGATGTGATTGATGGACGTGAGATCTCCTTGGATGCAGTCACAGAATGTACTACACCTCTTTAGGTTTTGTCCGAAGGAGTTTAGCATTTCCTTCAATCTCATCGTTAGCTTACATGTGCCATTAATCTGCCCTGACTCGAGCTACATAACCATCAGATTGATTGGCATACTAGATCTTTCCGATTTGTTAGTTCTAACTCTAGTTCCACAGGCATCTGCACCAACATCTACTTCAGTCCATGCAGTATCGTGGGCTCTTGATTATGTTCTTGCTGATGTTCCAGTTCTTGTTTTTGCTCCATGTCCTGATTTGGCTTTTGTCTCTGCTCTGGTTCATGCCCCTGATTTTGACGATATTCTAGATGATGTCCCAGCTTTAGTTCCTCCTGTTCCTATTTCTGCTATTGCTCATGCTCCCGCTCCTGCTCCTGCTCTTATTCCTCCTCTTGATCTTGCTCTCATTCAGGTCCCGCTTCTTCACACCCTCAATTTCGTACCTCAAAGATTTCTCTTCGCGAGTTTATTAGATCTGGAAGGCAAGATCTAAGTTTAGTATTTACAATCTAAGTTCATCCAACAGCTAGCTCTACACCGGTCAAATCTGCTCCAATGCTTCGAGGATGATTTCTTTGACGTTTTTGACAAAGTCAAGGCCAACACGGTCCCAGAGTATCGTCCATATGATTGTCCTATTGATTTGCAGCCTGAGACGATGCCGTCATATGGTCCGTTATATGTTTATCTCCTGCTGAGTTGAAGGTTTTGTGAGATTATATTGAGGAGAATCTAGCTACTGGCTTCATTCGACATTCTTAGTCCCCTGCTGGAGCACCCATATTCTTTGTCAAAAAGAAGGATGATTCTCTACACCTCGTCGTTGATTATCATGGCCTCAACAAAATCACAGTGCCGAACTGCTATCCGCGTCCACTAATTCCAGAGTTGTTGGAGCAGCTCCAAGATGCGTACTATTTTACGAAGGTTGATCTTCTGGATGCCGAATATCTCATCTGTATCCGAGAGGGCAATGAGTGGAAGACGACATTTCGTGCTCGGTATGGCCATTTTGAGTACACAGTTATACCTTTTGGGCTTAACAATGCTCCAGTAGTATTCCAACATATGGCCAACGATGTTTTCTAGGTATGATATCCTTATTTATTCTAAGGCTCTTAAAGAACATGAGAAACATGTTCAAGAGATCCTTCAGAAGTTTCGTGAACATGGGTTATATGCCTAACTCGAAAAGTGTCAGTTCGATCAGAGGCTATTGTATCACCTTTCATGGAGTCTCTATGGATCCCAAAAAGGTAAGCATGGTTTTGGAGTGACAAACACCTTCTTTCGTCTGAGATGTTCAATGTTTTCTTGGATTTATAAACTTCTATCAGCATCTTATTCGGAAATTGCCCTTTCTTTGACATGCCTTATGGCAAAGGATGTTCCATTTGAATGGAGTGTGGAAGCAGAAACGGCTTTCATTACTTTGAAGCATGCTTTTACGACGGCACCAATTCTTGCTCATGCAGATCCTTCGTGCCCATATATTGTCGAAGCAGATGCTTCTGATTTTGCTCTTGGTGATATCCTATCACAGGAAGGGAATGACCATGAGCTACATCTGATCGCCTATCACTCGCGAAAGTTCCAGGCTGCTGAAATCAACTATTCAATTTATGACAAGGAGCTGTTAGCTGTAGTTGATTCTTTCGAGGAGTGGAGACATTTTCTGGAAGGATCTCCTCATAAGGTCACAGTCTATATGAATCATCAAAATCTGGAATATTTTCAGTAGCATACTCAAGTATTATCTCACATTGATTTCGTGATCAAGTACCATCTTGGACCTCTTCAAGGGAAGCCTGATGCCTTGTCTCGACGCTCTTACCTTGAGCCTAAACTGGAGAATCCTAAATTTGATCAGCAATCATATAGGTTATCCTAAGGCCTGATCGGTTCCAACTTATGGCCGCCACTTTTTTCGAGATGCTCATGATACAGTCTTGTTGGAGTCTTTTTGGGCATCTCTGCCCTCCGATCCATTTGCTCAAGATGTATTTTCACATCTTGGCACAACATCATCTTCTCGACAAATGCAATCGGACTATGATCGTTTTGAAATTCGAGATGGACTTCTATTCCGTGATGAACTTCTGTATCTCCCAGATGGTGCTTCTTGACTTTGGGTTCTCCAAGCTTGTCATGACTCGCCTATGGCTGGACATTTTGGACTAGCCAAGGCTCTTGAACTCATTAGTCGGGAGTATTGGTGGCCAGGGCTGTCGCTCTGTCGAAGTGTTTATTCGATCCTGTGATATCTGTTGTTGAGCAAAGGTTCCGAAACATCTTCCTCATGGTATTGCCTATTCCAGATGGATCTTGGAAGAGTATTTTTGTAGACTTTATTCTAGAGTTGCCACTCTTGAGACCATGATGTGACCATGGTCATTGTTGATCGCTTCTCTAAGATGGCTCATTTTATTCCCTGTAATGTCACCATCATCAGTGAAAGAATGGCCAATCCTTTCCTTTGTGAAGTAGACAGACTTCATGGACTGCCAGACTCTATTGTCAGTGATCGGGATCCAAGTTCATCGCAGGATTTTGGAAGCGGCTTTTGAAGTTATTGTATATTGACCGCTCATTGACATTCAATCATCATCCAGAAAGTAATGGCCAAGTGAAGCATACTAATTGGACTTTAAAACAACATTTGAGGTGCTTTATCAGTTTCAGCAGGATGATTGAATTGATTATCTTCCATTAGCTGAGTTTGCCTATAATAACACAATACATGCTTCCATTAGCCAGACTCCATTCTTTCTGAACTCTGGCCAACATCCTCGATCATCTTTAGTGTCGCTGGCAGTGACTCTGTCAACCTTAAGCCGAGTCTCGACTTGAGAAACTCCGGGCTCTTCAATCGGATCTTCATCACCATCTTCTCCGGGCATAGGAGCGCTATCGGCATTATGCAATTTACATCGGCAAGAAGCTCCTACATTTCATGTTAGTGACCTTGTCTGGCTTCTTCGTAGGGATCTCCCTACCTCATGTTCCTGCAACAAGCTTGACTATCATCGCCTTAGTCCTTACTAGATCACGGCTAAGAGATGTGGCATTCCGGCTCCATCTCCTTTCAGTTGTTCGTCTCTATCCAATATTTCATGTTTCAGTGTTGGAGCCCTATACAGTTAATCCTTTTCCAGATCGCGTTCCTCTGCCGCCACCACCAGTGGAGATTGATGATCATGAAGAGTTCGAGGTTTTAGAGATTTCAGACTCCAAGTTTCTGCGTCAGTGGCTGTAATACTTTATCGATTGGGAAGGTTACTCATCAAGCGATAGAACCTGGGAGCCTATCGAGAATCTGAGTAATGCTCCTGATAAAATTGCAGAGTTTCACCGATACTACCCGATAAGCTAAGTTCAAGTACCCCGGCTCCAGCTCCGAGGACTCGTCGCCGTCGTAGGAGGGGGATGGTGTGATGACCATATAGGTATTCATACCATACAAGTATTCTACTTAATATATGTATAAAAGATGATATATTCATACCACACGAGTATTCTACTCAAATATACAAAAGATGGTTGTCATACGGATGCAAAAGGGTGGTTGCATAAGGCAGGGTTTGAACTCACAACCTTCTAATTAGAGTCATCCACTTTTACCAAGTGCACTACCAATACTATTTAAAAATAGTTCCTCACATTTTTTTCATATGTAGGGCTGACTCCATGACGATCTAGATGCGCGACGCTTGACATGATCTCGTCCATTGGAGTGGCGCGATCCAGGCCGTTGGCCTAGATATATATAGAGGTACCTTCTTCTTGTTGAACAATTCCGGTTCAATGCCAGTCTTGAGCCTTCTGGGCATCTCTCTCGTGTTCCTGCTTGTCTTCGTGCCATTGTATTCTTGTTTCGTCATCATATATTACATTCTTTGTTGATCTTGGCGTATTTCCTCCTTATTTCTTGCGTATTCTTTGCATATTTCCCTTGTTTTCGGGTAGGTTCGTGACAGATGCTCAAGCTTGAATTTTGGTCTTCATAAGCTTTAAGCTTGAATGCAGATCAGAACACCGAGGTTTGGGACTAGCTGGTTGTTCTAGGGATTGTTCATTGAGTGGAAATCTTGGCAATTATCTCTTTTTCTTTTCTTCCTTTAACCATTATGGTTGACGTAAAGCAACTGCAAGAGTTAGAAACAATAGTTAATAAGGGATTACTAGCAATCAGGGATTGTAGCTTACATCGTGTGGAATTCAGGGGATCCATTGGCATGGGTAGTAGGTATATGTTTCTAGCTAAAGGCGGTGCTTCCATTGTGTGTAACACACTCATTTGCATGTTTAACCAGCAACAATAGATTCTCAGCACGAAGTTCCAATTATTAACACCAGGGCCATTGATAATAGCAGCCAGAGTCAGCGTCCAACTTCGATTATCAACATCAAGAACTAAAGCCAGAGCAAAATCTCATATAGCAAGTTTATCAAGATTATTAATGTTTATTCTGGTTGGACTAGAACCAAGGACCATGGTCGACTGGATCATAAACACTGCTGGTTTTAACACAGTGGAAGAAATGTTTAATATTTACAACGAGGAGTGGAGTGGTACTTTTAAACATTTATGAGGGGAATCAATTTCTGTCTATATGCGTTGATTCTCTTTTATTCCCTTCCACACAAACTCATATGTACACAAAAAGTCAAAATGTATTTATAGCAATATACTCCAATAATAGAGGACGAGGAGATTTCTACCTTTCAGATAATTTTGACAGGCAATAATAAAAATCCATACATGGGCACTGGAAAGAAGGTTATCCCCCAAAACACAACTCTTCTCCATTTCCAAGAGCTTCTTATTGCAAATAGATAGATAGATAGATAGATAGTATTTTAACGTCACGGAGGGGCAAGTTTATTATGCTCTAAAACAAGTGAGCAGGGGGACTTGACTGCCTCAATCGGCATGCATTTTTTATTTGCATCTGAAACTAGAGCTCATTTATCATCATTGAATCTAAATTTGAAGTGAGCATTTCAACTCTCTCATAGAGCTGCAATCAACGCTCTAGATTGCCGGATGTACTCTCTTTCCTGAAAGAACTTTGATAATGTGATTTCTGAGATAAGGTGATTTCTCATCACTTCAGCTAGATTGTTGAACTTTTCTACAATGACTTCCACATATATAGGATTGTAATAGACTTATTTGCACTAAGGGTTTGATCCAGTCTCTTGTTTAAAGAGATGCAAAATCCATTCTTCTCCACTTGGGTAGAATCCATAAAGCAACCTTACCATAGGTAGTTCTTCTCCTATGAACTCGTATTTCTTAATTTCTTCCATTGCTCTATAGCCTCTCCTCTTCCCCCTCCCCAACTTACAATTCGCGTATAGTATACTCTTCCATAATTTTGACATTGTTCTTGATGTTGGAATAAATCGATATTTGACTTTCCAATGACATCAAAATACATTATCATGCCATCAATAGTTTCACCTTCCATCCATATTTTCAAAACCATTACCTAAGTTCAAAGAAGAAGACAAGAATAGAATAGATTATACGTTATGACACATTGGCAAAATCTGATTGGATATGAACACACCACATCAGCATTGTTTTGTTTTGTTTTCAAAACCATTACCTAAGTTCAAGGAAGAAGACAAGAATAGAATAGTCAACAGATTATACATCATGACACATTGGCAAAACCCAATTGGATATGACACACACCACACTAGCATTGGTTTGTTAGGAAACAATTTCTACGTTATGCCACACTGATAAAATCTAATTGAATATTTGAGAGCCGCCACACCAACATTGTTTTGTTATGTCCTGCCCCCAACCACCTTACCTTAAATGCGACTCTGGACAGCCTCAAGCTCAAGACATAATTATTTTAGAACTAATGTATTACCACTAGACCAAACACCTATATCTGTTCAAAGATAACAATTTGATGAATTGCAAGACAATTGTCTTGCCATTTTGCTTGTCTATTGAAGAAGGAATACTAGTTTAAGACTGTTGTCCATCCTCCACTTTGTGTATATTTAATTCGCGATTTGATCTTCTGTGATATAAAATGTTTATATGTGAAGAAAAGAAGAGTAACTTTGACAAAATGTAAAGGGCTTTGTAATCAGATATTTTAGATAAAATCAGTTCTTGCCCTATGTTGTTCTATTCAAGCTCTTATTAGGCACAAAGGCACCCATTTTAATTGCTAGAAAGTACGTCATCATGCTTGGTCCCCATTAGACTGCTGTTCCCCCGTTACTTTCAGGCCATGTGAATGATGACCTTGTCATCACTTTGTAGGACAAGCGAACAAGCACATTACATATGCACAATTTAAAGGCACACGACATGATGTTATTCGATAGAAGGACTATAAGTTTGATTGACCACCTATTCACTAGGACATCCTTCAAAATCTAGGAGAGTACTCTTTGAACTTTTCTGTTGAATAGGTCTTTGAAAAACAACACGAGTTGTAGCTAACAAAGTCTTATAGTTTGTGAATTATGTCAATGTTAATAGTTGTAAATGTCCAAGGTTCATGAGTAAAGACATGGCTAATACGAGGCTTGACTTTTTCCTGGGGGGAAGGAATGGAAACAATTGAGGTGCTGGAAGTGAGGTATTGTTTTTGTTTCCCAATAACGTGCCATTCTTTGGAGATTAACTCATAGTGATGTCATTCAGTAGTAGTTTTTCCGCTCCTTGTTAGTGTCTTTCAAGTATTACTAGAAAAGAAGAATAGTAGTAGTTTTTCCGCTCCTTGTTAGTGTCTTCCAAGTATTACTAGAAAAGAAATACACGAATAGGCAGGCATCATGAATATTGTGGTTGTTTGGATTGAAGAATGGTAATATGCAACATGGTTGATGGAGAGTGATCTGCAGGCATCATGAATATTGTGGTTGTTTGGATTGAAGAATGGTAATATGCAACATGGTTGATGGAGAGTGATCTGTGCAAGGCAAGCTGAAATATCCTTTAGATTTGCTACATACAAGGTAGTTTATGCCCAAGAATTTATTTGCCCATACCAAGTTCCAACATGGAATTATAATCAAAGCTCTCCAAGTTGGCTGGCTTGGGTCTGGCAGTGGGATATGTTAGGAAGAACCTTCCCTTTAATGTGGGAGGAGAGGGGCAGAAAGGGACAAAAATGGAAGCATCATTACCAGAATATTTTTAGTTAAGGAAGGAAGGGTTAGTTTTGGACATCACCTACCAAGTGTCCTGTTTATGCTACTTCTGCCACACACGCTACCATTGTCAGCAAGTCAGGCCCTTGCCTTGCCTTGACGGGCGACGGCTTGACGTGCTGCCCTGACGGCCGCCCTGCACCCCAGGCCGTGTGCATGCATGCATGCATGCATGCCAGCCATACCATCAATGCATCAAAAAATGATGCCCCATTTTGCTGCTACGTCCAAACCCAATCAAGGCTCCAAAAACTAACTCCAAATTTAGAACGCCCAAACAACATGACAAACTAACAAATTTCTGCCAAAAACATCATACCACAGTGCTACCACCATTAACCAAACGGTAAAACCACACACATTTTACGAAAAAACAGCATTCACAGGACGCCATTTGTACACTGGAATTCGTTAAGGCCCTAGATCATCCAAAACCAATATGCAGAAATTCCTTAACAACATTCTATCCTTCAGGCATTTTCTATCCCAAGCAGTTCTGATTGCAAAACGGACCAAAATCACAACATGAGTTCATGGTCCCTAAATAGGACCACAGATCATAAAAACCAGATCTGATTCAGTGGAACAAAACATGAAGCAGATCAATCCACAAGGTAAGAAGCAAATCGAACAGATCCAGCAGGATCAAAAATCTGGAGGTTAAAAACAAGAGCAGATCAAACCAGATCAAGGAAATAGAAACATCGATCTGGGAAAGAGTTTAAATTAAAAAAGGACTTGGGAACAGAAATAAATTACGAGGATCAGGTCAGATTTGCATTTAAACCGATAAGATCAGATCAGCAAAGCAAGGCACAGGGGTCATGGATCTGGGAAGAAATGGGAGGAACCATTTGTTTGCAATCTGGGAGAAAATCAGAAGGCTGGGAAGCGCCGGGCATATTATTCCAAGGGCAAGAACTAATTCCAATTCCGATTCCGAGCTGATGGTCGGGCCAGCTATGGCGGTTGCCGGAGTCAGGATTTTCTACGAGCCCAAACTCGGGATCGGTAGTACCGAAACCTGCATTCTCGAATGGAGGGCAATTATTGTTCTCTCCGTTGTACGCTGCATTCTGCGAATTGTTGTACCAATCCGTTGCAGACGAAGAAACCAATCCTGGCCGCACATACTCCAGCAGGTTGCTGATTTCCTCCTCGCTGTAGGGTCCAGACCCAAATTCCGGGCCCCTTTCTCCTTTACCGTTCCCTACACAGCATCAAAACCTTGTCAGATCTGCAAAACCCAACATAAAAAATCTACAAACTGCCATCAAATTGAAGCGGAATACAAAATTTTGAAAACTCACAGAAGAATCACAAAAATCGAAGAACCCACAACAATTTCAAGCAAAAATTGCCACACCCACATGCAAATTTGAAGTAAGAACAGCCCAAATTTGAAGAATTAGCTATCTTACTTGGAAGTTGATGAAGCGCCGTCTGCCAGAAACTTCCATTTCGAAGGAAATTTTGATCTCCAAGAGCGCTGATCAGCGAAGATGAGGGCGGACTATTTTCCTCGTTCCATTTTGCAGTTCTGCAAGCAGAACCCAACTCTGAAGCAACCGGAATTCTGAGCTGGTTGTTGTTATGCAGAAGCAAAAGTGGATCAGGCAAGTCTGTGTTTGTCTGATCAATCGGAGCAGGTTTTCGGCCCTGAAGAAAAGCTTCAAGCAGGCCCGAGCTGCTGCTGATAGATCCGGCACTGTCTGATTCAGAAATGGGGCAAGTAGAGACGGAAAACTGCGCATGTGGGTTGTTTCCACTTTCTACAGAATCCGTCGATTGGCTTGAAGGGAGCTCCAGCTTCAAACCCTCATCAGGTTTGGCGCAGGAGAAAGGGCCACTGTTTAGAATACTATGGCCGGTTTGTAAAAAGTTTTGATACGGTCCAGGATCAGGCTCTAGAGCAAAGCCTGAAGAAAAACTTGCCATTCTAGAAGATGATCCGGGCCCATAAGTTCGCCGGATCTTTAAATAGGGTTCTAAGCAAATGCTGCTTTCGTCTGAGAATTGAGGAATGGGCACTGCTTTGTATATGGGTGTGGTTGTAAAACTAGTTCTGCTGCTCCGTTTTAGTTCTTCGATCCTTGATGAGCTCAGAATCGGGCTGAATGAAAAAGCTCCTGGCCTGCAAATGCTGCTTGATCCAGAACGTTGCAATGTTATAGCATTTAAACCGGAAAATTCACTGCTCAGATTCTTCAATTGTGATTTTACAGCCGAATTCAAGCTCTTGCTGCCGGTTTGATCGAAAATACAGTTGGGCGAGGCGGTTTTCTGCACATCAGGTGGATAGACTGGCAAACCAGCTCTCTGTCTTCGCTTGATCCTCGTATTCCAGTAGTTCTTTATCTCATTGTCTGTTCTACCCGGCAGCTGGAAAACATAAACCCACAAAAAAATACACCGATTTAGGACGTAGATGCAAAACCCTTCAAAACCCGCCACAGAAAGTGCACCCGCTACTTTGAATTTTTCTTCACAGAAACATTCACAAGCTTAAAATTGCTCACCTACTCCGGCAGCTCGATCCTACATTAAAATACAGTATCTACAAAGATTAAAATACATTCTATATAAAATACTCGGCTGTTTCGTCTGGATCACCCATGCATTTATCGAAGAAATGGATCAAAAAAAGTTGAAGGTTGAAGAAACACAAACCTGGGTAGCCATTTTAGCCCACTTATTTCCAAGTTTTGCATGGAGCTCGATGATTAAACGCTCTTCTTCAGCGGTAAAGGCCCCTTTCTTCAGATTTGGACGCAAATGGTTGGCCCAGCGTAAACGGCAGCTTTTTCCACACCTATACAAGCCGGAATGCTTCTGCACGCTATTCCAGTTTCCTTCGCCATGTTTTTGCACATAAGCAATAAGAATGGCATCTTCGGCAGACGTCCAGGGCCCTTTTTTCAAAGGACCTCCCGCCGGAGACTGTTCTTCCCCCTTCCCTTCCATCAATCCGTTTGATCCTTGTTTCTGGTGCTAGATTATGCTAAAACTTCCTCATTCCAGGCAAATCCGGTATCAATCTGCGGCATTTTCCAAACCGAGCTCAACTGCGAAATTGGACCGAAAAAATGAACGCCATAGCCAGCTTTGCAGAGCTTAGTTAGAAGGCTTCTTATTCCTTCGTCGTCGCCATCGCCGCCTCTCTCTAAGCTTCCTATATGTCCTATAAGTTCACACGTGAACAACCTACGGCTAGGATTTGATCAACCCAAGAACACAATCCGGGCCCTTGGATGCCCATGCAAGGGCCACTGTGTAATTATGGCCATGACGCCATGGCACCATCATGGCCATGGCCATGCATGCGTATTTTCGAATTAAAAGAAAATATATCTGGCTATTAAATTCCCGGAGTGGTAAATCTTTTTGGGTGTTTTATTTTCTTTATTTCTCTATTTTCCGTATCGGGTTTTATTTCGGGAATGGTACCAATAATTGGGGCAGGATTTTTTACTCTTTATACGGCCACCGGAACTATTTGCAGGGGGGATGCGGGACGCCTGTACGGCGTACCTACCAAACCTACGCCGTAGACGTATATTGTTTTTATTATTTTTGTGTATGGTTAAGAATTATTTTATTTGCACTTTCTGTTCCTTCATGTTCCCCCCTTGTTCCCCACTTCTTGCCCTAAGATCCGATCTGATTCCCCTTCAATTTTTTTTCCTTAACCAACATCCCCCCTCCTCCTTTCTTGTAACAAGCTTGAGAAAAATATTCCCCGTTTTATCCATTTCTTGTTGCGTTCTCGCCTCCCTTTCTGCATGCTGCCAGACAGTATCGCACTCGAATCATAGAAAACTATTTGCCTCAATCTTCCCTCGCCTTCTATATTGCTTTCTCTGTTCTTCATGATTCTTTCATGCTCCTCTTCATTCAATTCATGTTTTTGTTTAGTTTAAGATATCCCTGATAGCCTTTTGCCATCTTTCCCATTCCCACGTTGCATCTTGTATACTTTCTAATCTAGCACACGAGGGACAATCTCATTCCTTACAAGCAATAATATGTCTTTCTTCTTGCTTTTTCAAAAATTTTATACAGCCCAGAAAAGGGAGTCGTCGTACAATGAATTCTCAACAATGTATGATGGCATTCAACGATGATGTATGATGTCATAAATGGACAAATTTCATATACTACTTTACTTTGGCATGTGATTCTTTAGTATGATCAACTTGCCTCACAAAACATCCATTTAGTATGCAACAACTTCCTTATGGACTCCAATATGGTATATGGTCCCATTATATCATAACATATTTACTCATTTTTTCTCAAAATTTTATGTTGTGTGATGAAGACATGATTGATGCATATCTAGATACAAATAATCTGAAACACCATAGGTGATGAACCTCACATAATTCGAGGCCCTTGTAGCTCGAGATATAGAGCAATATCTATTTCTATTTCTTTGCAAGAGCAATCATGATTGATGTTGTGAGTGTTTATAACTGGGATCGAGGTGTACAATCTAGCAAATGTGATGTGGGGTGCTGGTGGGGTGCTCATCGCCCTTCACATGTGTTATATCCTCTTTTGAATTTGAAATTGGCAGCCTTACTTTTTGTTTTCTTGTTTCGAAATGGTTTTTGATTTGTTTTAGATGTTTTTGAAGTATGATGAAGTGGGAAAGTGCTTTTCTTTATTCTCTATGAAGTGGCTATGATCCTAAGAATCTGTTATATTCAAAAGGTAAGTTCATGAAGAACATATAAAATATTAAATATAACACAAATTCCATAACATACCAAAACAAAAAATTGCAAAAAAAAAAAAAAAAAAAATCGATACACAACGCGACCAATAAAGCATGGCCACTATAACCTCATCTTCCAAAGTAAGGAATGAAAGAGACCCAAAAAATAAATTGCCCAACTTACGTGTCTTAGTTTCAATATCTTCATAATAGCTTACTGCACACAATGATCTTTCGCATATAGTTTGTAATGCTGCCTTTTGCAGGTTTTCTGGCTTGTTCAGCTGTGGCTAAGCTCTAAAAGTAACCAATCCTCTCCCGTTCATCTCACTTTTATGTTCTGCTGCATGAATCCAAAAGCAACCTAATTCTCAAAGGCCCTCTAAATGTCACATAGTTGACCGCTAAAAGTGCTATACTTTGAGGTCGCATGCACATCAGCTTTTGCGTCAAGTATTGTGTCATAGCTACATAATGCAAAAATGACATAATGACTATATTTGCGGCAATTGTATGGCATGTTTATGTCGAGCTTATATCCATTCAATAGTTGTGTCATATTTCTATCATATTAGTCCTCACACAATGACTACATTTGTGGAAATTGTATGGCATGTCAAGCTTAAATCCATGTTATTCACTAATTGCGTCATATTTTCCATCATATTAGTCTCGACACAATGATTACATTTGTGGCAATTGCATGGCAAGTTTTTGTCGAGCTTACATCCAAGTTCTTCAATATTTCTGTCATATTTTCTATCATATTAGTCTCGGCTATGCAAGTAAATTTTTACACCATATTAACATCCTTATTTTGCATAGGTTGACATCCTTTGCATCATAAACATGTTTTATATATTTTTGTTATGCAATTTATAATATGCCTAATTTATTTTCACAACATGATTGTGACCTTTAGTTATATAGTTATAAGAAACTAGTTTTCTTTTTGTGATATTTGACTGACAAAATTGTGTCAATTTTAAGTTATTTTTGTGACATCTACATGTCAATTTAATGAGCACATATGATACCATTGTCAAATTTGTGTCGAAATCACAAGTCGTCTTTGTGGCAATTCTACCTTCGATTTTTGTCTCTTTTGTCTCTTAATCCATTGATGGTTTTTTTTTTTGGACAAATCTAAATCTTAGATGCTTCTTCTGTATTCATGTATGCAAATTTGGTTCCGTTTAAGTCTATGGTTGTATTATGCATAATGAACGGCAGAAGAAAAAGTGAAAAAGAGGGTAATTGAAAAATCGCATGTGAAAAAAAATTACTTGGGAATTCAAACTTGCACCAAGTCTTTAATATCCATTTGTGCATGCTTGCAATAATGAATATGGTTTTTACGTTTGGAATCAAAATTACTTGACAAAATAAAGGACATTACTTTGAATTCAAATACGTCCTCCAAAGCAGTTTGCAATGTACAAAAATGTGGCTTTCTCAAACAGTTATACGATATTTTCGAGCAAATAATAATTTGCCATATAGTTTCTCAATGGGCTATACAATGCTTTGGAGGACTTAGTGAACAATGGTGCTACTGATTTTGCATATTACCAATAGAGGAAACTCTTACATTATTAACAACGATCTTATTGTTGCGTGGTAAGAGACAAATAGGTCAACTTATTAGAGACCTAAAAAGGCATTAAGAAGGCTTAAATAATTTCAAATAGACATTTTTGTCACGCCAACCTTGAAAAGCATTTTTTGGGTTCTAACACTTGGGACTTGTAATTGTGTTTCTTTATTGTTGTCAATGTGATGTTCTTAGTAGTAAATAATAAATTTCATGTTAATTGAATCCTTTACGAATAGAAGTTGTGTTAGAAGTTCCATATTTTTACGTCTTTCAAGAAGGTAAAATTGCAAGTTCTATATGATTCTAAATGAATCCAAGAAATCTAAAGAATAGAATAGAATAGAATAGTACAAAATTACTTTTGTTTCACCCTCTAGTGTAAGAGAGGAGCTAGAGATGGAGAGGCAATGATTTTTTTGTTTCTTTGTTGATGGCAAGGTTCATAAAATGAAAATAGGAGTCAATGTTGCACCCCCAAGGGAAAGATCCCTCCAAAAATACTCTTTTTACAATGACACACATGCATCAATCAAAACATCTAATAACAATTCATAATGGCAGACAAAAAATTCAATCGTAAAACTTTTCAGCCAAAAATTCTCGGACCATATAGAACGCAAAACTGATATTGCATGACCCTCGGTTTGCTCTCAAGCAAGCCATCTACATCGCTAATAAAGTTCAAAATCTCCCTCGCTCAAAGCAAGCTCTCAAGCATTTCATTTTACTTATTAAAACTTGCCATAAAACATACATATCATCTTGTGAACAATGTGTCTACAAATAGAAAGTTTTCGAGATTGAGTGAAAGACTTGAGTATGGCACGCTTTGCGCAACACGGCACCCATAAGTTCACACAATGCACTATATGCCCCTATTCGTAATCCTCAACATCTTAAGCATCCCGACGAACAGTGAATGCACAACCCGCTATTGTATTTCTTTCTATACTTCTGCTTTGCCATCTCCTTCGGAATAGAATCTTAGATGCTCGTTACATTTTTATGCATGTGAAAGGCTTATGTATCACTTTTTGTGGCTTTTCCCATTGGTATCCAAGGCTCCAACTTGTGTCGATAAATAGTAGCCAAATAAGATAACTTTTGTCTCTTTAATTAGCAAATTGTAATGGGCTATTACATGAACTATTAAGCAGCCATGTTAGATGTAAGAAGATCTTGAAACTTGAGGATTTAAATGTGACATGCTTTGTTTCAAAATCCGCAATGATTATGAATTGCGTAAACATGTTTAAAGTAGGGCCAAAGATAGTTCATGTCATGATCTTGTATTCCAAATGTAGTGCAAAAACTTTATTCCGACCATTCCATCCCTAGTAATTGATGCCCCAGCAAATTATTTTAAGAAAATCAAATCATTACCTAGAGGGAACTATAAAATGACATCTCCTATGGTGGAAGGCATGTATCGATAAGAATCCTCTCGCACCACATTCATATACTATAACTCATCTATAAACGCAAAAAAATGCAACAATTAAGAGAAAACAATACACTTAAATATAGAAACTTCTTTGCGGGGATTATGGAGCACAAATACTACCGTAAGTTATGCATCGGAATCTCTTGCCTTCTTAGCGTAAATACTTGAGATGGTCCTTTAGCATACTCTCTACCTCCTTGCCTTACGTAAAAATGCAACCGAAAGAGAGGATACAAAATTCTTGGTGTTAGATCTCTCTATAACATAAAATACTTAGAGGACGGGCGGAAGATACTTATGCATGAACCTAATGCTTTAGAATATCACCTTGTAAATTCATTTGCAAAAATTGGAACCTTCAACATTCGTGATGCCGATCTTTGCCGACAACATATCTTTGCCGTGGATTAGAAAGATAAAAGACATCGAGAACAGGATGAAATGAAATGTACAAAGTACCTCTAGAAACGAAATGCCCAACCTCCCTCTTTGCAAATCTGCTTGCATTGGAACCTCAAAATCTTTTTTACTTTGAATTTGCCAAAATGCAAAGCGAACCCATTGCTTGTTAAACATGCACTTTGGGTAGTAAACCTAAAGCACGGGTTTTTGGGGATGCCATGTCCGCCGTGCACGAAATGCACAAAAGAACCTCAATTTTACAAAATATGCTCTACAACCCGCTTCGTAGTGCAATCATCAATTAACATTAAATGTCATTCTGTTTTAGAAAATGAAGGGATAAACAATCTAGAATGTAGAGTCTTAGAGATAATAACGTGAAACCAATTAATCCAAAGAATGCGAGAGACAACTTGTTTGTATGCAAAGGAAGAGTTTTTTGATGCGGGGAAAAGGAAGATGAACAAAACATACCAAACATCTTGCTCAAAACTTTGCTCTGACGAGGGGAAGATCTGGCAGAACATTTGCAAGCGTGTTAGAATATAAACTTGAGTTTGGCAAGGCACGCAAATATTTGCTCTATGCGGCACATTTAGGTATACAAAAATATCGATGCATGATGTTCTCTACTTAAGATAAAGAGACATTTGAAGTGGATGTTCCAGCAAGTATTACAATATTGGGCTCATCGTGATGCCCTTGGATCCGAAACAAAATGTTGAGCTGCAATAATGCAATAATATGTATTGCCACACAAATAGACCGGTCCGTGATCCGCTTAACTCTATTCTTTGGAAAGGAAAAAGAACATAGCATACTCAATTCCTCCCTCATTACGCTTACTCACGTTTCTAAACTTCGTAAGAAAAACCAACTGTTACCTTATCTCGCACCTAGTTGTTTGCTCCTTAACTCTCTGCGCTTTGAAAGAAAATGTCTTCCTTCCGTTTTGTGCCCCTCGTAAAACACACGGTTAAGAGAAGGCAAAGGCGAAAAACTTGAAAGAATCAACCCTAAAGGAAAAAAAACTTACATGAAGCTCCGACCGCTATTTGAACACGAAAAGCTAACAATATGGGGAGGCATCGTTTGCTGCCATATCACTAAAATTTCCATGTCATCCTCTTGCTTTATGCCAAACCAACCTCCTCGAAGAACAAAATTATAAAAATAAAAAATATATGGACATTCTCACCTTTGTTCTGGATGTTTTGCGGTCATGTAACCAACCGTAATGATGGTTTTGGAACCAAGAGAAAGTCAATAAGGTTTTGTACTTTTTGTTTGAAAATGTTGCAAGTCCCGCATCATTATGGAGTAGCAAGGATTTGCCTTAAACAAACTTATATATACCTAGCGGACTCACGAAAGACCACATCTAAAATATCTACGGACCTACAAATGCGGACATCATGTCCACATCATTAATCGAAATCAATGGTCACCACTAACCGGAGTCGTCGACCACAAAGGAAGCAAAAAATCGAAAAGTTTACCTTGCTTTGAAGGCGCTTCATGCAGCAAGAACATTGACATCTGGACACGGCAAGAATATATCTGAATACTTAGATCCACATTCGTCCACAATGCAATTCACAAAAGACTTAGGCCCAAAGTTACGGAACACACTCCAAAACCAAGAAATCAGTTCAACATAACCTAAAGCATAAAAACACGAAAAAAACAAAGCTTACGTTCTTTGCAAAATTAACGCCGCTGGATGCCAATGTATGAATATGAAATGTGATAAAACTTCGATGAAGGCGGAGGACAACTACTGTAAAAGTGCAAACATTGTAAGCTCATTTTGCATGGCCTGATCTTGAGAGAGCTACAACTAATGATGCTTCCCAATGCTACATTTGAGCCAAAAGATCGAGACCCATTTGAACAAATCCAAAAGAGTTGCACAGGCACATGTAAAATAGATCCGGACCTCAAGACCGAGACACTCAAAACGAAATCTACACGAAAATTGCTCGTTGCTCCTTGAATCCGGTAGCAAAATATCTTTCGCCCAACTATGAGTCAAAATTGAGAAAAACACAGACATCCAAGTGACTCAACTATGGCGCAAATTGAGCAAAACTCAGACATCGCGTATTAGAGTTTGAAATGAAAAAAAACAAAAATAATAATCTGCTCTCCTTGCCTTGCTCTAAGCCCTTGCATTAAAGCTTCCTTTAAGCGATTCATTCCTAAACATCAAGAAATTGAAGATTGAGGACGATATACACGGCTTCCGATGCCAATCGGCGCTCTGAGGCAGGGTCGATGTAGGATCCCGGCGGTATCTATTTTCTCAAACTGGTATATGGCCGGAAGTCCTCAACGAAAAAACGGTCGGTGAAGAAAGAAATGAGTGAGAAAAAAACGATTAGCGGAAGAAAAAACGTTGTGTTGCTCAAAAATATTTTCCGATTCCAAAATCACGCTTTTGGCCGGAAAAGGAAGTGTTACCGGCGGCCGGAAAAAGGGAACACGGCACCCATAAGTTCGCTGTCAATGCACTATGTGCCCCTATTCTCAGAATCCTCAACATCTTAAGCATCCCGAATGAACAGTGAATGCACAACCCTGCTATTGTATTTCTTTCTATACTTCCTGCTTTGCCATCTCCTTCTGGAATAGAATCTTAGATGCTCGTACATTTTTTATGCATGTGAAAGGCTTATGTATCACTTTTGTGGCTTTTCCCATTGGTATCCAAGGCTCCAACTTGTGTCAGATAAATAGTAGCCAAATAAGATAACTTTTGTCTCTTTAATTAGCAAATTGTAATGGGCTATTACATGAACTATTAAGCAGTCATGTTAGATGTAAGAAGATCTTGAAACTTCAGGGATTTAAATGTGACATGCTTTGTTTCAAAATCCATATGCTTATGAATTGCGTAAAACATGTTTAAAGTAGGGCCAAAAGATAGTTCATGTCATGATCTTGTATTCCAATGTAGTGCAAAAACTTTATTCCACCATTCCATCCCTAGTAATTGATGCCTGCGCAGCAAATTATTTTAAGAAAATCAAATCATTACCTAGAGGGAACTATAAAAATGACATCTCCTATGGTCGGAAGGCATGTATCGATAAGAATCCCTCCGCACACCACATTCATATACTATAACTCATCTATAACCGCAAAAAATGCAACAATTAAGAGAAAAACAATACACTTAAATATAGAAACTTCTTTGCGGGAATATGGAGCACAAATACTACCCGAAGTTATGCATCGGAATCTCTTAGCCTTCTTAAAAACTTGAGATGGTCCTTTAGCATACTCTCTACCTCCTTGCCTTCAGTAAAAATGCAACTGAAAGAGAGGATACAAAATTCTTGGTGTTAGATCTCTCTATAAACATAAAATACTTAGAGGACGAGTGAAGAAGATACTTATGCATGAACCTAATCTTTGCTTAGAATATCACCTTGTAAATTCATTTGCAAAAATTGGAACCTTCAACATTCGTGATGTCATGTCTTTCGTGACAACATATCTTTAGTGGATTAGAAAGATAAAAAGACATCGAGAAAACGGGATGAAATGAAATGTACAAAGTACCTCTAGAAACGAAATGCCCAACCTCCCTCTGCAAATCGCTTGCATTGGAACCTCAAAATCTTTTTTACTTTGAATTTGCCAAAATGCGGGGCCCGGCGATTGCTTGTTAAACATGCACTTTGGAGTAGTAAACCTAAAGCTTTGGGTTTTGGGGATGCCATGTCTGCTTTGCACGAAATGCACAAAAGAACCTCAATCATTACAAAATATGCTCTACAACCCGTTCTTGTAGTGCAATCATCAATTAACATTAAATGTCATTCCCGTTTTTAGAAAATGAAGGGATAAACAATCTAGAATGTAGAGTCTTAGAGATAACAACGTGAAACCAATTAATCCAAAATGCGAGAGACAACTTGTTTGTATGCAAAGGAAGAGTTTTGATGCGGGGGAAAAGGAAGATGAACAAAACATACCAAACATCTTGCTCAAAACTTTGCTCTGACGAGGGAAGATCTGTACTGTAACATTTGCAAGCGAGTTAGAATATAAACTTGAGTTTGGCAAGGCACGCAAATATTTGCTCTATGCGTACATTTTTAGGTATACAAAAATATCGATGCATGATGTTCTCTACTTAACGGATAAAGAGACATTTGAAGTGGATGTTCCAAAGAAAGTATTACAATATTGGGCTCATCGTGATGCCCTTGGATCTGAAAGCAAAATGTTGAGCTGCAATAATGCAATAATATGTATTGCCACACAAATAGATCGGTCCGAGATCCGTTAACTCTATTGCTGGAAAGGAAAGAACATAGCATACTCACTCCTCCTCATTAAACTTACTACGTTTCTAAACTTGGAAGAAAAACCAAGCGGTTACCTTATCTCGAACCCTAGCTGTTTGCTCCTTAACTCTCTGCGGTTTTGAAAAGAAAATGTCTTCCTTACGTTTTGTGCTGTAAAACACCTGCGGTTAAGAGAAGGCAAAGGCGAAAAACTTGAAAGAATCAACCCTAAAAAGAAAAAAAAACTTACATGAAGCTCCGGCCGCTATTTGAACACGAAAGCTAACAATATGGGGGAGGCATCGTTTGCTGCCATATCACTAAAATTTCCATGTCATCCTCTTGCTTTATGCCAAACCAACCTCCTCGAAGAACAAAATTATAAAAAATAAAATATATGGACATTCTCACCTTTGTTCTGGATGTTTTGCGGTCATGTAACCAACCGTAATGATGGTTTTGGAACCAAGAGAAAGTCAATAAGGTTTTGTACTTTTTTTGAAAATGTTGCAAGTCCCGCATCATTATGGAGTAGCAAGGATTTGCCTTAAACAAACTTATATATACCTAGCGGACTCACGAAAAGACCACATCTAAAATATCTACCCCGGACCTACAACGGACATCATGTCCACATCATTAATCGAAATCAATGGCTGCCACAAACCCGGAAGTCGTCGACCACAAAGGAAGCAAAAAATCGAAAAGTTTACCTTGCTTTGAAGGCGGCTTACGTGCGGCAACATTGACATCCGGACACGGAAGAAGAATATATCTGAATACTTAGATCCACATTCGTCCCACAATGCAATTCACAAAAGACTTAGGTCCAAAGTTACGGAACACACTCCAAACCAAGAAATCAGTTCAACATAACCTAAAGCATAAAAACACGTAAAAAACAAAGCTTACGTTGCTGCAAAATTAGCTGCTTTCGGTGGATGCCAATGTATGAATATGAAATGTGATAAAAACTCGATGAAGGCGGAGGACAACTACACCGTAAAAGTGCAAACACGGGTAAGCTCGTTTTGCATGGCCCGATCTTGAGAGAGCTACAACTAATGATGCTTCCCCAATGCTACATTTGAGCCAAAAAAGATCGAGACCCATTTGAACAAATCAAAAAAAGAGTTGCAATGGCACATGTAAAAGCAGATCCGGACCTCAAGGCCGAGACACTCAAAACGAAATCTACACGAAAATTGCTCGTTGCTCCTTGAATCCGATAGCAAAATATCTTTGCGCCCAACTATGAGTCAAAATTGAGAAAAACACAGACATCCAAGCACTCAACTATGGCTAAATTGAGCAAAACACGTACATGCGTATTAGAGTTTGAGCAGAAAAAAACAAAAATAATAATCTGCTCTCACCTTTGCTCTAAGCCCTTGCATTAAGCTTCCTCTAAGCGATTCATTCCTAAACATCAAGAAATTGAAGATTGAGGACGATATACGGCTTCCGATGCCACCGGGCGCTTCCCCGAGGCGGTCGATGTAGGATCCCGACGGTATCTATTTTCTCAAAACCGGTATATGGCCTAAGTCCTCAACGAAAAACGGGTGAAGAAAGAAATGAGTGAGAAAAACGGTCGTGAAGAAAAAAACGTTGTGTTGCTCAAAAATATTTTCCGATTCCAAAATCACGCTTTTGGCCGGAAAAGGAAGTGTTACCGGCGGCCGGAAAAAGGGAGACACCCCACCCCAAAAACATTTTAAGTAAGTAGATAAAAGATCAATATGCATTTAGAGTACTTTAACATAAAGAGGTTATTTGAGAAAATAAATCCAAAAGTTTAAGTTTCAATCACTTTCTATCGTGCATTTTTTTTATTCCAGATTATCGTCCTCAGTAGGAGGCGGACCTCTATCATTGGGCTCGTTGCGTTCTTCACCTTCACTAACCTACTCAAAAAAAAAAAAAGAGAACAAGAACTTGGTTTATTCTCAAATTGTGGTTATTTTGCCATGCAAAAAAGAACTAAAACTGAACAAGTAACACTACTTCAATCATTGTTATCTTAATTGAATTCTAAATATCAACATGCCTTCAATCAATACGCACCATCACTGTCTTATTCAGATATAGCAATAGAACAAATTTAATGGGACATTATTAATGCAGTAGAAAAAACTACAAACATTGTGGGCTGCTTACCACAGCCAACAACCAAGAGCCTGCATAGAAACAATTATCCAAGTGATCCACTATAACGAATGGGACAGTTCTAGATTTATTCTACATCTCTGTTCAGCCCTTAAAGCTCTTTACACAATCTCGCATAACTAGAGAATTCAACAATATCTTACCCATGTAGTTAGTCTATATATAGCTCCTTGACAACCCATCTTATTATTCATGACGTTAGCATTCTTGCATTCTGCTATAAAGGAACTGATGTACAACAAATGATGTTGGCGCACACTATTACAATTCCTAAAAGCCAGCTCTTACCAGAACTCGGTGAAACAATTTTTGAAGCAATGTGTTGAGAATTATGGACGTACTTAGGATACACAAATTAGGAGCATGAAAGGCATTGCATTTTGATCTCGAAACAGCAAAAAAGCAAGGCATGGATTTAAAAGATACAGAATCAAGGCCTATATATCTTCAAATGTGTTGTATGTTTCTCTGTTATTAAGGATTTTGATAAACTGGTATATGTTTCATAATCTGAGAGTATATTCTTTTGCAGATCCAGGAGAAATCCTTGTTTTCTTTCAGTGGTGTGAACTAAGCATTGCTGTTGCCTTGACAATTATCTTCACACGTCTCCCATAATGTGGAAACTGCACTCTCCTAACTTGTCATATGGCTGGTGCCTTCTAATTTAAAGAACTGCAGGGTATTTGCGGACACTCCCCCCACCCTCGATTTTACTTTATTAATCTTCTAGCTTCCCATGAATCATATCTTCATTCAACTGGCAATAGACGTAAATTATAGGATCAACATTCTATATCTCGACCACCATTATGAGAAACCTACGCTTATGAAGTGATATTCCTATATTACGATTGACATTTATAAAATAGCGTACCTAGCACGTTAACATTTTATATGTCAAATCATCTTTGGCCACTTCTTACTCAACTATATGGTGCTATATATAGTATCATCCTAACCTGGATCGTTTACCTCTTTAGGAATTGGTGACTTTACCCACAACCAACATGGCATTGTGTTTGCCAAATGTTAAACGAATTATCATAATTATTAAGTATACCTTTCTAGGTTGCTCAAATTCTAGTGATTCAAGGCATCACAGAATCTCTCGAGTATGGATCCGAACTAAGGATACAAGTCCACTCATTCTTCAATCTTTCATCACTTCTAGTTGCTTACTTATGTACGATTGTGATCTTAAATAATACTTTGTCATCAACCTCTAGAGAAACTTTACCTACTTCAGCTTGCTATGCGTATGTCATACTATAGTTGTAGCATACTTTCCCGTAATGTATGTTTGCCAGCAATGTTCTACATGGAGCTACATTAACTACTAGATCACTCAATCGATTACTTTCTCATAGGCCATGCTTACTTCAAAATACGTTGAAACATCAAGGTATTATTGTTCTACATAATGCACCTTGTTTCCCAAAGTTTCATAATTCAAACACTTAAATTAATCTCGCACTTTTATGTTATAAGAGTGTAGTTCAATTAACTCAATCCCACCTACTCCGATGCATCTAAAAGGTTGTTATTATATCCCTACATGCCTTGCGACCATTAGCCTCATGCTCTTTAATGTTTTCAATCCTTATACTTCTCGCTACAAGATACGAATTGCGCATTGGAACATTCTCAAGAATTGCTATGTCGCATTCCCTCGTTCAACAATTCTCTCAGAATTATGAATTGCACATTACAAGTTATCTCCATTTTGATCACTTTGAAAATGACAAACTTCTGTGTGACTTATAGGAGACTTTACCTTGTAGCATGTGATGTGTTACCCAAGACCAAGAGTAGCCTTGATCATTTTTAAGGTGGGGAGAATGTGACGTTCTACATATTTATACATTATATGTACAAATACATGACACATCACCAGGAGGATGTAATGGTGCATTGACCATTTATAAAATAAACCAGAAGGGCTAAAGTTAGCTATGCTAAATTAAAATTAATTAAATAAGCTAATTAATAACTAAAATACGCTAATTAATTACGTTAATTCGCGTCACTTGGTCCAAATAGATTTGACCCTCATGAACTTGCCAAATTTGGCCTAAAATTTGCCTCATTGGAGAAGAAGGAGGAGCCTATTCAACCAGAGGAGCATGGAGAACCTGAGAGAGAGTGGATCTAGCCAAGCTACTGGTTAGTGGGCTTAGTTACCTTGAGATTTTAGTTAAGGATTAACCCTTGTATGCTTAGGTGGATGATTAATCTTTTATTGATGCTGTAATTGAGATTATAAATGGATTTTTATATTGTGGTAGTTCCTTTTCTACACCTCGTGTGCTCATGGGATAAGAGAGGGTAGAGACCTAAAGGCTAATGGGAATAGGGTTGTTTCTAGCTAGAACCCCATAAATCTCAATAGATGCAGCCTGTGCATAAGCACCCACCTAGCTGTGGATGTTATGCCAATATTGAGCACTTTACAATGGCCATAATGGTGATATGGAAGTGGAGCCATGCTGAGCATGGTAGATGGGCTCCTATAGTGTGCTAGGCTTATAGTCAGTCACTGCATATGGGCCGGATGTGAGTCTGACAACCCCTAGGTCGCAGATGTGGTCTCAAAAGGACGCCCTGGCTCGATAGGTGCGGTGAGTTGACCTATGGATTTTGGGGGGTAAGTTGGGTACGGATACGTGGGTGTCAGTGGTGCCACGATCCTCATAAGTGTCACAAAAGTGACATCCGTATGCTTTTGGACATGTTTGGCCTACAATACATTGCAGCAGTTTCCACCTCAGGGACCTCTAAAGGTAGGTCCGCCATTGCATGGAAGATGAATGTTCATGTAACATTTACCCTTGTCGACCGTTGGGGTAGATGGGTTATCATCGAGTGGCGAGAGGGAGGGCAGGAATGGGGAATTGTGAATGTACGTGGCAGAGAGGAGCATTATGGGCATCTTTGAGGAACAAGGTCAGTGCTTTGGATGCTAGTGTGGCCTGGTTGTTGCTCGGAGATTTCAACATGGTAGAGACAATTCATGATAAGTCTAGGCTTAGGATAGTCGTCATGGGTATGGTCGAGGATCGGATGTGGGACAAGGTTTAGAGCGAGAATAGTGGTTAAGGTTGCTAGATTCCCTACATCTGGCAGAGTTGTCTGGAGACTGTACGTTCACGTGGTGCAATCACTGGACAGGGCAGGTCAGGCATATGCTCGACATGGCAGATGCTATGTGAATACCCTAGCTATAGACCTTGCACTCTATCTTAAGCAGCAGAATATGCTATCCACCACGGTCTCTGACCACACTCCGCAGTTAATTTCGCAGTGTCTCAGTACAGTCAAATCGACGAGAACAATATCCAAATTAAATAGTAGGTACTTGAAGGGCGCTGATTTTTCCTGGAAATTTTGGCAGATTTGGTTCTGCGCTTTTCGAGATAATTTTGGGATGTCAGGAATGATTAAGGCCCTGGCTACTGTCAAATCATTCGCAAAGTCTTGGGGAAGATGGAAGGCTCAGCAAGAGCGTGAGTCATTAGACGCATTATATCAAGAGCAAAAAAAATCTCAGACTTCGGCCTTCTGATGAAGTACGGGAAAATGAGATATTGCGTCTCATTGCAACTGATGAGTCTAAGAGGGCATCTCAGGCAAGGGTGAAGGCATGGATTACCTGGCTGAGAGAAGGCAATTCCAGAATGTTCTTCAGGGCAGCTCGGCAAAAGAAATATGCAGTGTCAATGTCGTCATTGGAAATGCCCAATGGCCAGATTCTTCATTTGCCTGCGGATATTAAATAGTTTGCATTTCAATATTTTTTCTACTTCTTCTAGAAAAAGAGTTGTTAGTATAGTGATGTCTTGGAAGAAATTGTGTTCAACAAGATATCATGCAAGGCATCAGTGGATAAGAGGCAAGCACTATAGCTTCCACTCACTAAGCATGATCTTGAGAAAGCCTATCGCGCAATGGCCCCCCATAAATGCCCTGGTCTGGATGGCATTCTCGTAGAGTTTTTTCAGGAATACTGGAAATAGTTAGGTGACTCAGTGTTGCAGACTTATCAAGATCTGTTGGGAGCAGAGTCATTAGACTATGGATGCATCTCACTGATTCCCAAGGTGAAAGATTCGATTACCATCTCTGATTGGCATCCGATCATATTACTATCCTATGTGTACAAGATAATTGCTAAAGCCCTATCTCAGAGACTTCAAGTGGTCCTCGTGGATGCTATCAATCCAGTGCAATCTGGCTTTACTCCAGGAAGATGTATCCTTAATGATGTTGCGGCGGCATTTGAGGGCATTCATTGGGCGTGCAAGATAGGTCAGCGGATAGTCTATTTAAAGCTAGATCTTGCCAAGGCATATGACAATGTCTGCTGGAACTTTCTGAAGAGGATGATGTTAGCCTTTGGGTGTGGGAAGAGTTTCATAGCTGTGGTTCTGAAACTCCTTACGTCTGCTAGAGCCACTGTACTTTGTCATGGCGAGTCTTTACCGATCTTCAGTGTTGGTTGCGGAATTTGTCAAGGTTGCCCATTAGCTCCTTATTTATTCACCATTGTTGCAGAAGCCCTTTCTCAATTGATGAACTCTGCTGTGGATGCGGGTATCATAGAGGGTCTGAGGATGGCCGATGGATCGCAACAAATTGGAAGTCAATATGTCGATGATTCCTTCCCTTTTTTACAAGCCAGTGAGGTGAATTTGATGAAGACGAATGAGCCTTTGGACACATTCTCTATTGCATCATGCTATCCAATGAACTGGACAAAGTGCTCTGCGTTGTGGCCTTCACCCGAGCCCATGCTCGCCATGTTGTCTAACTTCCCTCGGCAAATGCAGCCACATATGGTAGATGCTCCAGGCCTTTGGGTATCCAATTTGGCATCGACATTTCTGCCATAGGTATTTGGGAGGATATTTTGGTAGGTTTATGTTGACATCTTAATTGGTGGAAAGGCGGAAAGCTCTCAATGGCCGACAAAATTACAATAGCAAAGTCTGTATTATGCTGCATATTTATATGGCATCTGTCATCCTGGCTCCAGAGAGCAGGATGCAAGAAATCACCTCCATTGTTCGTAACTTCGTCTGGTGAGGTAATGAGGAGGGGGCGGTGGTCAAGATAGCATGGTGGAAGCGTGTGGTCCCAAAGCTGTGAGCAGACTGGGGATCTTAGACCTTTCCCTCGATGGCAAGGTCCTGATCTCAAAGTTTTTTTTTGCAATCCTCAGGAATGAGCTTGACTCTCCCAGCATGGTTCTGTTTTCTCAGTCTCTGTCACATTCGGTTGTTTTTCAAAAGCCTATTGTTCCTACTCGGCTTCCCTGGGCATTATTCTCAGATATTAGGCCATATGTCAATGCCTCTCCCTTTCTGAAAGACCTTCTACACGCCTGGGTGGGTGCAGGTTCATTGGTTATTTGAGATCGATGCCTCATGTTGTATCCAGTTGACATCATCGCCATGGTGGATCCCTCTCGCCCTCAGTGCATTACCATCGATATTGACTTCATATGTTGATCCTCGGGTTCAGCGCAGATGGTCACAACATGTGGTTTGTTCGGTGCAGGATTGGTATTTTGATGGCCTGGCAATTATTTTGTGACAGTTTTCAATTTCTGGAACGAGACATCGTGATCTGGATCCGTGTGGCAAATAATCTGTCGTTAGACCCCCCACAAGGGATAGGACGGGTGTGGCAAAGTAATCCAAAGATTGACCCCTCAAACTTTGTCGAGTCCTGCTACGAGCTTCTAGCAATTTAAAATGAGTTGCATCCCTCGGATGGATGGGCCCTGGAGGTCCCAAAAGACGATTGGGAGAAGATTTGGAGATGGGTGTGGAATCCAATTTAGCCTCCTAAGACCCGCACGTTGTTATGGCAAATAGTGCACCGACCGTTAAAGGTAAACACGTGGGTTCACAGGATAAAATTGTTTATCAGTGAATTACTTTCAATGTGTGGCATGTTTGGGGTCTGGGTTCGGGAACTCCTGCAAGACAGCCCTCTGTGAGGACCCGTGGATCAAACAGGAGAATCCGGTGGCTGTGTCACGCGGGATTTGCAAAAGAAACTAAGGAAGGAAAAAGAGAAAAACGAGAAAAACAATGAAGAACACAATGAAGAGAACAAAACTCTTTGATATCAGTTGTGGTACATGAACTCTCGCAATTGAGAGAAAGCAAAAGTGAGATAAGACCAAAAACTCATCTAGCCCGTGAATGCTAGATCTACTCATATATATATAGTACAATGGCCTTTGGCCCAATATAGATACTCTGTCAGATCTCGGTGCCGACTTCTAGAGGGAGGCCTGATTTGCAGGAATGCTGGCGGTGCCTCTTGAGGTGCCTGAAGTCACGCTGACGCTGATGTTGGCGGTGACGGCCCGTCACTTGTCTGCTCTTGACCTCTTCGTGCCCGTGGCCTTCATGGTCTGCTGCTTGGCTGGCGGCTTGGGCTTCTGCTGAGCCTTTGACGACTGACCTGCGCCTGACTGTGGATCCTTGTCCTTGATCTGGTCCGTTGTGTGCATGAATAGTCCTGTACCAGGACGTACAGGACTAACACTCCCCCCCACCAAACAACACTCAGGGTGAAGAAAAGGAGGAAGTGTTTCTGATGGCGGAAACCCAGCAGTCTGAAACTCATCCTCACGGGTATGTGGATGGGGGCCATTATGATAGTTGCCAATGAGATCTTGGCGTGCCTGGAGAGCTTCAGGAGTGTGGAGACCGATGGCAGGATGAGCATCAATGAGAAATCCTGAGCGTACCATGTCTTCAAGGGCAGTGTGTGCGTCAGCAGGTACAAACTGGCATTCCATGAGAAGGCAGGTCTGGAGTCCGAAGGCACTGACGCTGGCATTTGGGTTGCAATAAAAGATAGGGCGTTGTCGATTTAGAGAGCTTAACAGGAGGCACTTTAAAGCAGCACAAAAACCTGCTTGGCGATGAATTGAGGGATCCGGTGAGGTGGCGGCATTTGTCAAAAAGGTATCAAGACCGTGGACAGCATGAGTGGGCGTCTGCCAACCACGCTCGTTGGGGATGTAGATCCAATTTTCTGTGTGGTCCAAGGTGGCACCATTCTCCCAATTGGAGCGTCGAACAAAACGCGGATCCCAGCGGAGGTCCGTGGAAATCTGAAGAGGAGTCCACCCAGCGTGGCCGTCCAGGCCTTGGTCCAAAAGGGAAGACGCCAGTCGGAGGTGAGAAACCTGAGGCGTGGAGGTACACCTAAGGAAGCATATGGAGAGTGAGCCAGGCCCGTGGGAGTGGGCTGCTGAGCCTGCTCCCTGAATTCATGAACAAGGTCTTGATCAAGAGCACGGCACCACTGGTCCCAATCGGAAGCAGAGAGCTGAGTATAGACAGGAGGATTAACCCAACCCGTGGGTATGGTCTTGCTTTCCAGAAGGCCACGCAGTTGATTGTAGCCTCCCAAGTGCTGCATATAAATTTGGGCAAACTGAAGATCCTCAGGATGTGCTAAATTCTTCCGCACCTGTTCCAGTGTTTCTGCTTGCCACAGAGGTAAGTGATGAGCAAGCTCAGGCATGTACTCTTGTCCAAGAGTGTGAGACTTATCATGATCCTGTAAATACGGGTTGGTGTCCAATAACAACCAGTGAGCATGAGGGTTGCCTTGGAAAATGCGATGTTCCTCATCTCTGAATTTGTCTTGTAAATCAGCCAGATAAAAATCATGAAAAATATAGGCCATCGGCTGAACAACTCGGAAGATGACCAAATCAGGATCCTCACAGTTGATTAGATCAAATACCAAAAGAGCACAGAGTAGACCTTTGTCTTCGACAGAAAGATCCGGCCAGATCCTTAGAAAATCCGCACTGTGTAGTGGCTGGGCATTAACCTAGCCGTCTGCCGCATACCACTTCAGAAGGAAAAGGTGGCGTCGGGCAACCACGTAATCCAGATAACTGGTAGGAGTAGAGAAATCCACAGGAATGCGGCTAGCTATCTCAATATAGCCCTCTTGTTTATTTTGGGCTTCTTCGGCGGATTGAACAGCTTGTTGGAGTTGATGTTCCAGGTCGCGGATCTGATTTTCTTTTTCGAGCAGGAGACGTGATTGATCCCGGACCCGTCTGTGAGGAAGCGTGCCCTGTGAAGAGGATTGCCCAGGAGTATGCAGGCGCAGCATGGCAATCTCTGTGTCATCAATTAATTTTTGCTTTTGTGCTTCTGTAAGCTGAGTCTGAAGAGATGTGACCTGATTTTGCAGCGTGGTCAATTGGCCTTGGAGAGAGGGGAGCTGCTCATTTCGCTCTTTGAGCTCTTGAAGTTGAGTGTTGTAATTTTGAGAGAGCTCAGTGTACATGGTGTGAAGTTCAGTAAGCTTGTCGCCAAGGAGTTGATCCTTTGAATGTGCGTCTGCAACTCAGCTTGTTGATCAGCAAGCAGGCTTGTCTGGTCTTGCGCAATTTTGAGAGATTCACGGGCCTGTAAAAGAGCCTCGTGCTTCTGTTGAAGTTTTTCTTCCAGAGATTGAACTTGTGTGGTGGCATCATGGAGATCCCTGTGAACTGCTTCCGTGGCCTCCATGTAGGCTTGAACACCATTCATGAAGACTTCTTGTGAGTCCTGCAGCTTGAGAACAACAGCTTGGACATCTTGCTGGTATTGATACAGGACTTGGCAAGAAGGTGGGGGTGCAGGGCCCTGTTGGTGATGGGTCTGTGACGTCTAAGAATTTTGATGAGAAGTGTTAGGCATAGATTCCGTGGAGGAAGAAGAGACACAAATAGGCTTGGCGTTTTGTTGAACATGACCAGGAGAAAGAGGAGGGCGTGAAGGTTCAGCCTGCTGGTGAATGAAAGGATTGATGAGTGGATGCACGAGAAGAGGAAGGGGACCCTGGGCGGGTGATAGGGATATAATGACGGATGATGGCCTGGAGGTGAGCACCCACAGCAGTGTCAAAGCCAGAAGAAGGTGCAGCACAGATGCGATCGATTTCATGGAGAAGTCGAAAGAACAAAATTTGTGGCCAATCAATAGGATGAGTGGAACAGACGGCCATAATGACATTGTTATAAAACGGTTTATTGATATGGGTATTCTTGATGGAATACCCATAGAATTTTCGCCACAGAAACTTTACAAAAGTATCGTGGGTCTTGGCAATGTTTGTGAGACGATGCATGTTGGCTTGATAAGGAGCTGCGCCATACTGAGTGACATCCTGGTCATGTAAGGCAGCCCAAGATAAAGAAGGTCTGGCAAGAGGAATTTGGAATACTTGAGAAAGCAGAACCGGAGTAAGCATAATGGTGGTCTGATCGACCACGGTGGCGTATCCTTCTGGGCTGTTGATCATATGAGCGACAAACTGCTTCAGCTGCTCCGGATTTGGTGCAGGGAGGTCCTGTTGGGAGAAGGCATAAAGCCCATGGCGTTCCGCCACTGCACGACTTGGACCTGCTAGGGCATCACGAAAGGTAGGTGTTGAGAAAGTCGCTGACTCAAAAAGAGCCGGATCCCTTGGAGCAGAAGCTTAAAGTTGAGGGAATTTGGGTGTAGCGGCCATGACAAAGAGCTTCGGAAGGGAAGTGGAAGAGCGGATGTGAGAAGCCGGAGTGCGGAGAGCAGAAGACGAAAACGAAGATAGACGAAAAGGTTTTAGGGCGCACAAGTGTTTGTGAAGGGGCGTGTTGAGAATGAAACATCAACCGTTGATGGTGCCAGGTGGCGACAGATGCGAAGGAGTCGATTGAGAGGCAAAAATTTGGCTAAGTCCCCCAAGCAGTTAAGGGAGAAGCGATGAACGGTGGAGATGAGACGTGAATGAACAAACGGAAGTGACAGCTGGCGAAGGTACAAACATTAATGTCCGACGGGCGTGAAAGGAAGGAAGGTCATTTAATGCTGGCAACTCGAAGTGGGATATCATAAAAAGGAAGTGTCAGAAGGTACCATGGCTAGATATGCGGCGGGAGAAAAGATTCTGGATTTAGAAAGAGCCTTGCATTGCAACCACGTTAGCTATTGGCTGATTGGTCCACGTCGACAGGGTGCCAGTCGGTTTGGCTATATAAGACGAGTAGTGGTCTAAGCTGAGAGTTCGCGATCAGGAGCATGGCCGCTGTGAACGAAAACTGCACTATGCCGACGAACTGCCAGGAGTGGATTACCTGCAAGATGAATGATCTGGACCTCTGGAAATGCCGTAACCGCGGCATTCTTATGGACGGGTGGTGCAGTGGGATGGCTGAGCATCCCGACCCGCTGACGAATGCCATGGAGGTGGTGCTGCATCTGCGCTGGGATCCTGAGCAAAACTACTACCACATCCTCCGCATCACCTCTGCTCCAAACCCGGAGTAGGGGTGATTTTAACTTAGGATTTTGTAAATAGGGCTCTGCCCATTTTGTAAATAGGGCTCTGCCCATAGCGGAAGTAGATGGGCTCTGCCCACATTTTGTAAATTTGCCTCCTATAATATAAATATGCCGCTTTAGTCACTATCTGTGGATTCAGATTCTTGTTCTGTATCAGGTGTATGACTGTCTGTATCTGCTGTATGAAATTGTTTGAGGCAAAAGCCATTAACCAGTGTAGGTAATGGAGTGCCATCTAATTCTTCCAGCTTGAAAACACTGGGTTAAACCACTTGAACAATTTGATAAGGACCAAGCCATCTGAACTTTAACTTCCCTGGAAAATTTTTGTAACGAGAATCATAAAGTAAAACCAAATCACCTTCTTGAAAAGTTTTGGTTCGCAGATGTTTGTCATGCAAAGATTTCCGCAACTGTTGACCATGAAGAACCCGAATATATGCATCTCACCTGAGTTCATCCAACTGTTCAAGTTGGTAAACTCGTTCTTGAAGAGCTGCAGGTGGGTTATGAGTGGTAGCAAGGTGGAACCGAAGTGTCGGAAGAACATATTCAAAAGGCATCAATGCTTCTTGACCATAAACCAACTTAAAAGGAGTGTGATCAGTAGCAATTTTGAAACAACAGTTGTAAGCCCAAAGAACAGTAGGTAACTTGTCTTGCCAGTCTGTGTGAGAAGCGTCACAAATTTTCTTGAGAATAGTGATCAGAGTCTTGTTTGTGCTTTCAGCCAAACCATTCTCTTGAGGATAGTAAGGTGTGCTTTTGCGATGATGGATCAGCAGATAATCCGTCAGCTCTTTGATGATGTGATTGACAAAATGAACACCTCGATCACTGACCAGTTCCGTGGGACAGCCAAAACGCGTGATGATTTGCGTATAGATGACCTTGGCTGTGCTTGCGGCCGTGTTGTCTGGAAGTGCGCAAGCTTCAGCCCATTTGGTAGCATAATCAGTGATAACCAGAATGTAGTGGGCACGGGTGTGCCGCGCAGGAGGGTCGATGGGTCCCACAAAGTCCATTCCCCATTTGCTGAAGGGAAGTGGTGTGGCGACCGGCGTCAACGGGAGAGCGTCACGGGCCGTGGGCCGACCCACACACTGACAGACATCACACGTGCGAGCGTGAGCGTGAGCATCCTTGAATAGCGTGGGCCAAAAATAACCGGCAAGAAGTATTTTGCGTGCCGTGGTGTCACCATGAAAATGACTACCACCAAGCTCTTCATGGGCTTGTCGAACGATATCGGGCACTTCATGAGGAAGAACACAACGTCGGAGGACCGTATCCTTGCCGCGTTTGTAAAGATGGCCTGCAACCATGGTGTAGTCACGGACCTCACGGAGAAATTGACGGTGACGGGATTTGAGTTTTTTTGGAGAGAGCGTGGGATCTTTGGATGGAAGAGCACCTGTGAGGAGATACTGCTGAAAGTTATGAAACCAGTGGGGCGTGGCCGTGACCAAAAATAGCTGAGCATCAGGAAAAGCATCTGAAACTCCGGTGGAGGGATCATCTGTGTGAATGCGTGAGAGATAATCCGGGATGACATGAGATTTGCCTGCTTTATGAACAATTTCAAAAGGAGCAAATTCTTGCAGAAGAAGGACCCAACGAGCAATTCTGCCCGTGGGCGTGGATTTGTTGATCAGATAGAGAAGGGCTTGATGGTCAACAAAGAACTTGATCTTACTGCCTAAGAGATAATGACGGAAACGTTGGACACAAAAAAGTAAGTCCAAGGCCTCCCTCTCAGTGGCAGAGTAGTTGCGCTCAGCAGGATTGAGTTTTCTGCTGGCATAACGGTTTGGTTTGTCTGTGTGCGCGTCATATTCCTGAGAAAGAACAGCACCAATAGCAAACGCGGAGACATCAACATGAACATGAAAAGATTTGTCCCATTGAGGAGGAACAAGCACGGGGGTCTGAGTAAGCAAGATCTTCAACTGTTGGAAAGCAGCATCCGCCTGGGAATTCCAAGCCCAAGTGGATTCATCACCCGTGAGTTTATGAATGGGATCAGCAATGGCTGCAAGTCCAGGAATGAAGGTGGAATAATAATTTACCTTGCTCAGGAAAGAACGGGTCTCCTTGATATTAGATGGTGCTTGAGCTTTAAGCACGCAACTGATTTTAGCAGGATCCGTGGTGATACCTGCTTTACTGACCACATGTCCTAACAGAACACCAGAGGTGACGCAGAAGGTGCATTTCTCAGGATTGAGACTAATGCCAGACATCACATTTCTGAAAGACGAGCTCTAATTTATCCAGGTGGTCATCCATGGAACTATAGGCAAAAAAGTCATCTTGAAAAATCTGGAGAAAGGGTTTCTCCTTCATATAATCATGAAAAACCGAGAGCATGATGCGTTGAAATGTTGATGGAGAATTTGATAACCCAAAAGGAACGACTTTGTAGGCAAAAGTGCCCCAAGGGGTGGTGAAGGTAGCTTTAAGTTGATCAGCTTCTTTGATTGAAATTTGATTGTAGCCTGAAAAACCATCCATGAAGGAGTACATTTCATGACCAGCGACCTCTTCCAGAACCTGGTCTGTGAAGGGAAGCGGGAAGTGATCACGCTCTGTGGCCTGATTGAGTTTGCGATAGTCCACGCAAACGCGGATCTTACCGTTGTGTTTGAGAGCAATGACGATGGGACTCACCCATTCGGAATGTTTGACCTCGTAGATCAAACCTGCAGCTAGAAGTTTGTCAATTTTAGCCTTGACTCGGTCACTGTAATTTGGGTTGAGCCGGTACTGTCGTTGCTATACAGGACGTGCATCTGATTTGGTAGGAATGGTGAGTTCCCCCAAGTCTTTGTTGATACCCCGAAGATCTTTATAGCTCCAGGCAAAAATGTGTTTGAACTTTTTGAAGAGTGTGATGGCGCGTGCTCGATAGGGGGTTGGAAGATTTGCAGCTAGGCGGACTGGCTGATTGTTGCCAACGTCCACAATATCCACTTCAGGAGTTTGAATGTGAGGAACAACTTCCGCTTCATGAACAATATGAGCAGGAGGTTGAAACATGACAGGAGGAGCTGCGTTTTGTGTTGTGAAGAAAAGCGGTTGCTGCGCGTCATCCAACACTGGTTGCTGCATGACGGCATGAACGTCCAGCGTTGCAGGAGAAGGTTCTGTGTCGGAAAAATGGTCAAGACGTTGAATTCTATTGCAAGGAGCCAGGTAAGGGTTGAGCAGAGCAGCCACAGCCTGGTCCTGATCTAGAGTCATCTCTCCCCAGGGATCAGCATATTCAGGGTAGGATGAAAGAGACAGACTCGCGGGTGGAGCCTGAACCTGATAGATATTCTGTGCTTCTTCAGAATCAGTGTCGGAGAGAGAAGGTTCGGCATGTTCAACAGAGATGATCTTGCCAGTTTCCAAATCCATGGTAGCATTGAGATGACTATCTGTGATGACGAGCTGGTCCGTGACCCAGTAATGAATACTTTTGGCCTGACGGAGAAAAGGTCTGCCGACCAACATTTGATAATCACCGGGATCTTCACCAGCTTTCCAAACACCGAATTCTAGAGGGAATCGCAATTCGCCTATATTGATGTGAAGCAGTGGCGTGACGCCTTGAGGGCGCGTGATATGGCCATTGGCCAACTTGATATCATAAGGGGCACGGTAAAGTTGCTTGATGCCCAATTGCTTTCTGAGTTTATCTGTGATAAGATTGACAGCACTACCTCCGTCAATTTGAACATGGTTGACTTGTTGATGGCCCACCGTGGCATGTACCGTGGGTGTAGAGATAGCGACAACCCCAACCAGAACCGTGGGAAGGGGCAACTGGTCCTTGAGAGCAGGACACAGTTTCAAGATGGTTGCTAAACTCAAAGGAATTTTGATTTTTGCCAGTTCTTCTTGGAGTTCCAAAGGAACATGAGAAAACGAATCAGCAGGATCCAAGGGAGCTGAAGTCTGAGGTAAAGAAGCAGAAACTTTTTTGAGAAGCTCTACCTATGCAGCAATATCCGGATATGTCTGAGAGCGTGGAGTGTGAGATGACGGAGGTGCGTCATGACGCTATTGAGCCCTGGTAGTGGCGTGCACATTAGCAAGTGTGCGGCCTTCTGCAGCCTGCATGAGGTTGAGGATACTTTGTCTTACCTTGGGCATGACATGAGGCATGAGTTTATCCAAGTCTGGTGCAAAGTGAACCTTTTTTTCTTCGTCATGAGGGATCGTGTCTACGGCAAAAGCAGGGCGCGTATCATGAGGAATGATGGTCAAGGGGCGTCACGCCCAGGTCTGGCATGAAACCAAACCAACCCAATTTGACGGTTGAACTGGAGGATTGAGAGCCTGGTAAATTTCTTCCTGAGCTTGTTGATCCAGAGGAGGAGTCGACGAAGGAGCTGGTTGATACCGTGATTGTTGAGGCACGTGTGGTGGCTTTCGGAGAACAGGACGAGGGCCTTGTTTGCCATTAGCGATCCAAAGTTGATAGGCTGTGAGGCGTACTGACGTGGTTTGATTCGTGCCTGGAAGTTGGACTTGAACTTGAGGAAGTTGAGGGCACACCGTGGTGGTATGACCCCATTCCAAACAGTGATAGCACTGAGCTTTAGCAGGATCAAAAGGAGGACGGTTGCTTTGTCCCCGTGGCTGCTGAGATTGTTGATACTGTTGAGGAGGTTGTGCTTGAAATTGCTGAGGTTGATATGACGTCTGTTGCTGAGGCATGGTCTGGACTTGATAAACCATCTTTTGCCGGAAGGGTGTAGGATGAGTACGAGTGCATTCTTCTGTGGCATGATTGCACATGTTGCAGCGTTTACAATGAGGAGGGCCATGGGTGGAGTTGCACTCATTGGCCAAATGGCCTTGATATTTGCAGATGTGGCACCAAATTTGGCTGCGTTGAGGATTTGAGTGTTGAGGCTGAACTGCAGTTTGAGGTACCATGACAGGAGGAATGAATGGTAGCTCCTGGAGGGCCACGCCACGAGAGGAAACATTAACTGAATGATTGACAAGTTCGATGGCCTGCTCCAAAGTCTTGGGGCGCAAATATTCAGTCATGAGACGAATAGCCGGAGGAAGTCCCTGGAGAAACCAGACGAGGATCTGGCTTTGCGTGGGGTACTCTTGAAGTTTGCTGAGGAGGATGTGAAGACGATCCGCAAAATCCCGGGCGGATTCCGTGGGCTCTTGCTGAAGATCATTGAGTTGCTTGAGAAGAAGTTGATCATCATCGGTGGTCCCATAATGAGAAAGGAAAGCGGTCTTCATGTCGGTCCAGTTTTGTTTCCAATGGCTTTTGTTTGCCATGAGCCATTGATGAGGGGATCCACGCAGTGTGGTGGAAAAGATATGGAACTTCAGTTGAGGTTGAGCGTGACCATTTAGGACTGCCAGAGCCTCAAATTCTTCCATGTGGGCTTGAGCACTTTGATCCAAGGGTTTGCCTGTAGTACTGCCAAAAGTGGGATAGGTAAGTTTGAGAGTCTGAAAAGAAGATTGTGGCCCGGCCTTGTGCATAGAGAGGCGGTGTATAAGGAGGAACATAATGGGACGGAACTTCCATGAATTCCGTATGGGGTGGCAAAGTAGCAGAAAGACCCTGAAGATGTGCAAAAGGGGGTTCCTGTGGTGGAGGACCGTGGGGTCCGTGGTCATGAGGTTTGAGATCAGTAAGAGTGTAAACTGGAAGTGGTTGTTGAAAAGAAGGGGATTGAGGATATGTCTGAACATGGGGAGGGCCGAAAGAGACATGGGGATAACCCATTCCTCCAGGGGGAGATGATGGTTGTGAAGGCAGGAGGAGTATGGCGGAGGAGATATGAATGTAAGCACTCGGGAGTGTGAAAATAAGCCGGAGGTTGCTGAACGGTGTATGATGTGGTGGCCCGAGGTTGGGAACAATGTTTACATATTTGGAGGAGAGCCGGGACGAGAGTGAACACGAGGGAGTAGGTGGCGCCCGATTGAGCTCGTGGCGAATATGGCCTCCCTCAATATCATAAGCAGTGTCATACATATCTCGAGCAACTTCGCGACGTTGATGGCGCTCCAAACGAGACGCCGTCTGGCTAAGAAGCTCCTCTGGGGTGAAAGCTCGGGCAGACATGGTAAAAGAAGAAAATCAGACCCGGCAAATGGCGGCATGTGTTTGGGGTGCAGGTTCGGGAACTCCCGCAAGACGGCCTGCTGGAGGACCCGTGGATCAAACAGGAGAATCCGGTAGCTGTGTCACGCGGGATTTGCAAAAGAAACTAAGAAAGGAAAAAGAGAAAAACGAGAAAAACAATGAAGAACACAATGAAGAGAACAAAACTCTTTGATATCAGTTGTGGTACATGAACTCTCGCAATTGAGAGAAAGCAGAAGTGAGATAAGACCAAAAACTCATCTAGCCCGTGAATGCTAGATCTACTCATATATATAGTACAATGGCCTTTGGCTCAATATAGATACTCTGTCAGATCTCGGTGCCGACTCCTAGAGGGAGGCCTGATTTGCAGGAATGCTGGCGGTGCCTCTTGAGGTGCCTGAAGTCACGCTGACACTGATGCTGGCGGTGACGGCCCATCACTTGTCTGCTCTCGACCTCTTCATGCCCGTGGCCTTCGTGGTCTGCTGCTTGGCTGGCGGCTTGGGCTTCTGCTGGGCCTTTGACGACTGACCTGCGCCTGACTATGGATCCTTCGCCTTGACCTGGTCCGTTGTGTGCATGAATAGTCCTGTACCAGGACATACAGGACTAACATGGCAACCGTGTTGAGACCTTGGAACACTGCATGTTCTTGTGCGCAGAGATTCAATTGAGGTACAAATTATACCTCTCCTACCAGACGTCCTCTCGAAAAGAAACGGTTTTAAAGGCTATTTGGGAAAAGGACACTCCTCATTGTAGATAGTCACGGTGTGTTCATTCCGTGAAAATGGATGTAGGTTATGTCTATGCGGTATCGCGGGCTATCGTCCTAACATGATTTCTTGGGCAAGTGTACCCCTATATCGCCTCTTCATACTTTGATTCCTATTAATTAATTAATTTTATCTTTCAAAAAAAAAAAAATGACCATGGAAAATGCATGAATGCCAATATGCATTTGTTTAATATGGAATTTAACAGAGACTGGAATGGACACGGCCAACCCATTACAAATGAATGACTACATGCTTCTCACTCACACCATTTTATAATGCCCTAACATTTTATACATGTCAATAAAGTTAATGATTATTGGCAACATTTCGTATTCTAGTTTATCTTCTTAATCCTATAAGTAAATCTCTCAAAAATGATTTTTTTTATGAAGATTCTAGAAATGTTATTTAAGTTAACTTTATAAAGAGCATATTCAATGGTTCGAGCATATTTTCTAGTAAAGGTTTAGGGTTTATATTTTGTAATAAGGATTTTTTCTAGCCCATTCAAAGATCATATAAAACCGAATGATCCATCGAAAGGGGTGATGGGAGGAAAATAATTTTTCTACCGAATCTATGAACCACCGAAAGAAAAATGCATTGCCAAGGTAAGAAAAATACATGGCGCCAAACTTCATTCAGTCTCAGATTCGACCTCTTCCCTCTTGTGCTGTGCTGGCCATTCTAGCACCTTAGCTTGCTTCCCACCAAGTTCTTCCAATCCAATAAGTTTCTATTGCACCCAGAGTATGATTAATTGTGTGGAAAAGTTTCCATTTTAAGCTTTGGTTATGATCAAGTTTTAGGTGGGTGGTTGACAAGCCAAAGGTAAGGACAAAGCCCATGCTTCTGACAATCAGGCTGGGGATGAAAGTGACAAACATGCTAGAGAAGAACGGATGGCCAATTTCTTTGGTAATATGCCCACTGAAATATATCAAGATTTATTTAATGAAATGGAGAAAAGGGTAAGAAGAAGCCTTGAGATGCAGCAAAAAGAACCTGAAAACTATGAAGAACAACAAGGAAGAGACAATTCAGTTGATAGGTGAGTTCTTACCTAGGTAAGTGCATTTGCAGTTATCTTCATTAGTTACATCCTGCTTGCCATAAAGTAGCCTTTTCCAATATTGTTGCAAATAAAGTTGGCTCCTAATTCATGAGACACATTTGTGTTTATTGCCATATGCATTGGCTTCTTAATATGGTCACCTCTCTTATAATGCTTTGTAATACTTTGCATTTTGACTGGACTTTAGAACTCTTTGTGAATCTGAAATATTTCATCGTTGGAACATTATGCAAGCTTTGTTTGACTCTCTCAAGACATAGATGCGTTTTCTATTTATGTTTGTTGACGTGTTAGCTGCTGGGATGCAGGGCAGTTTGAGAAGAGTGCTTGCTTGCATGCATAGGTTAAGTTAATTTAGGTGGATAGGTGGAAATTGTTTCCTTTATAAGCTCTTTAGTAGGCTGCAGGGCAAAGCATGGTGTAGTTGTATATTCAGGGCTTGTATATTCATTAACCTTTTTTTTTTATATTATAGCTTGAAACTCCTAAAAGCACGTAGAAGAAAGATACAATCATCCAAAAGACATGTCATTTTGAGTGGCTCATCATCTGAGGAGGAAAGCGACTCTGATTCTAAGTCTGCTCATTCTTCTGATGGAAGCGAGAATGAGGCCAAGTAGGATTGGGATTATCCTGAGGAGGTCAATTTGTCATATAACGTTCAATTCAAAAAACTATCCAAGTCTGAGGTAATAACTTTTTTTTTGGTCTTATTTTCATAGTGCTCGAAGCATTAAATACTTTGTACTATTTGATGATTAGTATATTGATTGGATTAATGTTCAGAATATTGTATTGCTTTTAAATAGGTATCTTTTTACAAAAGTTTGCCATTTTTCGATTATGCGGGAAAGGAATTCCTCAAGCAAGCCACGAATGCAATGAAGGCATATTGTCATGAGGTTGATAAAACCTAGAGACCTCGTCATCGAGAAAGAGCCATAAGGTATATCATTGAAATTTTTGGGCAAGGCTTAAATGAATTTGAGCTCAACAAGTTACTAGGTAAGAGGTGGAGGCATTACAAGTAATTACTTTTATGATATTTAGTTTCCTCTCCCCCCCCCCCAAAAAAAAAAAAAAAAAAAAAATCTTTTAACATAATTATAGTTTTTAGATTAAGTGTTTAACATCCTGATTCATATAGAGATAACTTGCGGCGCAAGGTACGAGCTGGCAAAGACTGTTGCCCCCTGAAAGTGAGCAAATAGATATGGGATAGGTTCGTCGAACAATGCGGTCGTGTCTATAAAAAACAAAGGGATGCAGCTGCAAGGCGTGTCATGAGGCAATGCACTGGATCTGGTGGGGATATGTCTATCAGATCCAAGTTTGTAAGTTCGATGCTTTTTTCTATATTTTTATGACAATAATTTTCTATATTAAATATGTAACGGTTATGTACAAATCCTTTTCTCTTTGGATATATTTTGATCATTTTCTTTGATGTTCTAGTTCAATGAATGGGGAGCCTTTTGATCTAGTATGCAAAATAAAAGATGATGGTGGATAAGTATGCATTTGAGTTATTAATTCATTCTTTGGAAAATTTATAACCTGTTTTCAAAACCCTAAGAGGTGATTGATCAACTTTACTCAAGAAAGTTTGTAAATGTTTGATTTATGGAAAAATATCGCACCACCATGCCCAAAGTTTCTCGACTTATCTTTTGTTCTTCTAGCTTGTTCTAGGTATCTACATGGTGCGAGAAATCATACTTCACACTCTGCAGAGAGTCCGATATTAAGGAGGATATTGACTTTGCTATGCATGCGAAATGCATGGGAATGATGGGCTATGGAATGATTTTTAAGCAACAAGTCTTTTTGTATACATCAAACATCTATGTAGATCTGCAAAGACCTGCGGTCAATAGAGGAAAGCTGCTAAGCGATAGAAAATAGTGCCTAAAGCCTAATTGCTATCTTTGTAATGAAACGTGGTTGTGCCCAACATACCCATGACAAAGAAGACAATGTCATAAAAGGACACCCTGGTAGTGGCTAATATGCACAACTCAAAAGCATGGCCATGATAAAAAATATCATCCTGGATAGACCTTTGGTTTAAGTGTACTACTAGGAGATGGCAGATAAGGAACAACCTGCTTTTGTTGGTATAAAACTCAATTAGCATTGCAATTTTGTTCCTGCATGCATCTAATAAGCTTTTCATCTTCATTAGGACTCCAAAGCTCATGCTTGTATTTAATATCTTTCATTTTATGTATGTGTTACTTACCTGATAGAACCCTTTTATACATAAAAAAGATGTGCCCACATAGTGCTAAAGTTTTCCTTCATCACCTCCCTTTTCCCTTGAAAACTTGGCCTTCATATGGCCAACACTATCGCCAATTTCTAAATAGTTAATGCAGCTAATAGACAGGAAGCAACAGTAGCTTATTCTATTGCTTGATTGTCCAAACATAATGCTTGTACATTGACATTAACATTTCTATAAGAAACAACCACGATTTCCCTACACAATGGCGTGTGAAATGGTATAGATTAAATTTATATAATAATAAGTTGCTGCCTCTGTTGCTACACGCCCCAATATGAATTTTAAATTCTCATTTTCATAAAGAGCTCTGCGCGAAACAAAACTGAATCGTGAATGGCTTTGCACGCTTCTTTGGATGATGCAAAATTGGTTAAAGCTTCTAGGAAAATTGGTTAGATTCTTTGGTCAAAATCTAAGAATAGTGAATTTATTATATCTATTTGTAAATACAGTCCCATCTAATGGTGTGGAACTGGTGGAGAGCCAGAACTTCCCCAAGGTAGAATGTCCTAATATTGATAGGAAAGAGAAGCCAAAAGGATGGAAGCATAAACAGTTCAATACCAACTCTAACCATCTAGAACTCCAGAGAAGATTGTGAAAGCAGCAGTATGGCCATCTCCATGCTAGTGGATTGTTGTTCCTAAGGCATGAAACATAGATGCAGGTCTATGCATGAGTAAGATGAGAGCATAGTATAGTGTTGGTCAGATGCATGTCCATCATGCGTGATAAAGTTAATGGAAGGGAGTGCAGCCTGTTTCTCTTGAAGCAAAAAGAGAGCCGAATAGAAGACATAAGAACATGGGAATGAATTTGTATTCATGTCCAATCTGGCGACATGACAATAGTGTGGAATGTAGTTTTCACACAAAGTTAGAATGGAAAAGGACAATTGCTAGTATATAGTGCAATTGTCTAAAAGCGGCAAGTAAAATATGCTGGAGCTGTGGTGAAGCCATGCTCCTATTGGAAGTTGACCTCCAACCAATGATACATTAAGGAGGTAAGGAATGTACCCATACAACAAGTGTGAGCCAAGGGAGAAGTTGAAAGTTGTTGTTAACAACGTTGCAAATATAGGAAATTTGACTGGACACTTTGAATAGTCCAAAGTGTGGAGTATGGACAAGGTGGATGCCCCATGAGCATCCTTTCAAGGAGAAGGTGGTCTGGACTTGGTATTGTGGTTTGTATCTCGAGGAGTAGCTCCTCATTGGTATATGAATAGAATAGAATATGAATCCTCATTGGTATATGAATCCTCATTGGTATTCTATTCTATTCTATTGGTATATGCCTACTAGGAGCATTTAATCCCGAGCATAAGAAAAAGAATAGAATAGAATATGATTTTATAGATCCCGGGAGACCAACCGCCTATGGGACCCAAGTACAAAGAGAGAGAGAGCGTGCGATATTACTACCGGGATTAAAAAACCCCCATACCAAGGGTTTTTGGGAAAAAACCTTAGTAGCAATAAGGATCTTTGACATATTGCCTGATTATATACATAATCACAAGTACGGTGAGGTTAATATCGGACGGGGGGCATAAGCCGAGTCCGCTGTATCCATTACCTCCTCGGAGATCACGATCCCAACAAGCCTACGTGAGGCCGTGCTCGATAGCTCATGCAAGGCCCGATGGGGCACAACTAACCGAAAGCATCTGAGCCCGGATATGCTCATCTGGCGGACAGGCACGGAGGCGTGACTTTCATCCTCAATGGCTCGTTGATGGCATTGACGGACTCGTCCCTCACGCGGCTCCGAATCCATCTTCCCGCCTCAATGCGGGAGGTGGTGTGCACCTGTGCAAATGGAAGCAATCACCTGCGCTTTTCATGGGTAGATGGGTGCACGGGTAGTGGTGTGGGCCCTCGTGAGCATGGGATTAACTGGCGTGTTTGCCACATTGACATGTGACGGGGCCTCTGCATCCCAAAGCTTGGCCATGAAGCAAGCATCCAAGTATCGCTTCAAGGCGTAGCGTTCCTTCGGTGTATGCACCGGGTCCACATCCGTGTGCCTGCACATTCCATAGCGAGAACCACCGGGCTTGCTTGTCTTTCCAGCCGGGCTTTGAGTCGATCAAGGGCCCATCGCCACTCCAAAGCAAGGTTGGGCAGCCGGGCTTCATCCATAGCCACCACCGTCCGGAAGTAAATAATGTGACGTTCCAAATAAGCAGCCCTCCTAATGGAAGGAAGCCTCTCACGGAGCAAGATCTGATATGGGACCGTGGATTTCACTCCCGATGCCGGGCCAAGAAGGCCTTACATTCAGACCTGCTCTAGATCGTTCGTCCAAGTGGTGAGGGATATCAGCGGCCCCACATTCTGCCCCATAGAGGAGGACCGGTTCAACCAAGGCCCCGAACAAGTGTGCTGGTGACCCCATGCATCTGGCTACGCCTTGTGATTGTGTTTTGCATTGCATATAGGGCTTTCCGACTGCGGTGACCCGTAACGATGGATGCATCCCGTGTGTGGTAGTAGAAAACTCAATGCCCAAATACTTATAAGACGGAGCCACCTCCACTACCCTTACGGTAAGTGAATGAGGGAAGGCGTGGTGCCGGGATGATGGGACCAGCAACACCCTTGTCTTGGCCAAGTTAACTCTCATGTCGATGAATTGGCGAGAAAGTGTCCAAAGCATCCGGTGGCGTTGCATGTCCTCTCGGGGTATATGCGGGCGGTCAACATCATCGGCATATATGAGTTGCGGATTATGTGGTGCATCAACCGCGCCTCCCCGTGCTCGACTAGCCATTCTTCTAGCTGGTCAATGTACAAGCCGAAGAGCGTCGGGGATAGAGGGCAGCCCCAAGCACCCCAATGCTACTAACAACTGGCTCCCAGAGCGGTGTGAGACAGACGAGCAAGCCTTGTATAGTCCCAGCGTATATAGCATTACGCAAAAGTCGGCGGGGTCCCTAGCTGTCTCAATCTATCCCACAACTTATCCCCGAGGCATCGTGTCAAAAGCCTTTGCGAAATCCACAAAGCAACAAGTCTGATTAAGGCCGATTCCGGCTATCCTCTATGAGTGTTCGCAGAGGTGAAGATATGGTCAATAGTAGAATGCGGGGCTTAAAGCTGCGTGAGCCCGCACTTCTCCATCCTCTGCCCAAAGTGTCAATCGCCGCTCAAGAATCCCGCAAGCAACTTGGCAAAGACGTAGGCCCCACCATAATGGTGCGATAGTTGGGTGGGCCGTGGGGTCCCCGCTTTATATGGGCACAACTCTACCGGTAGTCCAAAGGCGGGGAAGCCTTCTTGCAATGCCTGTTGAAGAGTGCTATGAGAACCGGCACCATTGGGGGCCCGCCCACTTGAGAAGCTCTTTTGCATACCATCCAAATCTGCCTGCCTTCCCGTTAGCGGCGTTGCAGGCCCATTATGACATCCCCTTCAAGAATGACTAGTGCTAGGCCTGTCATGAGGTACCGGGTGCCCGCTTCCCATTGGGTCATACAAACGTTGCAAGTATCTCACCCATTGTTCCCGGGTAATATTTCACGTGGGCCGTGCGCAGCTTACTCAAGACCTTTCTCGAGAGGCCCTAGGGTGGCGGTCTAGAAGACCAAACATCTGTTGCTGGTGCTTTCTGCAAAGGTACACAGCTTTCTTGGTCTTGAGAAAGGAGCGGTTGATTGACGGACGGACTGGGGACGAATGGTGGGGTCCAAAGACTTGGCGGAGCCATCGTTTCAGCTCAGGCATTCGCCATCGAACCGGTGATTCTGCGAGGGAAGGTGATTGCGGCACTTGTGGATCGTCGAAGCGGCCTCTCTCAAAGCATCCGGCCCCTACCCTCGGAAGAGCTGGTTCAGTTGGGCCGTCTGCTTTGTTGAAGTGTGGGGAGTTCGCGGCACTCTGGCGCTCATGCTCAAGCATCCTCGCATAGACCGCCGCATGATCATAGTCGAGGGCCTTGAACCGTGGTACATGGGGTGTTGGGGCAATGGGTGCTTTCGGTTGGCCTGCCAATCTATCTCGGCGCAAAACGGTGATGGTGGAGTCTACTTCCTGCGTCCGGCCACCTGTCACGACGGCGAAGTGATCAAGTGTAGGCATTGCTGCGTACGCTGTACGTAATCCACCACACCTGGTGCCGCCCCCACGGTTCTCACGATCTACAAGTGAAGCGGTGGAGGGGCGGCCACCATGCCGACCATTGCAAATGACCGGTCAAAGATCTTTGCCAAAGGCCCCCCATACCGGTGTCACCGCTGTCATCGGCGCCCTTGGCCAAACCATCTCTGCGGGGGTCCATTTGCAACACATCCTCGGCTAGAGGTGCAAATTTTGGGATCTGCTCTATCCTGTGCTGGCGCGCATTGAAGTCTCAAAGCAATATGACCTTGCCCAATTGTGCATCTTGTTGTATGTCATCATATAGATCGACATAGGGCTCCCCCGGCCCACATCCAAGTCGTGTGGTAAAAGTTGCTCTCGGCATGTGTGGGAAGTAGCAAGCCGCCACAAAGAGGGCTGCCATCGCCGTTTACTCGTACCCGCATCTGTCTGTTGTGCACTGCCCGCCTTGCCAGGGGAGACCGATTGGGCCAAGGCCGCCCGTAGTAACACGCAATTCCCTCCGTGTCCTCGTTCCGGTGCACTCATTGAAGATCGGAGTAGGCCAGTATCCCGGCAAATCGGTAGCCTTGTGACCAGATGTTCCCATGTTTCCATGAGGAAGATAAGGTCCATGTCCATGGCGGCGGAATTGAGGCTGTCCCCTTCGCCATGGAAAGCCACGGCAATTCCGGGGATACCACGCCGAGGCATGATCCCTATTTAGTGGCATGCATAGCCACTTCGTGTCCTGGTAGTGGTGGTCCCGGGGAGCGGAAGATGTGGATGCATTGCGGCTGGGAGGGGCCCTCGGAGGGGGACTCGAGGGGCCGGAGTGCACGCATCCCCTGTTTGGCTACACTGAATTTCCGCATCCTTCCCGGACCAGCCCGGTGCCCCTCCATGTCTGCGGCCCCACGACTTTGGCCAGCTCACGCCTTTCGGTCTCTTGCCGTCTTTGGGGTCAAGTCCCCACAGCGGTCTGAGCCGGCCCCTTCAACTTCCGCACGGCCGCAGAATGGCCACCCGCCTCATGCGCTCTCAAAACGTGAAGATGACCACCCGGGCGATCGGCCCGAATTCCATGACGACTTCGCCTTTCCAATGGTCACGAGATCTTTGGGAACATCATCCGTCCAAGATCCATCCGGCGTCGAGAAGTGAGATGTTCTCCGACTCCTCCGTCGGCCCTCGCACTACCACATTCTGCGGCTCCTGGCGTTTTACGTTCACGAGTTGGCGGGGCCGCACAGTGTTGGTTGAGGTGGGTGAGGCATAGGTCTCGTGGCGGTGCGGGGTGGTGGCGCCCGGCGTGATCTGATGTGTCTGCGGCATGTGTTCCGTGTTGGCGTCCCGTAGGTTGGTGGGTTCGCGGGGTTGGTATGTTCTTTGCTTTGTGGTTTCGTTCTCCGTAGTCGTCGCAGCTCAGCTCTTCTTGGGACGTTGTCATGTCTTGCCATCTCCAGCGTGCAATGGCGAGTTGCTCATGTGCCTCGGCAAAGGAGGCCCTTGCCTTCTTGGGCAACGGCCGCCCGGCTCCCAGCTCGATCTCGTGCTAAATCCCCTTACTCGGAGCGCCATTCTGCTCGCTAGCTTCTAGAGCAGCTCGGAATCGGGCCTCCTCTCCATGGTGGCGACCTCCGCAACCTCCTCGGCGAGGGCGGCCTGTGTTCTCGTGCCGTGGCCTTAGCCTCCCCTCAACCTCGGCTGGATCCGAGACAGGTTACGAAAGTGTCTCTGCTCTTCCGGTTCTCGGTCTGCGTCCCCAGCTTCCATAGGCTGCCAACACGGTGTCTACACCCCTCCCATATCGCAAGCTCCTGGCGGTATTGCTGTCAGTCAAATTGTAGCAAGTGGATGCTATCATCGCCTGTCGATGCAGCGATCCTCCAATTACGGATTCGCCGTTTTTCCGGCACCAACCGCCTTTGCGTAACATCCGAGATGTTATGTTCTCCACCTGAAATGGGGAGGCACGCAAGGCGTGCTTTGGTGGCCTCAACCCTCGCTGGATGTGGCTCCAAGGTTCGACCGGGCGGATTGCACAGTATGGCCTCGGCCTGTCGGGTCGGCCCAGGCCTTGGCTCGGGCCTCCCTCTTCATGGAAGACGTCTCTCCCTGCACTGAGGCCTCTTCCTTGGTGGCCCCGCCATGGTCTTCCCGCAGGGCTCTACTGCGTGGGGTCAACCGGTGGTTGGTGTGTTTGGGCCTTCCCAGGATGGGTTGGTGTGGTCTGAGGTAGCTCACCAACCAAATGTGGGTCCAGACACGGGACTGTGTCTGTGGCCATGACTTGGGGTATGACTTGGGCGACGACTCCTGGATATCTGGTGTGTACCGGCTGCCACAAAAACCCTAGCACACAGCCCGGAAAAGTGCAGATTTGAGCACAGAAACAAAAACAAGCATGCAGCTATCATACACCGTTGGAAAGCTCTCTGAACCAGCTTTCCAACAAGCCCACGCACATGAAAATCTGACACCGGATGTGAGAGATACAGTCCGTTGAAGTGTCTACCGATTGCCACAGAAACCCTAGCACACAGCCCAGAAAAGTGCCAATTTGAGCACAGAAACAAAGCCAAGCATGCAGGTACCATACACCATTGGAAAGATCTCTAAACCAGCTTTCCAATAAGCCCAAGCACATGAAAATCTGACACCGGATGCGAGAGATATGACCGATCAAAATTCTGCCACAAGACGAGACCAATCGAATACTTACTAAAACATACGCCAATCCCTATATTGGTGTCAGACTTTCATCAACAACACCATCAGGAACTAGGGTATGAATTAGTAAAACATTCTCGTAACCTTCAATAAGAGTACAACACACACCTTTCAACACCGCATGCCAAGGCCAACAACGGCATCGCAGTAAGGCTATACTTCTCAAAGAAGGAAGAAGAAGGGCTGCCACAAAAACCCTAGCACACAGCCCGGAAAACAGCAGATTTGAGCACTGAAACAAAGACAAGCATGCAGGTATCATACATCGTTGGAAAGCTCTCTGAACCAGCTTTCCAACAAGCCCAAGCACATGAAAATCTGACACCGGATGTGAGAGATACAGTCCGTCAAAGTGTCTACCGGTTGCCACAGAAACCCTAGCACACAGCCCGGAAAAGTGCCAATTTGAGCACAGAAACAAAGCCAAGCATGCACTTACCATACACCGTTGGAAAGATCTCTGAACCAGCTTTCCAACAAGCCCAAGCACATGAACATCTGACACCGGATGTGAGAGATATGACCGATCAAAATTCTGCCGCCTTCAGAGAGAAGAGGAAGAGTGTGTGTATAATAAAACTTTTAGTTCGGAGACCATAAGGTTTAGTCATAGACTCAGAGAATTGTGGTGTAGAATACGCAATATATCTATGACACAAGATCAACGACCTGTGGAAATACATTTCAGGTAACAAGAAGTTGAATTTACGGTGGAAAATATCATCCACCGAGATTATGACACGGAATGGATTATAATTAAAGACCAAGACAAGATTATACATCGTAAAACATCTGTATTATACTTATGGGAACTCAGGGTTGTATGATATGGCCTGCAATTATGAATTTAGCTATGTGGCTATGTCAAGCAATCACATATATTTGCAGACTTGGGAATGGCCCATACATGTTACTATATGTCATAATAACAAGGTAGCAGTCGTGAATGTTGGAAGAACTAAGTAGTATTGAAGACTACATTAATGATGATAGCAAAGATGTCGACTATGACATCCGAACTGTGCCTTGCATGAGGATACTAGAGAATTCGTGCAAGATGAATCGAATGTCACTTGAGAAGGTTTAAAAAGGAGAGCATAATGATATGCTTGTTCATGAAGATATTGGCTAGTTTCAATCTACAAGAGATAAGCATTTAAGTTATTTCAATTGTTTGGAGTCGACTATTTTTGGTTGGTACAACTTAATAAGGGACATGAAAAGAGTTTAAGTCAGAGAAATAGCCAGAGTAAATCTAGCATATTACTATTATGGGATCAAGACGATTTAGTGCACCCGTATCATTATGATGGGGTCCGAAGACAATAACATTTGAAATTGATCAAAAGTTGAAGTTGATATGATAACCTGAGAAAATAATAAGTTAATTGTGAAGAGACAGGGTTGGTATTTACATAACAAAAGTAGCATAAGGCACTAAAGAAATGGTGGAATTACCTTGGGATCCTATTAAAATTTAGGCACCCTATGCAATTCCAACATAGAGTTGGACGCTATTATTTTGGCAAGCCAGTGGTTCAACCACATCATAATTGCACATAGGCAATGGATTACGCTTTTACTAAATTAAAGCATTACATACTGTACATGTAGGATATACAATTTGGTGGAGTAAATCATGGAGTGGCATGGGGAGAGAAAGACAAGTGAAGTCAACTTACCACCAATCAAAGGTTTTGAAGTACATCTGGAATGTGCAAACAACATACAATCGGCTGAATACGGAGGTAGGCTGTTGTAGTTGGCATTTAAAATAATTGGCAATGGATAACAGAATAACGCTCAAAATGGTGGGGTTAAACGGTACTATAGTACACTCCCTGGTTGGGTGGCGAATAAGAGTTACCTGCTAGACGCTCAAATGTGTCTTGCATAGACACCGAAGACTAGACATCAAACCGAATGGGTTACAAAAAGTCGTAATTTAGAACACATAGAGCTAGAACGTCAATACAAGTCAGAGTATTTGGTAAAAAATAACTATCCAGGTTATTGCAGACGTGGATATTTAGGAAGAATTACAAAGTGAAGCCAGACGCCCTGATGGCTCTAGGTAACTTATGAGTCTCAAGAAGGCTCACTGTCTAAAATAGGACATTACTATGCGAAGTCATTTGTAATGCCACAACTGCATGACATCATTGCAAAACAACTTCATGATTAATAGTTCTAAGGTGTATGACGATGTTAAATCATAGCCCCAATGAGATGGGGTGAAAAGACATAGGGGAATCAAAAAGCAACATTGGAACATGGACTATTATATCATAAGTCACATAATAGTATTTTAGAAGACAACAAGAGGGTTAAAGAATATCTGAAAGGTGAAATTGTTTGGTGTCCCTAGGGAATAAGAATTTGCATACGTTGTATCAAGTGTACAATTGATGAGTAATGCTGGAATTAGTAAGCAACACCATTCAAGGCCCGGGTAAAGGGTTCGATTATAGGTGTAGAGAGCATATTAAAGAAGAAGAAAAGAATGAAGGGCCACTATTCGTTATGTTTAGGCCGCCGGGTCGGGAAGGCTATTACCTTCACAACATTTGAATGAGTTGCATATCTTGAGGGATGCTCCCTACTAGCAGGCAGGGATAGATTTTGGCTCCTTAATTGGGCAAATCCAATCGTAGAGTGTTGTGTCAATTCTCTAGGCAGCAGGGGCTTGAAAGCCTTTCAAAGATCTAATCTGTAGTGGCCGAGAGCTTGCATGCAGGGTTTTCTCAAGGGTCCAAGGAGAGAGTAGAAAAGAGAGAACAAAAAACTCTCCTTAGGCACCAGTTCCAAACTTGCATCATCACGATGGCTCATAACAAGTTGGACATCGTGCGACTGGGCATGCCATAAGGTACAAATTGACTCTGCGGTTGCATTCAGAAGGTCAGAGTTACCCTAGACACATCTATGACGAGTAGAGGATCGATCGAATGCCTAGATTGCCGAGTACATACTATATCTGGACTAGCGCACTGGCAAGGAGTGAGTTGAGCGAAAGGTCGACTAGTTTCCCATAGCAAGACGAGTTTGTTCTATTGGGCATAATAGTTGGTCCCTAGGGTAAATTAGATGCTCTGGATTCATGCATGAAGTCCAAACCACATTCTGAACTCACTAGCATGGCCGAATCAGAGGAACACTCCATTTCCCCATCATGCCCCTATGATGGAAAGAGGGAAATTTGGGGGTTGGCACATCTGCGTGGTGGATGTCCATTTTTTCTTTTCACTGACGCTTCATGCGAGATGGGCAACCATTTTAACGGTGGGATTAGCAGATGGAACAATTTGGTTGCCCCGACACCTAAACCCTACTAAATCTGTAGGGTTTAGGTTTTGGCAACCTTCCTTGCTTCTTTAGTGGCCGAGAGCTTGCATGCAGGGTTTCTTCAAGGGTCTAAGGAGAGAGTAGAAAAGAGAGAACAAAAAAACCCTCCCTAGACACCGGTTCCAAACTTGCATCATCACGATGGCTCATAACAAGTTGGACATCGTGCGACCGGGCATGCCAGAAGGTACAACATAACAATTTGACTCTGCGGTTGCATTTAGAAGGTCAGAGTTATCCTAGATATATGTAAGATGAGTAGAGGATCAATGGAATGCCTAGATTGCCGAGTACATACTATATCTGGACCGGCAAGATCGGCAAGGAGGAGTTGAGCTGAAGCTTCGACTAGTTTCCCATAGCAAGACGAATGAAGTCCAAACCACATTCCGAACTCACTAGCATGGCCGAATCGGAGGAACACTCCATTTCCACATCATGCCCCTATGACGGAAAGGGGGAAATTTGGGGGTTGGCACGTCCACTAGAATCTGGATGTCCATTTTTTCTTTTCACTGATGCTTCATGGGACATGGGCAATCATTTTAACGGTGGGATTAGCAGATGGAACAATTTGGTTGGCCCGACACCTAAACCCTACTAAATATATAGGGTTTAGGTTTTGGCAACCTTCCTTGCTTCTGTAGTGGCCGAGAGCTTGCATGCAGGGTTTCTTCAAGGGTCTAAGGAGAGAGTAGAAAAGAGAGAACAAAAAACCCTCCCTAGGCACCGGTTCCAAACTTGCATCATCACGATGGCTCATAACAAGTTGGACATCGTGCGACCGGGCATGCCAGAAGGTACAACATAACAATTTGACTCTGCGGTTGCATTCGTGCTGGCAAGGAGTGAGTTGAGCGAAAGGTCGACTAGTTTCCCATAGCAAGACGAGTTTGTTCTATTGGGCATAATAGTTGGTCCCTAGGGTAAATTAGATGCTCTGGATGCATGCATGAAGTCCAAACCACATTTTGAACTCACTAGCATGGCCGAATCAGAGGACTTCATAAATATGTGATGTTTCTTGATCTGATGCCTTGCCTCGGAGTAGTTTTCTTGTTGCAGATTTGCGGCCATGGTTAGTAACACTTGCAGACTTTCAGTGGGCTTCGACCCCCAGGCATAAGGGCGATCCCTTCTCTCGGGATCTCCATTATGCCTGGCTAAGCATTGACATTGCGCTGGGGTTCAGTTCCCTAGGCTCACTAACATCCTCCCTTTGTGGTCTTACATGTATTGCTCTTCGTCATGGCAAGCACTATGTATAGGGATCATCAAATGCATGCCATTAACAGTTGCAACTTGAAGTGGCAGTCAGTGGCACGTGTTTGATCGTCCCGATGCATGGAATTACTGTAACTATGAGGAGGCCTGGTATTATCTTCAGATAAGATAGTTGGAGACGCCCTCTTCATGTTGTTCCAGATAAGCCCTGAGCATTGGATTGGAACTGCGGTTCGATTCCCCAGGCTCGTGTCATGTTGGAATCCTCTTGCTATGTTTGAGTTGTGCAGTACTAGATTGTATTAGTATGACACTGTACTGTATAGATGCTAGTATACTATCTAAACCCATGGTGTGTGGTCTTCAAGCGCCCTCTTTAAGGGTCCACAGGGTCCAATTTGACCCCAAAAAGACTTCAGACGGGCGAATATAATGTGTGGAGAGGGAATATTCTATGAATCGTTCCACCAACCAGGGTCCATAAAAAAATAGTACACGCTTTAGCTAGAAATACCATGGTGACCATGGTAAAAAGGTTGGTCAAGGGCTGACAAGGGGGTTTTAAAGGACAAGGAAAAACAAAGACAACAAAGAAGTTTTGAAGTCCATTATTTTCCCTCGCTTTTCCTCCTCAACGAAGCATTAGGTCAAAACACTCAGGGCATACTTGGCGATGGCGGTAACCAAAGATCGACAAGGTGAACTAGCTCTTGAAGTCAAGAAGTAAGACCCATTTATTTAATTTCTTCCTCTTTTCGACAAATTTGAAACGGCTTTAAATTTGGTGACCTGCAAATATTTCTTCCAAATGGCAAGCAAGACCACTGATGATGTTCTCAGGCTTTCGTTTCCTTCCAGATCAAGCTACACTTCGTCTAGTCGTTGATTAGCAGGCTACCAATGGAAATGAGAATACTAGTTCTCTGGTGTTTGATCTTAGGAGGTCTACACTCAATTCGTAAAACAGATGCTGCTTTTAATCTTGCTATTCTTACACTGCTCTCATTCTTATTATTCAATTCTGACAGATCTCAGTATCCCTACATAACTGATATCTCCTACTTATCAACTTCATAAATGTCCTGTAAGGTCACCCGATCTGGAATATCTAGGCATATTAGATTTTCAGTGTTCTGTGGTATTTGTGAAGAAAGATGGAACCTGTCAATTTGCTAAAATATCACGTTGTCCTGATCTGGAATATTTAGTCTTCTTAAAGTTCAAATGAATATAGTAGATGATGTTAATTATATCTACTTCGCTCTTTGCTTTTGTACGCGCTTGTCTATCCTTGCTCTTGTACACACCCTTGCTCCCATCTTTGTCAGTCGCATGCAACGTTTCAAGTTTAATATTACAAAAATGAATGCCATTTAGAATCACAAAGTAATCTAACAACTGGAGCTGGTTACGTTACAGAACTTATGGAGAAGAGCTCCATTATCTGAGAGATAATGCTTGAAATGGTTAGTAGAGCCTTGATATTTTGATGAAGTTGAAGAGAAAGAAGCTGCCTTAGTGGGTTCATGGAAAAGCAACATCTACAAATGATATTTATTCTGAGCCAGAGTCTATAGCGAGCAAGCTAAAGCTATCAGAGCAGTGGCGATGAAGAGGGCAAGCATTGCGTCAATATGCATTGTTGTATGCCAAATTCTTATGGTGCAGGCCAAGTCCCACCATAACCATAATTCTCCTCAATCTTCTATTAAATCCCACTCTGGGGGCTTCGATTTCTTCTACTTTGTTGTATAGGTGAGCACAAAAGGAAATTGATTGTCTGAATCTGTTTGGAAAGATTTCTCTATTGTTACAGCAGGTGTTGTCTTCAAAAACCTGTATGGGAATGCTTTGTGTTAGTAAGTTCAATGCTACTAAGTGTAGAAAAACTAAGTTGATTCATTGCAGTGGCCTAGAGCTTACTGTGACAGCGACAGAACCTGCTGTTATCCCTCAACAGGCAAGCCAGAGGCAGATTTTTCCATTCATGGTCTCTGGCCAAATTTCAACGATGGCACCTATCCGATGAATTGCGAGGCACACGAATCATTTGATGTTTCAAAGGTCTAACTTAGTTTTTGTTTTTTTGGTTCTGGGTTTGTTGGTTTCAAGGAAACTACAGAGTCTCATACTTAAGCAGGGTGAAAATTTGTGTGCAGATCAGAGGCATGAGGCCAGAGTTGAACAAGTATTGGGGATCATTAGCATGCCCAAGCAGCAACAGCTTGAAATTCTGGTCTCATGAATGGGCGGCAAGGAATTACTTTCCCTAATGAGTTGCTGAACAATTTCTTCTAAGGTTTCCAACTCATGTATATCAGGTGGATTCGGGGCAGTTGGGCACCTGCATAGAGAGTTGAGTGCTTACATCTTGACCCTCTCTTCTAAAGGGGTAATATGTATCTATTCTAAGACATTAGATGCATTTCCAAGTTAGTCATTTACCTACTCTAACAAGAGGGCAGAAAGAGAAGAGTGCGAATATCAAAGTGAAGATGTTAACTGAGCATGCCTGAGCAGCGAGCAATCCGATTGTAGTTCATACAGATGATAATGGAATTTTGTGGTCGTAGAAGAAGCTTTCTATAGTAGGAAGGTTTCTAGAAGGGTGAAACTTTGAAAGTAATATCAGAGTAATGCTTGTCAATATTTCTATAGTTGAAGATGAAATATCAAATGTCTACTAAAGCTATTGTTAGGAGATGTTAGAGTTAAGAAAAGAAACTAAGAATCTGTACTGGCAGGTCTACTTGACCTTCTTTGCCTAGTTAAAGCTTTTGATGGAGCTTTTGCAAGAAAAAAAGTAGGTTGTATTAGTTATTTCAAAAGTAAATTGTAAAGCTTGAAATGCTGAAAGACAATCAAATTATTGTAACTTTCATTTGGAAGAAATAGAAATGGTGATACTGTATGTTATTAACTGAGTTCTTTTGAATTTTGAATTTCTAGTTGGCAATAAAATAAAGATACGAACATGACTTTCATGTATGTGCATGGAATGACGTTATAACTAACTCAAAGATCCACTTCTATATCTTGACGTTAGAATTGACTCTAATTGTGTCATACTGGCTGACTTTAATTCTAACGCTACAGAAACTCTATTTTGACTCTACTTCTGATCCTAAAGTCGATGCTAAGGCTGTCTAAATAGTTGACTCTAATTCTAACGCTATGAATGACTCTAATTGTGACACTAATGCTGACTCTAATTGTGATGGTAAAGTTGACTCTATTCTAACACTACTGTTGACTCTAATACTGACTCTAATGTTGATGGTAGAGTTGTCTCTAATTCTAACACTATGGTTGACTCTAATTGTGACTCTAATGTTGATGATAGAGTTGCCTCTAATTCTAACACTATGATTGACTTTTATTGTGACTCTAATGATGACTCTAATGCTGATGGTAGAGTTGCCTCTAATTTAACACTATGGTTGACTCTAATTGTGACTCTATATCTGCTGCAAAACTGACTCTAAAGTCTGACGCTAATTCTGACGTTTAAACGACAGAACGTAGAGTCAGTTGTAGCGTCAGCCATAATGTCAGTTCAAGGGTTTTTTTTGGTTTTTTTCTGTCTAAGTTTATAACTAAGGTCTGACGCTAAAACTGACTCTAATACCCCTTCCTCTTGTAGTGGCAGGAGGAGTCCGTCACCTCCTAGTTCCAGCAGATCTGAAACCCCAGATAGCGAATCGGACAATAGTTCCGACAGTGAGTCAGACGCTTCACAAGCCAGGAACAAGAACAGAAGGACAGACGACTACCAAAAGAAGGTAGATAGTGCAATGAGCAACGTCTGGAAGACAAGGAAGCTGGATCAGTTCTCAGGGAAGGATAGGTCAGGCATGGAAGCAGAAGCATGGTTTGATGAGATGGAAGAATTCGGGAACTCTTATGGAATGAAAGACAAGGACATAGGTAAAGTGGCAACGGCAAATTTGATAGGACCAGCCAGAATATGGTGGAAAGGATACGCAAAGTCCAACAAGCTAAGAAGAAACAATTGCAAGTTTAGGACTTTCAGCAAGGCGTTCCACAAGCACTACGTGCCGACATCACACACAAGCAGGCAGATACAGCAAGTTGAACATAGTTGCAGATGCTCTCTCCAGGAGACCTTTTGAGACGAGAACGCATTGTAATGCCATATCAACACTTTCGAGTGAGTATGGCAAGAAAATTGAGGAGACATTGCCATCAGATGGCAATTTCAAGGAAGTGTGGGCTAGCCTCTCTAAGGAGGCAAGAACAGATAAGGAAAGGGAGGCCTTCAAACATTATAAGAATGAAGATAATCTCCTATACCATAAAAACAAGTTGTGTGTACCTGGATCATCGGGAGTAAGGAAGCTAATACTTCATGATACACACAAAAGCCCTATAGCCGGCCATGCAGGATTTATGAAGACATGTTTCAAGATAAGAAGTACTTACTTCTGGCCCGGCATGAAGAAACAGATAGCCCAATACATTTGGGAGTGCCAGTTGTGCCAGCAGACCAAAGCGGAGCAAGTCCGAATCCCGGGAGCCTTGGAGCCATTAGCAGTGCCAAATGCCAAATGGAAAGTCATAATCATGGACTTCATTACAGGACTACCAAGAACCCTAAGAGGCAAGGATGCTTTGATAGTGGTCATGGACAAGTTGTCCAAAATGGCACACTTTGTGCCTTGCAGGACCACAGATACGGCATTAGATACTGCCATCCTATTTGTAAAGGAGATCTTTAGACTCCATGGCATGCCTCGTGAGATTATCTCAGATAAGGATTCTAAGTTTATGAGTGCTTTTTGGCAGGATCTGTTCAACGCTATCCAGACAAAGCTCTTCATGAGCACGGCATATCACCCGCAAACCGATGGTCAAACGAAGCGAACTAATCGAATTATCGAAGATATGCTAAGGAGTTATATGTGGAACAAGCAGTCCAAGTGGGATGATTTCATCCACTTAGTAGAGTTCGCCTACAATAGTACGAAACAGGAGTCATCCCAGATGTCCCCTTTTATGATCAATTATGGGTACCAGTGCCTGACCCCCAATACTTGGCACAATCCAGTGTCAAAGGTAGAAGTCTCCCAGCAAATGCTATCAGATATACAGCAGCTAGTTGAAGAGGTAAGGGGATATTTGTTGGCGGCAAGAAGTCGGCAAAAGAGTGTAGCCGACAGGCACAGGACCATAAGGGAGTTCAAGGTAGGACCCGGTGGGCAGGCCCTTTAAAAATTTGGAGCCAGTAGGCACCCGTGCCTACAAGCTAGATCTTCCAACAAGCACCTCAAAGTCCATAAGGTCTTCCATGTGAGCCTCTTGAAAAGGCACAACCCAAACCCCCGATGAGGTTTTGGAGACTCCAACCCTGTTAAAATGACGGAGGAACAAGTTGAGATTGTGCCCGAATTGCTTCTTGATAAAGCATTCAAGAAGACCAGAGGTCTCGCCTCCTCCAATATTTGGTCAAGTGGAAGCACTTGCCCGTGGAGGATGCGACGGGGTATTGAAGCGAGTTTGGAGAAACAATACCCGACTTCATGAGGGAGTTTGATGGGCGAAGTCGCCTCCCGACCTTGTCAACGCCGGTCGCCCGGTGGTTAGTTAGTGTGGCCTTAGTTAGCTTGAGTAAGGCACATGCATTGTAGTTAGTAAGATGCATGTGCCAACATCTTGGACGTGTAAGCGATGATGGGATACGCCCCAAAGGCATTCCCTAGGCCAACATGCACCAAGGGTGCGCATGACCAGGAGGGTCATGTGAGAGAGGAAGTTAGGCATGGTGGGCGATGATGGGACATCGGTCGGATGATCCCTATGTCACGATGCGGGGCACGCCGCGACCGACCATGGGGGTCATGGTGAGGTATAAGTGACCATGCGCGATGATGGGATCGTGAGACGTTCCCTAGCTTTAAACCCTCTGGGGCATGGGGCACTGGGGAGTACTCGACAACGGGTAATCGAGTACAAGGTAGCACTTGATCATGGGCAATGATAGGATCATCTTAAATGGTCCTTAACTCAAATCCTTATGGGCAGGGTGTTTTTTAGTGGCCCCGGCGGGCCAGTTGGCCACACATTCACATATTTCATAAAACAGTCGGCCACACTAGAGTAGGATGCATTCTCACCATGATCAATGGGTGGTGGCCAGTTTAAAAAACCAATTTATTAAATTCACTCCATAAGTGGCCAATTTGACATTTGCCAAATTTTTAAACCCCTAGGGCGTGGCCATTTCAAAATATTATGCGCATTAGCAACCTGTTGTGGTGGCCAGGATATTTCTACGATATAGTCAGGCTCTATATTGGCCAAGTATAGGGGCATAATTTTGTCACTTGTAAGGGGCTAACATCTTTTTGAATTTAGCCTGTGGGTCCTGTGGTAAGACGTTAAACTGCCATACCCAAGGTCACGGGTTCAACGCCTCGTTGTGAAAGTGGCCATGCAATGTAAAGTTGGTGGGGGAAGGACCCACTTCAGCAATGTAAAGTGGTGGGGGCAGGACCCATCTGGGTGTGTTGTAAAGTGTCACATGTCCGATAGGACGCTGCCTTGTGGCGTGACGTTAAAATCTCTTCTTCTTCTTCTTCTTCTTAAAGTTTTAAAGGCATTTTTAATACAATAGTATTTCTTTTTCAGTTAAAATTTGTTTTGATTCCATTTGCAATTTGCAAATCGAATTTGTTTTTCATCATCCAGCCTGAATATGCTCTTCATCATCCCAACTCAAATCAAGCTCCGTTTCCTTTTACAAATACTTGCCAGTGATCCATTTTGCAAATTGATTTGCGCTTCTGCCTACATTTAGCATCTTTAATACGTTCAAATTATCTTATAGTAATCTTAGTTAGAGAAGTGTAGAATGTATTTGTTTGTGACAACTACATAGAGAATCATAGAAACTAGAGATTGTCTTACTGACATGGCAATCATCTCTACATGTTAGGTGTATGGATGTGGCCAATTCAGATTTTTGGAGAAAAATTGGTTTCATGATTTTGCCAATTAACTTACAACCTCTTGATTTAACGATTCAAAAAAGGGCCAGGCCAAGCTACGCTTAGCAAATTATCCAAGGTAAGTGGTGGCCAATACGTTATGCCCCATCAAATATATAAGGAGGTTAAAAAATACTCTGCTTATGGGGCGAGTGCAAGGTAGTAGGGTAACCTTGAGCTAGTAGCTCGGCTCAAGGAGGTAATTAGGGGGGTGGTCCCCTAAAACCACAAACTTATTAACTAAACTAACGTAATGTGCTACTCGTGCAGGCAAGTGAGAAGGGAACATCGAGGAGGAGCGCATTACGTGGAGATGGGGAGCCATGATTTAGACTTAAATTATGAACTCTAATAACTCTTGTAATAATGTTTTGGCTTATTATAAGGAGTAACCTTGTTAAGGCTATATAATTTTGTATAAGTACAAATATAGCCTATATTACTTGTTAACTGTTTAATAGGAAGTTGATCATTTCAATTAAATTGAAGTTGTGCACTTATGTTGTTTTGCAGGAATAGTGTAGGTTCGTCACCTTAGCGCAATGCTGAGGGCAGCATTGTCCTAAGGGGGGGGAGAATGTGACGTTCCAGAGAAATATACGCTATGAATACATATATTTCCGGGTCCGTCACTATACAAGTCTACTTCGTAGCCTTGTATACCTTAGGAAGTGCCACGGGTGCATATCTAAGTTATATATGTAACTTAGATAACCTTAGGATAAGACACATGTCCCACATGGCCTTATCCTATTGGGCAGCCGCCACGTGGCCATATCCTATTGGAGCCACGTGTCATCCCATGTGGACCCTAACCTATATTAACCTAAACCCTAACCCTAGGCCTCTTTTCCTAGCCCTATCACCCTGGGAACCTTCTTCGCACTCAAAACCCCGTTTCGAGCACCGTTTGCTATGGCATAGCCTAGTGCAGCAGCCCGCAGAGTGTGTGCATGATCTTGGAGTGAGCACGGCTTTGACCATTCGTGGAGCATGGAGACGCCAGGAATGGGAGGGAGCGCTTCGGGAGCAGGTATTTGGAGTAGTGTAAGTTAGCACTCCAGATGGGTCAGTATGTTGTATCTAGAGTAGATAGATAGATAGATAGATAGATAGATAGATAGATAGATAGATAGATAGATAGATAGATAGATAGATAGATAGATAGATAGATAGATAGATAGATAGATAGATAGATAGATAGATAGATAGATAGTTAGATAGATAGATAGATAGATAGATAGATAGATAGATAGATAGATAGATAGATAGATAGATAGATAGATAGATAGATAGATAGATAGTAGAGCCATCCTAGAACCCTTATTGAACATCTTGAACCCTAATCAAGAACCCTAACTGTAAGTTAGATATGTATGATTAGGTTAAGATGTTCTTATGATGATTATCATGATATGATGTTATGTGAAATTGGTTGATCATGTTTGCTCCTCTTGTATTGGGAAGGGGGGGTAGAGACCTAGTAGCCTTACTTAGTAATGCTCCTAGTTAGACCCTTTAGTTCCTATTATTGTACGGCATGTGCATAGGAACCCACCGGGCTACGGGGCTATGATGTGACTCAGCACTACACAACAAGGCTAGCGGAGATACGGAGGGAGGGTCCCTGCTGAGCGTGGCTACTAGGGACCCCATAGCGGGCTAGGCTTATGGCTGGTCACTTCGTGTGGGCCGGGCATGGGTCCGACACCTCCTGGGGTAATGGTGTTGCCCTGCCTCTCAAGAGTTGCAAGTGTTGGCCTGGCTCTTGTTTCGGAGGGTAAGTCGGCGACGCATCGTGTGTCGCCACGATTCTCTAGTCGCCTGAGGAACCTCTAGACCCTGGGAAGGGGAGATGCAACCCTTCCTGCCTCGATGGATCAGGGAGATGCAACCTGGAGTAGTCCCGATGGGTGATACCATGGGATTGCATATCCGGCAGGCTAGAATCATGCCAGAGCCTGATCTAGCCCATCTGCAAAGTATACACAGGAGGGGCAGATGGAGTGGTCAACCCTAGCCATTGTCTATAGTCAGCCCCGCCATTGTTATGACTCGGTCTGCTCTATCTTGAGATCTAGCCGTCGGTCTACTTTCCCCAAGAGTCCGAGCCTTGGGTAGGAGCTCCTCATGTTTTACGGTATATGTTTATCTCTGATGTGTCTCTGTATATGTGGATGTGCTACCCTTCGAGGTAGTGTGATGCATTGTTATTGCTAGTTATGACGATGTTTATGCTTCCGCTGTGATAGGAGCCCATAGGGGAAGGGCACGCAAGACACCTTCGTGTCCCCTTCCCGCACTAGGGATACCCTGGAGTGTGGGAAAGACGGAGGGACCGTGCAGTCGAAGGACCGGATGGGGGATTTCCTACGGAGTGTACGGCCGGGCGCCGTATATTTTGTGGGGAGCGTCACACATACTTTGCAAATAGATTGAAAAGTTTCAAGTCTCGACTGTAGCTTGCCAGAGACGTAACCCTAAGGCTACTCCAAGGTTGCATCTCCCTTGGTCCGATGAGGCAAGAAGGCTACTCCTTCCAAGAGGTATCTTGCCATAGCAGGCAGCTAGAGATACGAGGCCGCCCCCGTTCGTACTCAACCTAATCTCATTGAGGTGATGCATAGAGGTCAAACCCATACCTTCACCACACGTAGTGACAAGGTATTAGGGCTAGCTTGCTATAAATGCCCAATGATGCAAGCACATCCTAGATCCCTTTGCAATCAAACAAGTCCCCATTTTAAGCCCATAAGGCCACGGGCCCACGATCAGGTGGGCTCTCTATGCACAGGCTGCATTGTAATGGGAATTGCAAAGGTCTGCTCCTAGGTCCCTACCCCCCTTACCCCCATACACAAGAGGTGCAAAACAGAGTATCATACCATGATCATCTTACATTAAAATAGAACAACAGTTCTAATATATTATGTCTAATCCCTAAATAATACAAAGGCCAGTGTTCTTTGGTCAGTCTGATTTTAGGGTTAATGGTCTATGAGCATGTAATACTAAATAGGGATGCTCCCTAGCTTAAGTCCTACTTTTAAGCTAGGATTAACAACCTAAACTATAACCAACCTTCCACAGAAACTGCCTGACATGGCGCTCTCCACTAAATGCGAAGGTCTTTGGGGCAAGACCCTATATATATGAGCTCTAGTCGAAGCTTTGAGACTGCTTTTTGTGCCCTCCAAAGCCCAAAATGACCTTCAGAAGTGCCCTAATTCGTTCCTGGCCCAAACCTAAAAGGTTTTAGGGTTCAAGCTCTCTCCTTTATATAGGCCTCGAAATTGGGGCTTTGGTCTGCGATTGGCCCACTTGGTGCAATGATGTCTTGCCACATGGCAAATGGGATCACTAGTACCTTTATGGCAAATACCTATTAATAGGTATTTGGGATGGGGTGCTCTCCCCTTGACATGTGTCACACATGCAATGGGGCACATGTGGGTTTTAATAGCTCACACTTAATATGTTATGATAGAATAACATGTTTGGTGTTTGCCACTAGGGGGAAATATATTATACGACGCATGTAATATATCTAAGGTACATTGTTGATCTTATACCATTGGTATAATACACCAATTCCACTCATGGTCTCTACGCACCATTATACCTATAGTATGATCGTGATCTACCCTTGTACATGTCATCTTGGTGACGTGTACTGTGACATGGCGGTATAATATGCATATTCCTAACGTATATTATACTGGAACGTCACACCATGAGAACCCCTGATTCTTCTGCAGACGAAACAATGTAAGAACGACATAAGGGAAAATGATAAAATGGCAAGGAAAAAATGGTCCCCAAAGGAAACAATTTGAGGGCAAAGAAAATGAAAATGAAGCAAATAGAAACGACAAGCGACCAAGGATCTGACAAAGTGAGTTCATGGAAAATCCAGAATGGAGATGCACAGAAAAACACTGATGTGCGAAACTCAAATGCCAAGCTCCAAATAGGGTGAGTGACTGGCTATTGCTAACTGCTCGGAACACTTGTCACCTAGTTCTAGAAGGCCATTTACCTTCTATTCGTTGGAAAGGAAGTTAAATGTGGCTTCCAGTCTCATTTCCTTTTCTTTTTTCCTTTGCCGGAGCTATGGCGTCGCGATAGCTCTGTTTGTTGGCAATGGTGGTGCCGGACCTTCTTTTACATTGGCGCTTGTCTTTAGATTGAGATTACTTCATTTTATCTTCTTGTTGGTGCCTTTCTTGTTGTTTTTTATTGAGAATCCTTCGAGATGTTGGCTATGGCACCGCTAGATATGGCACTTAGCTTTTCAGGTGCTTAGATTTGTAGGTGCTTAGCTTGTATTGCAAATCTTTGAAGTCCGTCGTTAATTATACAATCTTTAGTTATTCATCGTGTTGATCTTGATTTATTTTCTTTGCATCTTGTTCGCTTTTTCTTTTTCTAATAGTAGGTCTCTCTCCTCTAGGTAGTTCTACAAGTTACAAAGAGCCTATAAACCATTAAGATGCTTTAACATGTCTAGGGATTTTATATCCTGGCTCTGATCTTCATAATATTTTTTCAAGTGTGGCTGATTTTAGGATGTTTCTCCATATTTCCTAAGTTTGACCTAGATTTACTCTATTACTGTGTTTTCTTTGATCTTGGAAAGGTCCTAGCAATTTTTATTACACAGCTTTTGCTTCAAGTATCTTATTACATTCTAACCTTTTTTCTTATCTTTCTATACTTTAGTATGAAAGATATACACATTGAAAATCCTTCTCCTCAATCAAACGTTTTCGTGAATGTTGCTCAAGAGAATAGTGCTCTTGAGAACTTTCAGCTTCTTGAAGTTGATGCTCTTATTGAGAACATGACCGATCAACTAGATGGATTTTAGAACGAATTTGGTGGTATAGAGAATGATGAAGATGATATTGCTACAAATAGAGAGGAATTCCTTCCATTAGATGAAGAGATTGTGAGGATTATAGATGTCGATGGAGAGACCATTCCCCTAGGCTAACAAAATGGGCTAGAAGACTTTTGGTACATGAAGGAGAACTTTAATGATGATGCTCCTATAGTTATTGAAGATCTTATTTGAGAGTGCTCAACAACATGCTTGTGCCTTTTATCATTCAAGTCAAGAAGAACAATGGATAAATGTATCCTCGTGGGAGGTAATTGTATTGAATGTACTTCGTTTCTTGATCTTTCTTAATAATAGTTTTTATTGTTTTATGTTGCACTTTAAGTATATTGTTCGGAACTATTGGAAGGATTATTAGAAAGAGACAGAATAGAGGGTTGGAGAATCGAGGCATATAGCGGGAGGCTAAATTTAATAGTCTTTAGTCTAATATATTTTCAAGGTTTGTGCAAGCTTTTGTTTTTGTTGTAAAAGGTCTAGGAGTCTAAGAGTTGGCCGTAGATCTAAGAAGGCTGCATGGATTATCTATGCAAAGAAAAAGGACTCCGCCATCCGACATAGATAATTCAATTATCATGGACATGGGGGGATGTTTGTAAAGAATCAAGGGCTATGGTGAAGGACTAGTAATTAGGCCTCTCGGGTTGGATGTTCATTAAAGTTCAAAATCTATCGGGTGAGTGCAAACCTTACCATGTGTTGTGTCTCTGCCAGATTAATAAAAACAAGATGTTGATGCATCGAGGGGTTGCCCTTTACAAACACGGGTTCGTTTCCATTTTGTCATCGCCTAATTTTTTGATATAAGACTCTTTACTTCCCGCCTTTCCCTGGGTCGATCTCACCGCTAAGCGTGTAAATGTAAGCACAAACAATATGCTCACCGCGAAGGGTGAGGTACCATCAACAACATAGCATCATCATCATAATACAACATCACCATAGCATCACCTGGAAGTCCTAATCCATACTCAGACTCCGTGAGGTAGGACTGGCGGTCTGGGCCACAAGATAATAGTAGACAGAAGTTGTAATACTAGAATTGGCTTGCAATGGAATAATGGCAAAGGGTAGTACACTCCATCTGCCCCTCCTCTGCATACTTTGCAGATAGATTAAAAAGCTTCGGGTCTCGATTGCAGCCTGCCGGAGACGTAACTCTAAGGCTACTCCAAGGTTGTATCTGTCTTGGTCCGATGAGGCAAGAAAGCTCCCTTCCAAGAGGTATCTTGCCAGAGCAAGCAATTAGAAAGACAAGGCCTTACCCGCTCGTACTCAACCTAACCTCATTGAGGTGACGCATCACCTAGGAGGGTCAAACCCATACCTTGCCCACATGCAGTGACAAGGTATTAGGTCTAGCTTGCTATGGATCCCTCACAGTGCAAGCACACCCTGGATCCCTTTGCAATCGGAACAAGTCCCCTATTTTAAGCCAATCAAGGCCCTAGGCCCACGATCAGGCACTCTATGCACAGGCCGCATGGGAATTGCAAAGGTCTACCTACTACAATCATGCTACACATCCTAGGTCTCTATTTCCCTTATCCCCATACACAAAAGGTGGAAAATATAGTATCATACCATGATCATCTAACATCATACAGTTCTAATACATTATGTCTAATCCCTAAAGAATACACGGGTCAGTGTTCTTTGCTCAGTCTATTTGTAGGGTTAATGGTCTATGAGCATGCAACACTAAACAGAGATGCTCCCTTGCTTAAGTCCTACTGTTAAGCTGGAATTAACAACCTAAACTATAACCAAACTGCTCCTTCACACAACTCTCCACTGAAACTGCTTGACATGGCGCTCTCCACTAAAGACAAAGGTGCTGGGGCAGCACCTTAGATATATGAGCTCTACCTACTGAAGCTCAGATCGCTTTTGTGCCCTCCAAAGCCCAAAATGACCTTCTAAGTGCCCTAACTCGCTCTTGGCCCAAAACCTAAAAGGTTTTAGGGTTTAGGCTCTCCTTTATATATGCCTCAAAATTGGGCCGTTTGTCTGCGATTGGGCCACTTGGTCCAATGATGCACATGGCAAGTGGGGCCACTAGCATCTTTATGGCAAATACCTATTAATAGATATTTGGGATGGGGTGCTCTCCCCTTGACATGTGTCACACATGCAATGGGGCACATGTGGGTTTTAATGGCTCACACTCACTTAACAAGTTATATTAGAATAACATGTTGAGTGTTTTCCACAAGGAAGAATATATTATACAATGCACGTAATATATCTAAGGTCCATTATTGGTCTTATGCCATTAGTATAATACACCAATTCTCCTCATGGTCTCTATGCACCATTATACCTATAGTATGTTCGTGATCTACCCTCGTACATGTCATCTTGGTGATGTGTACGGTGATGTGGCAGTATAATACACGTATTCCTAGCATATATTATACTGGAACGTCACACCGTGACAATGCCCTGATTCTTCTTTCGACGAAACGTTGTAAGAAGGATGTAAGGGAAAATGATAAAATGCCAAGGAAAAGACGGTCCCCAAAGAAGACAATTTGAGGGAAAAAATCGATGCTCTAAAAACAAAGCAAATAGAAACGACCAAGCGACCAAGGATCCGTGAAGTGAGCTCATGAAAATCCGTAATGGAGATGCGCACAAAAACACTGATGCAAGAAACTCAAATGCCAAGCTCCAAATAGGGTGAGTGCCTGGCAGTTGCTAACTGCTTGAGACACTTGTCACCTAGTTCTAGAAGGCCATTTACCTTTGGAAAGGAAGGTAAATGTGGCTCCCAATCTCATTTCCTTTTTTTTTTTTCTTTGCTGGAGCTATGGCATTGCTATAGCTCTATTTGTTGGCAATGGTGGTGTCCGACCTCCTTTTATGTTGGTGTTTGTCATTAGATTGAGATTACTTCACTTTATCTTTTTGTTGGTGCCTTTCTTGTTGTTTTTTGTTGAGAATCCTTTGAGATATCAGCTATGGCATCGCTAGATATGGCGCTTATCTTTTCAGGTGCTTAGATTTGTAGGTGCTTAGCTTGTAAGAGTTTTCTTCAAAATCTTTAAAGTCCTTCGCTAGTATACAATCTTTTAGTTATTCATCGTGTGATCTTGATTTATTTTCTTTGCATCTTGTTTGATTTTTCTTTTTCTAATAGTAGTTGTATCTCGTCTACTTAGTTCTACAAAGTTACGAAAATGGTTTACAACATTCAAATCACTTACATTTGTATTATTTTGGAAGGTGCAGAGCCTACAAACTATTGATATGCTTTAACATGTCTAAGATATTATATCCTAGCTCTGATCTTCATAATATTTCTTCCAGTGTAGCTCAATTTGGGATATTTCTCCCTATTTCCTAAGTTTGACCTAGATTTACTCTATTACTGTGTTTTCTTTGACCTTGGAAAGGTTTGAGCAGTTTTTATCACATGGCTTTTGCTTCAAATATCTCATTACATTTTAATCTTTTTTCTTATCTTTCTATACCTTAGTATGAAAGATATAGACATTGAAAATCCTTCTCCTCAATAGAACTTTTTCGTGAATGTTGCTCAAGAGAATTGTGTTCTTGAGAACTTTCTGCTTCTTGAGGTTGATGCTCTTGTTGAGAATACAACTGATCAACTAGATGGATTTCAGAACGATTTTGATGGTATAGACATTGATGAGGATCATATTGCTATAGATAGAGAGGAATTCATTCCATTAGATGAAGATATTGTGAGGATTATAAATGCCGGTAGAGAGACCATTCCCCTAGGCTAACAAAATCGGCTAGAAGACTTTTAGTACATGGAGAACTTTAATGATGATGCTCCTATAGATATTGAAGATCTTATTTGAGAGTACTCAACAACATGCTTGTGCCTTTTATCATTCAAGTCAAGGAAGGAAGGAAGGAAGGAAGGAAGGAAGGAGAACAATGGATAAATATATTCTCCTCGGAGGTAATTGTATTGAATGTACTTTGTTTCTTGATATTTTCTTAATAATAGTTTTTATTGTTTTATGTTGCACTTTAAACGTGTTGTTCAGAACTATTGGAAGGATGATTAGAAAGAGACAGGAATAGAGGGTTGGAGAATCAGGCATAATAGGGCCTAAATTTTATAGTCTTTAGTCTAATATATTTTCAAGGTTTGTGCTGTTGTAAAAAGATCTAGGAGTCTAGGAGTTGGCCAGAGATCTAAGAAGGTTGCATGGATTATCTATGCAAAGGAAAAGGACCTACCATCCCATTATAGATAATTCCATTACCATGGCCATGGGTCTCAAAAAAAAAAAATCGACATACTATCACGATGACTACGTTTGCTATCAGAGGTTGTATTGAAGTGCATGAAGTGTTAGACATGGATCTTTGTTTTAAATCTGATGCCAACGGTGAGCTCACATGATGTAATGAGTGATTATCTAAGACAAATTAGGTGACAAAAACCAGGATTAATCTTTCAATTCATATCTCCAGTTTGGAGTTATGAAACTGATTTTATTAAGACATTTAAGCAATATACAACCTGGCACTTCCTTTTAAGACTGATAATTCTCATGTTAGGTCTTTGTTTCTGACTACAAACTGTGAAATTGAGAATCATAATAAGTATCTTTTCTATATTTCCTTTATTTTTCTATTCTAATGTTTATGTTATATTACAGGTATAAGATCATTCTAATAGAGTGAGTGAGAAGACCATTCGACTGCGGTTGAGAGCTATGGGAGATTTAGCCAATCTGCAAATATCTAACAAGAGTGGAGGAGCCTCAAATATTACAAGGATGTTTCTTGTTGGAGTTCCACTAGAAATTGGAATAGAAGTTTCTGACCATAGGACGTTTGATGTCATCTCAGAAGTGAGTTTCCATTTCTTTCTTTTGTGTTTGTTTGTTATTTTCTTTATTAATGTTTTATATTCCTAACAGGTATGACAGGTCTAAAGAATTGCAGATTGCTGCTACAATGGATGCAATTGGAAAGCTTGTTAATGATTGACGTAAGAATTACATGCAGGTTCTGTCGGTTGAATTGAATAAGTGAAGGAAGATCGAAACAATAAAGGGAAGTCTATTCTTCTTGCTGATGAAGAAACCGTTTTTCAGTAGCATGTATTCTAGTACTTCTGGTGTGCTGGTCAATTTGGATCCTAATGTCCTTAGTGGTAGTAATTTTGGTGTTTTGGTTGGTTCTGGTATGTTGGTTGAGAAATGTGGCAGTTGTTACGAATGATCTGCTTTTCCTACAAATTTATCAATTTATTAGAAAGTAAAACACCACAGGGTACTCGATTTACCACCCAACTGGACCAACTAGAAGAGATGTCACCAAGTCAAGCTACTTCGCAAGACTGTATAAGAACAAGCTCTTTCTAGCCACCAACTACTGTTCATTGATATGATCAAGCAAGAAACAAGAGAAAATACTAGAAGAGCAAGGCTAAGCTCTTCATCAAACATAGAAAGAAGCAGATCTAGTTGTGCAGTCAGCTTAGACCCCTATGCACCTTTCTGAGCATAACGTTCAAACAGTAAGGAATCTATAGATAACCAAGTCTAATCTGGAAACTAGAGTTGAAGAGCTTTCCAACAAGATAAGGATCGCCAATTTTTTAGTTGTGGTCGCCGAGATATCACGTCTCAAATTTGTCCTTCTATTTATAGGTAACAACACCCCTTTTTTGCCTTTTTGCTTTTAAATAAAGGTCAAGGTTTATTTTTAGCTCTCTCTTTGATAATATCAAGGTTTAGAAATACTGGATGGCTTTTTTCCTTGATCGTATCAATAAATATTGTTCCATGCAAGGCCACTCCCCCGAGCACCATATCGGCGGTGATATTTCATGTTGCAAAAATAAGCACGGTGGTGAAGAATAATACCGTTACAACTAGTGGTTTTACTTTTGTTGCTCTTGTAAGTTGGTACCTTTTCATTAGTTGTGCCAATGCCCAAGGTGTGGAAAAAGTTCTTGAAACTTGGAAAAAAGAAGATGTGAAAACCTCTGAAGACTCGTCATTTCATTCGTTTATTTTTTCTACGTATTTGTTGCAAGTACTGATATGAATCTTCAGATATCATGCAGTCAAAACTATGTTATTATGAACGTTTCGAATGGGAGGATGTCGATGGCGGCTGTTATTTCGGTGGAGACCTCGGCAGGGACCACTCTTGTTCCTGCCTTTACTTCTGGCACTCATTATAATGCCCAGAATCAATGTCTATAGGGTTTGCGGGATGCATTAGCAACAGACAGAACAGAGGTTGAGGTCCCAGAAGAAGTTAATGTTGAATTAGGGGTTAACAACGATCTAAAGCATAATCGTGGCTACAATCAAAGGATTCTGAAGGGAACTGATGCTGGAGCTTGGAAGAGTGGGAATACCGTGGAAAAAATCTCAAAGCCCCGATTTTCTTACTGGATTAAGCAGGGCCTATCTGCAGATGTTAGAAGCAGCAGAGTAAATGATGCTCTTAGTATGTTGTGTTCTGATAATTTTATGTCAGATCCGAGTAAACTGTATCAATTTTCTGGTGCAGTGATTATAGACCATGATAAACATTTGAGAAATATCCAAAATCTAGTCGCCAAATCCATTGTTGGCTTCTTCATGGGAGGTTTCCTGGACTTCAGAAGGTTACACTCTTGGTTGACCAGGCATTTAGAGAAGTTAAGACTGCCACAGTTTCAGTCGTTGAAAGCTATTGAAGGGAACTTTATTCTTATTTTATTTGATTGCGAATCTACTGTGGGGAAACTTGTAACTAGATCTGTAGATTACTTTGCAAGAGACTTTATCTTATACTAATATTACTCGCCTGGTTTCATTTTAGACAAGATGTCTGCCATAAAACTTCCTTGCTGGTTCGAGATTCAGCGCTTGCCTCCTGATATGCTTGATCCAAATTTTCTGATTTCAATCGCCAACACACTTGGTACTTATATTTCTCACTCAATTGTTAGAGGTCCTAAGATTTGTATTGGTATACCGGCTGCAGAGGGTATCACAGAAAGCAAAATGGTTGTGCAAAGCGGTATGTACTTCTGATTATACAGTTTGAAGCTGTTAAATGGCTGGGACTTGCGCAGGATGTTCCTCTAGCTACACTTTGAGGGGCTTGATATTATGCAAAACAAGAAAAGTGTGAAAAGGGAGGTGCATGCTTCGGACTCTAACCACCCCAAACACACACCCCCCTTCATCGAACCTATGAAGGGTATGAAAATCGATATGGTTATTAGGGATAACTCCTTGGAGCTACCTCTAATTTTTTCTAATGAAAAGAAACTGTTAGAAAAGTAGATCCAATAGCTAATCACATTGTGCAGGAGAAGTCAAACAAATCTGGTTCTGACACTTGTTGTCTTTCCTCTCAATTGATCAATCATGGATTGGCTGGGTAGAGTCAACTGGTTTCAGACTCAGAATGGAAAAGTATAAAAGGAAAGAGGCTCGAGTGCTCTTAAACATGATGCTCCAATGAAACTTCCAAAAGCAGGAGCGGAAGTGCAAGTAGCAGTTGATAGTGATCTTACGCTTGAAAACAATGAGTTGATGTGTATTGACCCACCTAATCTCTTGCCTCCAGATCCGATGGTCGAGATACCTCTCCATTCAAATAGATGGGCTGACCTGGTACTAGAAGAAATATGTGATAATGCAAACAGTATGGAACGTGAGCCTAGGAAAAAGGGTAAAATGGGTGAAGGTGAGGAAGAGAGAATGACATCCAAAAGGAAGAAACCTGCTCCCAAAAATGGATCACAAGATTTTAAGCTGGAACATCAGAGGGGTGAAATCATCAGAGATAAAAGGTAGTAGGCTAGCTTTAGCCTTGGCTAAAATTAAACCAGATTTCATATGCTTACAGGAGCATATATTAGATGTAAGGATGAAGAAATAGGACATCTTCTGGGTTTGCTAGGAAACTGGTTTGTTGGAATAGCATCAACGTGTGGAAGGTCTAATGCAGGGACCTTAATCGCGTGAAGGAAGGAGATCAAGGTATTGTCTACATATGTAGACAATTTTGGCAGATGTAACATAATTACTTGGGATGCAGGCGGACAACTATGGGGTATAGTTAATGTTTATGCGCATAATGCTGCAAGAAAGAGAGGTGCACTATGGGCCTCAATTAAAAATAAGGTTAAATGTTTTGGTGGTAATAATATTGCGTGGATCACGGTGGGTGATTTCAATATGGTGGAAAGTAGGGAGGATAGAATGGGCAATGCGGCAGAAACTGTGTTTGGCTTCGAGAAGGAGCAATGGGTTAGTTTGTTAGCAGAACTGCAACTATCATAATTGCATGGAGATGGCGGATTTACATGGCACAATGGGCGGGTAGCGGAAGGAAGGGCATATGCTCGTCACGATTATATTAACCAGATCGCTGCATCTTGGTGCCCTTCTTTATATCGTCAGAATCTGCTAGATAATTCCATCTCAGATCACAACCCGCAATTGGTGAGTAGTCGCATTCTGGACAACTTTAAATCTTTAAGGACAGTTTTTAAATTGAATACACGATACTTGAAGGATGCTCATTTCAAGGTGCAATGCAAGAGAATATGACTTGAGATGAGCTCAAATAAAATGGGAATGGAGGCAATGATCTCCTCTTTAGCAGGTATTAAGAAATTTGCTAAAGAGTGGGGAAGAACTAAGGTAAGGGAGGAGAAGGTGAGATTAGATTCTCTGTATCAGGAGCTCTCCAATCTTAGAAGGGGTGGAATTATTATAGGAAACCGTGAGAGGGAAGTTTTGGAGGAGATAAAAAACTTGGAAATAATCAAAGTCACTCAGGCCAAAGTAAAAGCAGACCTTACTTGATAAGAAAAGGGGACGGATGTTCTAAATTTTTCTTCAAGGTTGCAAGGCAAAGAATGTATCTTTGCTAAGCTTACTTCTATTCGACGAGAGAGATGGGCTGGTGGTCGTGGGGAACCACAACTGATCAAAGAATATTTATATAATTACTTTAGGTGTTTCTTTTTGAGCGAGAAGGATGTGGAGTTCGAGTTGTTTTGAAAACATGGTCCTCGCTAAAGTAAGACCTAAATTGAATCAGTCCCAAAGGGATACGCTTGAGCACCTTTATCTAGGGAAGAGATTAAGGAAACGGCCTTCTTGTTGGCTAAAGACAAGAGCCCAGGTGTGGATGGCATTCTCGTTGTGTTTTTTCAGACCAATTGGGAATGGATAGAGCCGTTTGTTTATAGCGCATACTCAGATTTTTTAGAAAGGGAGTACTTGGACAAGAGACTCAATACTGACGTCATTACATTGATACCAAAGGTGAAAGAGCCTAGATCAATTAATGATTGGAGACCTATTACATTGTTGTCCTCCTTTTACAAAATTATAGCTAAAGCGTATGCAGAGAGGTTAAAACCAATTCTCATGGAACATATCATCTATACACAGTCTGGTTTCTTGCCCAAAAGAAGCATTCTTAGCAATGTTGCCGCAGGCTTTGAAGGTTTGCATTGGGCAAGAAAAACGCAGCAGAGAGTCATATACTTGAAGTTGGACTTTAAGAAAGCATATGATTAATTAATAAGCTGGTCTTTTTCTTGAGAAGATGCTTCTAGCTCTAGGCTGTGGTTCAGACTTCACATCAGTGGTAATGAAGCTTCTTGATACTAGTCATGCATCAGTGGTCTCTTCCTGCAAATCTTCTCCTATTTTTCCAATTGGTAGAGGCATCAGGCAGGGCTGTCCATTGGCACCATTTCTCTTTAATGTTGTCTTTCCCAATTGCTTCTTTTAGCCACCGGTGACGGAATCATTAATGGTCTCGCCATGCAGGATGGAACTCAACAAGTATGTAGCAAATATCATTTACACTTTTCCTTTCTTGGAAGCAACAGACGAGAATCTATCTTGCGCTATTAGGCTTCTTAACATGTTCTCCATGGCTTCGGGTTGTTCCTTAAACTTGAACAAATGTGTCGCATTGTGGCCTTTGGATGAAAATATACCTGATTGTATTCTCCAATATCCTTGGAGAGTAATACCAAGCGGTGCTTCATCCAGGTTGTTGGGTATTCCGATTGGTATTAACAGGTCAGCTACAGAGGCATAGGATGAGATCCTATTTGGTTTGAAAAAACATTTAAATTGGTGGAAAATATGTAAGCTCTCTATAGCTGCCAGGATTGTGGTAACTAAATCAGTACTTTGTAGCACGTACTTATATGCAACTTTCATGTTGTTGGCTCCAAAAGCATCATCCAAAGAATTGACCAACTTAATAAGGAATTTTGTATGAGGTGGAAATGAAGAGGGAGCAGATGTTAAGGTGGCTTGGGATAAGTGCTGCATTCATAGAAACCAGGGTGGACTAGGGATGCTAGATATTGCGTTGCATACCAAAGTTCTGGCGAGCAAATTCATTTGGCAGGTGTTGAATGAGCAGGTGATTCTCACAGGGTACTCGATTCTTTGAAAGCGATCATTTTACATTGCATTCCGTGTGACAAAGCCTCCATGAGAGTGCCATGGGAGCCTTTCTCATGGGCTTCAACTTTTTTGAAGGGATTACTTAAAGCATGGAAGTCAATGAGGGGTTTATGGCACCTGAATGTAGAGAACTGCCACTCCATCGCAATGTCGGTGTGGTGATTAGCCATAGAAACTGATGGGGATCCGAAGCCCCTATTTTCTCTAGTGGATATGAGGATTCACAGAAGGTGGTCATCACGTGGAATCAATTCTGTTGGCGATTGGTATTCACAGGGGGTGCTTTTATCATGGGAGGACTTAAAGCAGAAGTTTAAACTGCGCCCACAAGATGAAGCAATCTGGCGGTCGGTCGCAGGTAGCATTCCTTATTATGCAAGACCGTTGGTGGGGGATTTTGTGACATCTTATGAAGCTTTGCATGAGCACCCTTCAGTTTCTGCTTGTTACAAACTTCTTCATCGCAATGAGATCTTACATTTATCGCCAAAGTGGTCTTTGCAATGTGAGGAGGGGGGTTTGAAGCATATGTGGAAACAGGTATGGAAGAATCGGCTTCCCCCCAAAGTGCAAGTTCTCACATGGCAGATAATACACAAGGCATTGAGAACTAACAGTGTGGTCAGCAGATTCAACTCACAAATAGTCCTATTTGTCCTATGTGTGATTGCACGGAGGAGTCTATTGAGCATTGCTTCATAGAATGCAGAGACGTCCAATCAGCTTGGGACCGAGTGAAAGCAGTTTTTGAATTACTTTGTCTAGTTGTAAATATTATGTTGGAAATTTACCCTAGGGGATGGCCTGTATTAAAAAGGGATGATGCGCATTTGTGTAAGGGATGGTTGCTTTGGATTTGGAAGAGGCATAGGGCTTTTGTCTTCTCCGCGCAATTACTCGCACTCCTCCGGGATCTTGATATCTCTTAAATCTAAGCTAAGTAAACAGGTTCAAGCTGCGACAAATCAAAGACTGGCTCGACAACTATGGGATTCTTTCTTTAGTCAGTTATGATGTGTGGCACGTTTAATCTTGCTATGTGATTAACTCTGCACAGACAGTCGTTAAGACGTTGTGGAGGTCTTGATATCACATAGAATTAAGTTGTACACATAAACCCTAGGCTATGTGTGTCTTGCACTTCATAAATCCTTCTGTAATAACCCATAACCCGATTGGGTTCGCGTGGACGAAAAAAATATTATCTTATCTTATGTAATGCTATAATGATTGTAATGTTTTTCTTGGACTGAACTATTTGCACTTCAAAAACACTTCAAAAATCCTTTTGTAATTTTGTGATGATTGTAATGCTTTTCTAGTTTATAAAGAAAAATATGGCTACCTCGAAATCAACAGTTCATCATGTGTAGTATTACTTGTTTTAAAATTGACAGAAAAAATAAGAAATCTAACGGGTAATTCCGTTATGTGTTTGGCAATTGCTCCTTTCATTTGTAGCAATTCCGTAGTAGTTGTTATTTTTTTCTGTAAATGATGACCTTGCCGTACAGCTTTGGTTTCTTTCAGATCTTTCTCTACCTCTGTTTTAACCAGAGTTTTTCTGTTTCATCCTGAGTTTTAATAACTCTTTCATCTTTGATTAAGCCAACCCAATATGTGAGAACGCCTAGTTTATGCCAGTCTATAAGAAAACTGGAAATAAAAATTGTTGAGATGTAATAGAAAACTGCAGACTCACGTTACTCAGCAAACCAGTAAAGCCTGTATGAATGACCAAGCTGTTCCTTGTCATGAACATGACATTAATTTATTCATTGCACACAGCTACGTCACGGGTGTCACCATAGAACAAGACAGGCAGTAGCAGAGCTAAAGAATAATAAGACAACTGATTTGGGCTGCTTTTTTTTATTTTACTATGCTCCCAGCATATATGAATAACTAGGAGAAACATCATAATGGTGTTCTCCCAAGCTTATTCCTCTTCACATTCCGTCTCTGCCAAATCTGGTACATTGTCATGTAAAATGCATCATGATCTTCAGGCTTCATATGCCACTCAAAATACTTTCTAACCTCACATACGTTTCTATGTAGGTAGAAGTAATCGGTATCAGAAATTGAAAGAAGAATATCTTTCAATAAAGGAATATCAAAATGACTAATAACCAGAGAGAATCTAGTCCAGTCCAGTACATCAGAAAATGGCAAGTCATAGTAATCTGAGATTATGACAGGTACACAACCAAAATGGATTGCATCACTAATCCTGGCTGTGTTGACTTCATAACCCTTTACATGAAGGCAAAACTTACTCTTTTGGAAAGCTGCTTCATAGGAACTATTCATTGTTCCACTGTATATATCCATCTCAGAATCATTTACCCAATGTTTAAGCAACTTTTCTCTGACTCTAGAATTCTGCACCCTTCCAGCAAAAAAAGCGAGTGTTGTCCTGTGATCACAAGAAGAAAGTCACTATGAGATGCTTTGAGGGCAAAAAATGAACTCTCATGTACAGTTGCATGTGATATAGGTGTATATTCAGTTCTTATTTTCCATCAAGATGATGTTATAGCCAAGCCTAACAAACTATACAGGATAGAAGGTGGTGCAGGCATCTAAATAGATACATTAATTGCCCCTGTACAGGAAAACAGATAGCAAGGGCATGAAGTGAATGTGACACACGTCAATCATAGACATTACCTGTTTTGTGGAGGAGCAATTTTGATTCTGAAAGCCGCGGCCATACTTGAGGAATTGCTATATCCTTGTGAGGCACATAGAACTTTTGAAAATAGTTTGAGGAGCATGTAACTTTGACTGCATTATGCTGTAAGGCACGAAACTTGGATGAAGCTTCTCGACAAATTGAATGACAGCATACATAAAAATGGTCAGCTCCATGTGATTGGTTCCAAAATCTAAATTGATAACTGACATTCTGAACATATGCAGCTACAAAATTGGCAATAGATGCCTCTGACCGTATTCTGCGATCATTCCGCATTGCATTTACAGAAAATGGCAAGAAAAAGAGCTCAGCATCATCAGGATTCTCTGTAAGGAAGGAGCTGTTCATAAGATTTATCTTAAACATGTGTTCACTAAAATAGTTCCCTAGCTTCGGATCATAGGGATTATGGTGAGGAGAAAACACGTTGGAGAACACCCCTTCCTTATCATATACATCTGGATAAACATAAACCTTAAATTCTCTGACCATTTTGCTGTATTCCATATCAAATAACCTTTTATTGTAATATGGGCCGCCCTTAATTTCAGGAGCAGGAATATGTTTAGCAACTGTTATCTTGAAAGCATAATGAGTTTGACGCAGATTATCCTTCGCAATCTTCGATAAATCCAATTTCTTGCATAAGATGCAAATATTGCTCTGCTGAAATGATATTTCGTCTCCTATGCACATTGCACATTCATGTTTTTGTATGAAAGACTTTATGGTCCAACCTTCCAAATAGATTAAAAGGACGACAGAAACGGATAGCATAAGCCATAATTTCCAGTCTACTTTTAACATGTCAATTTTATAGCATATGCTTCGTCAGAAGATACAAGGTTCTTGACTTAGCAAGATACTTCTGAAGTTACAAGTCAACTCTTCTAAACCAAAAGACCCAAGACTAAATCTCAACTACAGATACAGAGCTGAGCCCATAAACCTAAATACGAAGAAAGAAAAAGGCTGAAGAAATCTGACAGAGAAAATCTGTCAAGATCCTTTGTTACCACCAAGAGCAGCTGCTTCACGACGAAGCTCCTTCACAACAGCAGCCAGGGCCTCGGGATTGACACCATTTTCACAGAGAGCGATGAGGATGGAAAGAGTATGGCGATCAAGTCCGGCATGGAGAAGATTGGACATGTGGTATGCGATATCCAGTGCCTCTTTTGCCTTCTTCTTCTGCAGCATTGCCAACTCCTCCGCGGCAGGCCCTCTTTCTTCCATAGCCTCCTAAAGCGATGAATTTGCCTGCAATGTAAAGAAATGTCTTTATTTTCTGGCGGAGGACAAAGGAGTTTGTTTTTGCAATAAATGATAATCGCTGTTGTTAGGTATAATATAAAATGCCCTTGTGTGCTTTTACGCTCAGAGGTGATGGGTGAGCCTTTGACAGGAGAAAGGAACAACAGACGCACTGAGCCCCTTACATGGCGTAAAAGCCCACAAGGGCATTTTATAAGTGTAAAATGAACGTTTGTTGAGATGTAGTCTTAATTTAATTTTACATGATTAAAAAAGGATGTAATTTGATAGTAATTTCAACAAATGTCCTCTCAACGAAGCAAAATGTGATACTAACGGATTTTTTGTTTTGGTGTGTTATGGAAGATGTTGTTTTTTTTTTGCTTGGGAGAAAAATAAAAAATAAAAAACATTGGCAACTTCAAAAATAATATATAAACTGTTAAAATATGTAGCAAAATAACAGGGGGTTCCAGGGGGATTTGATATGGATGTAAAAAATAACAATTCCTGAAATCATAGACTATATATCACTCAAACAATATAATGGGTTGTTATAAAAAAAATAGATTCAAGATAAAAAAATAATCACATTAGCTCACTGGGTATATTGGTTAAAATAGTTTTATTAGGACATTAAGTTATTTTGGTAGAGATTCGAGCCCCCGTATTTCATATTCTAAAATCTTAGGCAAAGCCGTATAGAGGTTCGATATTCCCTCAAAACCTTAGGCGAAAGCGTATTTCATATTTCAAAATCATAGGCACCTCCAATCATAAATGACTATAAGCGAAACGAGAGGTGCTCACAGGCCCCAACATACGATCTGGGTCGTAGGATCGACGAATCCGACGACTATGGTAGTCCAGGGTGCACCTCATTTAAAAAAAAAAATAAAAAAAAATAAAAAAAAAACTGATATAAAATTCTCAAATTTTTTGGAGCCTAGCGAAGACTTTGGCAAGGTTAAATTTAATAGGTATTCAGACTTAGTATCATTAGACTCTAGTAATTGGCAAGAATTTTTTGTATTATGTAGAGTTTTTTGCATTTCAGATTGATTAAATGATCTTCTAACTTTGAGATGTTCAATCCCAATTCCTTATCCTTGCATTTTAAGTTGATTAAATAATCTTCGGAACTTTAAGATGTTCAATCTGAGTCTCTTATCTGCCATCGCTTTTCTGGAAATCTTTATCAAATTTCATTAGAAGTCCTGTAGGTAGTGAACCTCATAAAGACCAAGATAGTCACATTCAGAATCAAGGCTAAACACAAACCCTTCAAGTATATGGGTGTAGAGCTCAGGAATTGGCGTAATACAAATACCTTCTGATCACGACGATATAGCATAGGCAAATGGTCCAAGGGAACGGATGCCAGATTTCAGTCAGCCATAGGAAGCTATTTCACTATGAGAAACTTCTGCAACAGGAGCAGAATAATTGATCGGGAGATCAAATGCTACCCCTGCTCAAAGATGGTTAAGGCCAACACGGTTTAGACGGATCGAGAGGCATGGGGACCCAGACTATTAGACAAGAAATGAGAGAAGCAGGAAGGAATTTTCAGACAATAGCACAGACAAGAATTTAGAGTGAGGATGAACACACCTTTGACAGCCATGGTATACGAGACATGCCAGAGACCAGTGGAGATTAGAGCCTGGGAAAGGACCATTAGATACTTGTTGAGAGATAACATGGGTAGACATGTGGAGAAGCTATCTACAATTGCAAGGAATCGGCTAAACTACATATTGTCACAGGTAGCGGCTGGTTCAGAGAAGTAGCAGTATGGACTAGAGAAATGGGGATGAATCTGAGCGACATACTAAATGAAGGGAAATGGAATGAAGATTGGGTAGAGAGAGCGACAAGATCGTGATTACAAAAGCCTCTTTGGCTAAGAGAAGTATTCAACCCGGACCAACATATAGGACAACAAATGTATAGGGGCAGCCGAATAGGGAAGGCAAGAAGGGATACTTTAGCAAGATTCAAGATGGGCAGTCACGACAAATGGAGGAAAGTGGAAAGGGAGAACCCAATTTGCAGAATTTGTGACATTGGAAGAATAGAGGACGAGAATCACATGCTCAATGAATGTACAGCGTACGAAGACATAAGAAACAGGTATAGGTTTATAAGGTGGAGACAACTGGCACACACCCTCATGGTAAAAGAGGAGACAAAAGCGGATCTAGTAGATGCAATCAAGGAGATGGTAATTAGATACCGGGAGGTGCACAAAGAGAAAGGGCTTGTAATATGAACCACTGCAAAATGTGGGATATTAAAGCCCGCAATGCACACAGCTAAAAGCTGATGATAGCAATGCACTCTTGCATGGTCAAGATGCCAAGTATAAGCAGGATGCCGGTATCAATATAAAACAAGATAAGCCCTCAGAAAGGGTTACAAAAAACCAGCATGATGCGCTCGCAGCAACCCTCTGGGATAGCTTGCCCATGCTATATCAATCCGGTGGCCTCATGGCACTAGGGACACTAATTGTATTCTATGCTATTCTATTCTATTCTATATTCTCGCCTCTCATGGTAATTGCGGCCGCTCCCACCTATAGGACCATATAGGAATTGATGCAATTGCTACAGATTTTTTCCTGGATAAAGAAGAAAGCGAATAAGCTTGTGGTTCTTGTGCCAAAGTGGGGTTTATATGTGCATGATAATGACCAGTTCTAACTTGACATACGCATCCCTTGCCACTTTAATGACAATTAAAGTGGATAGTGATCAAAATTTATCTCCTCATCTCTATGTCTTGTTCCAATTCAAAAATCTAAAAGGATATTCAAATCTTGCACTTGGAAAATGACATAATCAACAAGAATAGTACCACCTCCATGTCTATCATGTCTGCATGCAATACCTTTACGGCCATTGCTGGAATCCATTACAATTTACCATCCCAAAACTTTAAGCAATTGGATGAATTCCATTCCAAATGTCTAGACATGTTTATTAGCATCAAGCGGCGAAGATGGCAAACCTTTATCATTACAAGACATCCATTAAGGTTCACGCGCATCCTCAAACATAAGTTGAGCCAACTTGCATTGCATATGCACGAATATTAAAATCACCAAGAAGAATAGCATGTCCTAACTACTTGAATTAAGCAATGTCATCATAAAAATCGTCATAAGGATCATTGCGATCCACATCACATCATAGAAAGGTGATGATGTAGGTGGAAAAGTAACATGCAGCAACAAAAATGGCACTACCATTTGCGTAATGGAGTTGACTCACGTGAAGCGATTATACCGATCAACTTTATCAAGTGCGATATATGGAGCAAGAGCATCCTTAAAATAGCAAGCAACTCATCCGCATCTTTGTTACCAATAACATTCATTAAATAATGAAAAGTATTGATATCCTATGAAATGAGGGAGCCTTTTGGTAGAATGCTCCCAAGTTTCTAAAAGAAAAAGAATGTCCATATCTTTTTCAATTGGGTTCAGCTAACACTTTTACATCAAGGAAAACCCAGACAATTCCAAGACACCAATCGAAGGCACCTTTTCTATGAAGGTACATTTAGAGTATGAGCAAAGGTGAGTCAAGATGTTTGGGCCACGATTAAGGCAAATGCTAAAGAACAACAACAACAAAAACCATTTAGCAACATTGTGAGAGGAGAGCCTGGAGCATGAGATGATGTGGTGGATGTAAAAGATAGAGCATTAGAATGTGCATTTGGGGCTTGGAAGTGTGCATGTGAAATGAGAGAATGGACCGAAAGCAAGAAGGGAACAAGATGTTGTAGAATGATGAAATATATTAGCAGATGCTATATGAGGTGGTGCAAAGATTGACTTAGTAAGTTAGGATGTCCATATTAGTACTCAAATTTGGCGCTGTGAATTTCAGTGTGTGCAGGCGGTGGGTTTGCAATGCTCTTACTCCACGTGCATCATTAACAACAACTATTATTGTAAGGTCCAATTTAGCCAACACCAGAGTCTGTACCTTTTGTTGCAATTTAACATGCCTAGGACATTAGCCCGGCAACGCCGGGCACACGTTTACTAGTGCTTCTTTTAGCATATTATGCATCACCAAGTTACATGGACAGCTTTGCCTATCATTGTATTCTCTACATCTCTAATTAGATGACGAAGGAACATAAGTCAAAGCTTGTAAACTGTAATATGTGCAACATTTCTGACAATATTGATATTTGGGCAAAAGTATGCTGGTGGGTATCAAAAGCAGGCGTCCGGACACATGCTGACAGCACTCATATAGCACCCCATATGGCAGCTTGTTTAAGGTGTTACTGGTACTAGCACATGGTAATTAGGTAATCAATAGAAATATGTAACAACTCCAATTAATAACAAGTGGAATACTATGATAGAATAGTACATCCAGGGTGCTGATCTAAGTGCTGGGGCCGCGTTTTTTTGATACCCACTAGCATACTTTTGCCCATTTGCTATTTTTTGCTTTTGCATCTCTCTCTCTCTCTCCCTCTCCCTCTCCCTCTCCCTCTCTCTCTGAACTTGGAACAAAAATGCAAACTTTGTGAGCTTCCATGTGTTTATACATTGTACATATAAATACATGACACGTCACCATGGGAATGTAATGATGCATTGGCCATTTATAAAATAAACCAAAAGGGCTAAAGTTAGCTATGCTAAATTGACATTAATTAAATAATCTAATTAATAACTAAAATATGCTAACTAATTAGGTTAATTATCCCATTCTTGGCCCAATGGTTTTGACAAGATCCAGTTGGGTTAGATGCATATGGGCTAGGCGCAGATGTTAATATTCAGAGGCAATTATGTTGTTGCGTTCTGCAACAATGCAGCTGCTGATTTCGGGGTGGGCTTCATCGATTGTTAACATCTGGCCAAGTAGTGTATTCGTGCTTTATCTCCACTTCAGCTCAGGCTGCTTGCAGCACAACGCATGTGCTTATATTTCTAATTATAGGGCCAGGTTTTTTGAAGGCAAGTGTAGTGGATGCATGGGAGAAGAGCTGCTTCTATTTGGGGCAGTTTTGTATCTATTTTCTACTGTACTTGTTGTGTTATAATTCTTCCATTTGGCTATGAGAGCCTTTTGAGTCTAGGAAATTGGCTTCCACTCCTGTAGTATCCACTCGGAGAAGATGTAGAGGGAAGTCTATAGTACTAGACAATACGCTGTTTGTATGTAACTTTTATATCAATAAAAAGCAGCAACCTTACCTTCAAAAAAAAAAAATTATCAAGTGCCACTTGGGCCAAATTGATTGGCCCTCATGAACTTGCCAATTTTGGCCTAATCAAATTGGAGCGTCACCCCCAATTTGCCCCAATTTGGGGGCAAATGGAGAAGGAGGATGAGCTTATTCAACCAGAGGGGCATGGAGAACCCGAGAGATAGTGGATCTAGCCAAGATACCGGTTAGTAGGCTTAGTTAGCTTGAGATTCTAGTTAAGGATTAACCCTTGTGTCCCTATATGGATGATTAACCTTTTATTGATGCTCTAGTTGAGATTATAGATGGATTTATGTATTGTGGTAGTTCGTTTTCGGCACCTCGTGTGCTTGTGGGATAAGGGAGGGTATAGACCTAAAGGCTAGTAGGAGTAGAGTTGTTTTTAGCTAGAATCCCATAAATCCTAATAAATGCGGCCTGAAGGATATGCCAAGATTGAGCACCATACAACGGGCATAAGGTGAAGTCGATGTGGAGCCATGTTGAGCCTGGCTACTGGGGCTCCTATAGTGTGCTAGGCTTATAGTCGGTCACTGCGCGTGGGTCGTATATGAGTCTGACACCCCCTGGGTCACAGGTGTCATCCTAAAAGGACATCCTGGATCAATAAGTGCGGTGAGCTGATCTATAGATTTTGGAGGGTAAGCCAGGTACGGATGTGTGGGTGCCAGTGGTGCCACGATCCTCTAGCCACCCATGGAACCATTGTGCTCTGGGAGAGGATTCGCCCCTTTCCTGCCTCATCGGACCAGGGAGATGCAACTTGGAGCTCATAGAATGACTCCATGAGATCACATCTCCAGAAGGCTACAGTCGAGCCATAGCATGTTTCAGCCTATCCGCAAAGTGTGCACAGGAGGGGTGGATGGAGTGGACTACCCTAGCCATTGTTCTATGCCAGCCAACGCCATTGTCATGGTTCTGCCTGTTGTTATCTGGAGACCCTGACCATCAGTCGACCCCCTTGAGTCTCATCCCAAGGTAGAACCCTAATTTATGATGCATTTTATATGTTATGTTAGTATTATGTTGTTGTTTGTAAGGATGATGGATAGGCCACCCTTCATGGTGGCATATTATTTATGTGTATTGTCACTAGTGCTAACATGTATGTATGCTTTTGCCATATAGGATATGTCATAGAAGGCGGGGATTTAATAACACCTCCGCGTGCCCTTCACCCCGGACACTTGGCCATCAAAGTGGTCCTAATCGCATCTGGGCCTTCCCGTGATGATTGAATTGCCATGGGGGAATTTCCCATATTTATATGGGAGCATCATATAGGTTCTGGGAGCGTCCATAATGGTATCGAGCCATGATCTCAATGAGATCGAATCATAGCACCGCCATGTCCCAATTAGTTGCTCAATTAGTTCGTAGTGAGAGCTAATGTAAGGAATCCCCCTAAATTCCTAGGTAACATGCTCAAGTAACTTAGGTGTGTGAGAGATGTAGGAAGGGAAACATAGGAGGAAAATGTGAGACCATTCTAAGTTTTTAGCAGAAAGAGGTCACTTGCTCTCGGAGGCCATAAATTTTGATAGGGAGCTTGGATAGAGGCATTTTTTATACCTTTGCGTAGGACCCTTGAATTAGCTAAGATTCCCTAAAAGCCCCATCAGGAGATGCAACATGTATAAAGTTACGCTCCTCTCCTTTTGTCGCTTTAAAATTTAATTTTAAACCCAAAAACTCCAAAGAAATAAGAACTTTATATGCCACATATATAAAACCGTCGTATAAAATTCCTTTATACGAAAGAAAAGTTTTGAAATTTAAGTTGGGCGTCTCTTTTCTGTCATTTTCCCTTTTCGTGTTCCATTAGGAGCTCCTGGCCGCCATATCTGCCGCACCATCGCCATAGCTGGCCAACGTTGCACCTTCGCCATAATTGATCCTGCCATGCCATCGCCTAAGCTTGACATTGCCTGCCCGTGCTCACACCACCTTTGACCCTCGTTTGTGATCATCTTCTCCCAGCCATGCTCCGTATTCTATAGACCTAGTGTCTGGAGACGTGTACCATGCACCATGGAAGGGGAATGCTTTAGCGCACCCTTGATGTCCTATCATCAAGCCAAACCCTTTATCACCATGGTAAGCATTCTTTCAATGAATATAGCCATTTCTCGCTAACTCCGTTTTCTATTTAAAATAGAAGACTCCCGCCTAGCAATTGTCTTTCCCTAAACCAACACTGTGGTGGCAACAAATCCATCGGACTTGTGCAACCATGGCAAGGTGGAAACACCCTAAGGGTTCTTATTGTCATTGGGTTACGATTCCCACGACCATATTGTCGAGTTTTGACGATGAAAGATAGATGGAAATTCCTCTGAGTGAGATAACCACTTCTAAGTTGGATTCTCATCCACTATCGCCTCTGATATTCTTTAGGCGAAGGCAATAATATTAAATTATCAACATTTCAAACACATAGCTTTAAATATTTTCCCTAGCAAATGTTTGGGTAGCAACACACCAAACACATCATGTGGTTCACATTATCCGCTATTCAACTCCATACACTGGGGTTAAGTAGAATTCAAAGAATTCATCATAGCTAACGTTATTTTCTATAGTTTGTAAGCGTTGACTCATCTCACTTTCTAGGAATTATTGGTACAATTTTTGTGCCGGAGACCACTATGAGTTGCCCAATTCTTTAAAATTAAAGACACTAGTGGTTTACAATCTATACTATTAGTTGAGCCACATATCACCTGACCACAAAACATAGCAATAAACCAAGAGAATTGACCACCCTAAGGAACCATGGTAATAAACTATACCATCAAACCATAATGAGAAAGAATAGGTACTTACTATGTGGATATACCACATTAAAAAATCTTAAATACAAATCATGCTATTTAACTCCATCTAGTTATTCAACATATTAACCCACAAAGTAATATTAGTTTATCCTAGTTGTATAACACAAAAACTAGCAGAGAAAACTAATAACAATTTTTTTTTGGGGGCCTTGTGTTGGATATGAAGGTGGTCTGCAGAAGACCCCCTCTTCAGGACAACAACACCACCACACATCTTCTATCACAAAATGACGAAAGGGCAAAATTAGGCATGGCATAGGAATTATCAGTCTGCACAAAGCCTGAATCCACATGCATGGAACTGAAACCACGGGCTTTAGGTTGTGAGAGGAAGGCAATGTTCCTATTAAATAAATTCCAGTTCTATTTATATTTTAGAGATATCAATCTAATATATATGTTGTTGTAAACTACGAGCAATGTTTTCCAATTTGTATTTTGTTACCAAATTATGACTAACGTTTCTTATTCTCACTTGTAGATAAGATATCATTCTTCAATGTGGGCATATGGACAACACTTTCGCATTGAAGAAGTTGACAAAGGTCGTGTCACTTTTGACTCTGGAATAATGGCTTCCTTTCTTCAAAGGAGTCAATGTAGTGCAGGGGACATAAATCCTATTGATGGCAATGTTGATTATATTGGAGTTATTACCAAAATCATGGACTTGAACTTTCGTTCATTCCATGTGAACGTGCTAAAGGCCAAATGGTTCAAAACACAAACCCAAGGAAGAAATCAAACCATTCGAGTACACCCTTCTGGATTCTATGAGGTAGACACTTCACATGTCTTAAGAGATCTAGACGAGCCTTTTATATTTCCTAGTCAGGTGAAGCAAGTATTTTTCCATGATAATTCTAGGGTTAAGAAATGGCGGATAGTGGTTCATTCACAACCAACTTCTCGAAGAGTTATTGCCATGCCTATCCTCAATGATTCTAATTGTGACACCCAAGGATCATCATCTGATATTCCAATTCCTCGTGAGTTGGAGTTGATTGACCCAGTTGAAGAAACCATTGACCACGAGCATGATTCAGAATTAGAGGACCATCAAGGCCTTCAGGTAAGGTCTCCAATGCATAGCCCAGAACATTGTATACTTGATGACTACTTTGATGAGGGAACGACCACGTAAAAATGGGACAGAGACATGTATCGCGGCTCCCTTTGCAATTGGATGATGATGAAATAGAAGAAGTTGAGCAGGATTTGCTATATGACATTACTAAAGACTAGTTCAATGATTTTTTTTTAAGTATATGTCATTGTCGTTGAGGAATATTGTGTTGAGATCCTCTTGATACAATTGCTAATATTATGTATTGGTGAACTTTTAAATCATATGAGACAAGTATGATAATGCATACTTTATTGTATATTCGTAGCCTTGGCAATCTTGTTCTAGCCACATAGGTATGTATGAAATGAGGACTTTTGAGAAAATAAAAAATGTAGAGAAAGAGTAGTTATATTAAGAGTGTATAGACAAATGGTTATTTGAATAGATGGCAAGTGTCTCTTTTGGTATCTTTGCATATGGGATTATTCAAAAGGCTTAAAACGAATAGTAAAGTGCATGACTATAAATAGAGTGCATACGATATGAGTCAATGGTATAAAGTTAGGCATAGAGGCAATGATAGCATCAACTCTAGACATAATGTACAAACAAGAGTTAGATCACATGTTAGCATGAGTAGTAGAGTTCGTACTACTGAATGAGTCAATAGTAGCATCAGACATAGGGTTAGAAATAGAGTCAATAGTAGCATCAGACATAGGGTTAGAAATAGAGTCAATAGTAGCATCTAATATAGAGTCAGAATTGAAACTAATGATAGTGTCAGACATAGCGTCAGAAGTAGAGATCAACATAAAGTCAAGCATAGTGTCAATTGTAAGGTCAGAACTAGAGTCACTGGTAGAGTCAGAATTGGAACAATGATAGTGTCAGACATAGCGTCAGAAGTAGAGGTCAACATAAAGGCAAGCATAGCGTCAATTGTATGGTCAGAGCTAGAGTCAGATGGCGTGTATGCTTGAACCTAATGCCAATACCTTTGACTCATAGTGCATCAGTTGTTACGTCAGTTATAATGTCAGTTATAGCAAAAGATTGGTTAAAATGATATAGCATCATCTTTAGAGTCAGACATAGCGTCAGAAGTAGAGGTGAACATAAAGTCAAGCATAGCGTCAATTGCAAGGTCAGAAGTAGCGTCACTAGTAGAGTCAGAATTGGAACTAATGATAGTGTCAGACATAGCGTCAGAAGTATAGGTGTTGGCTCGCATTCTTGGGCCAACATAGACATAGTTAGATTTAGTTCAATTGCATTTATCTTAATATGATCATGTGGTTTTTAGGTGCAGTTGCAAGTGAGTTTGTTGAAGAATTAGTAGGCAACCATCATAGCATTAAGTGCAGCAAAAACCACAGTTCAGAACGGTTCGGCCACAGGAAATCAAGGTTCAGCAACTTAGAATTTACACAAGGGGAAGGTTATATCAGGACGAAAGGTAATGGCCCAAGAGGTATTGCTCACGACATGGTAAGATATGGTGTATAAACTAGAAAATGTCAAACGTACTTGTTTTGTCATCCTCCCAGCTATTCTGCCATTTTTCCTGTCTACTTGTTTATCCCTCGCCAATTTTATGCCATACCATGCTGCCTCCCTAGTCCTTCTACTTGTTTTATCACGCACCAGTCTTTATGCCATACCATGATGTCCATTACTCTGAAATCCATTTGCCTTATCAAGACCTGCTACACTATTGTCTATTCTATATTATGCCGATCATTAAATTGCTAGCACCGAGCTCTCTGGTCACATTGCATGGTCACAATGCATGAAATAAGCATGAGCAAATCTATCCATCCATTATTGCAAGTGCCAACATAATCTAGTTTACCACAGCCCATCTTGATCTTTGGACAAAATCGTGATGCACCAAAGACCAAAAAAGCTTAAATCTGCCATTTTATGCCCAAGTTGTTAAGCCTAGTATTTTTGTCTATATAGTTTGCTAGTTCATGAAAGCGTATTTTTATAACATATATAAGGTTTACATGGTTTAAGGGCTGTATTGTATCAAGAAGAGTATGAAAATAGGGCAATAAGGAATCTTTGAAACCCCTGTTTTTAGGGAAGGTTTTTTTCTTTTTAGGGTCGACCACCACCACCGAGTTCTAAGCGAACTTATTTTAGAAAGTGAAAGGGAGGGTTGATAACGGGTATGTTATCAGCCCTGAAGAAAGGGGCAAAAAAAAAGTCGGCTGCATCATCGGTCGGGCGTGGCGCCTCCATGGTTTGATGCAAGGCCTAACGATGCTATGGCGACGAGCAGCATGGGCGTCTTGAAGGCAGAGGCCGGCTAGGGTAGATATGGTTAGGGCGGTTGCGGCTGGAAGTTCTCTGCTGCAGTAACAGAGCTAGTTAGGGTTCTTATCCTTCGGAGGCAGCAGCGGGAGCTTGCATTGGCGATCAGGACTGGGCTGCGGGATGCCAAGTTTTGGCCTCAGAGGAAGGAGGCGGGGAGCTTTTCAGGGCAAGTGTGACGTTCCAGCACAGTATACGGTCCTAGAACGTATACTGTACTGCCTCGTCACGCGTACACGCCACTCCGACCGACGTGTACGCCGACGGATAGCCAGGTAAGTAGCCCTAGGGGCAACTTGCTAGGAATGTTCACATGTTATTAATGTGCACATATGCACATTAATGTGGGCACACTTTTCCATGTAGACACTTTTTGCCACCTTGCCATTAATGGCAAGTGGGCCCTTTCCAATTATCCCACATGCCAAAAAGGGATAATTGGAAACCCTAGCCCTAAACCCATGTCTATTTAGGGTAGGAAAACCCTAACTTGCTAGTTTTCGTCCTTAGGGTTTTAGAGCCCTGCTTTTGGCTGCCCCTGTGAGCCAAAACCGATCCCGCGCCGCCTGCCGAATTGCGCCATCGGTTCCATTCCATCAGCTCAAGCAGGATGGTTGAACTCAGTCGAGGAGCCACTCAGGGATCAGATTTGGTCAATTTAATAGCTTAAACCGCCTTTAGTCATAGAACCAAGTAGTTTAGACTATTAAATTGCCCATAGTAGCTATCTAGATCTTAGATCTCTGACACTAACTAAAGAACCTAACTCTATGATCTAGATTAGATCTAGTTCTTTAGTTCTTCTGATGTATATGGATGATGTATCTTTGTGAACTCCTTGTATTGGGAAGGGGGTAGAGGCCCTAAGGCTTGTAGTTGATGCTCCTAGAGTAGCCTCTCTAGCACACGGTAGATTTCGCCTGGCACAAGAACCACACCCGTTGTGGGTGAAGGGGCCGACCGGCTTAGAAAGAGGTTCGTGTTCGACTCTTGAACGATCCCTATGGTGTGTTAGTGCTACCAGGGGATCATTGTGACTAGGTCTAATGCCTTGCCACCGAAAGTGCGGGCAAGGCATGGGCTCGACACCCGCGGGGGTGGGGTTCACCTTCCAATGGGTTCAAGTCGAATACGGCGGTGGCCCTCTAGTCACCTTGAGTCAAAGATGTAGACCTCTCGAGGGAGTGATCCCTACCGCCCCCATCGAACCGGGAGATGAAACCCGTGAATAGCCCTTTTGGCTATGCATCCCGGGCTACTGATCAGTCCCAACACTTTTCAGCCTACTCGCAAAGTGTGCACGGTGGAGGGGCGGATGGAGTGGACAACCCCTATGCCATGTTCATATGCCGCCCAAAGCCATTGCCATGAATTCTGCCCCTCGCAATGAACTCGAGACCCAAGCCGCCGGCCATCCCCTTGAGTCCGAGCCCCCGGGTAAAGCTTCCCATATGTATTGTGCTCACCTTGTTTATGCAGATGTGATGGACCACCCTTGGAGGTGGTTATGTGCTTATGTTATATAATCGACATGTATGTTTACGCCCAAGAACTAGGTTGGCCCCGAGGGAGACAGGTAGAATGACACCTTCACTCTTCCCAATCGACTCGCTTACGGGTGCGTGATGATGTGTGGAGGGCCCTATATCGCTGTGGGAGCTGGTATGGGGAGAACTCCTGTTTGTATACGGTGAGGGCAATCGTGATGCAGTAGGGGGGGACGCCACAAAGGGGTATCGAAAGCAATGTTCTTGGAGACCAAGAGCAAAGCTCTGGCCATGTTCCAGTAGTACTGACTTGATAGGATCCTCAAGCCTCGAAAAGTGGGAAAATTTTTCTCATTTTTCTAGTTATGCTAAGCTAGTAACAATTAAGCGAATTGGAATTTGGTAAGATTAAAAAGAATAAGCCCAAAATTTTCCAAGTGAGGTGGTCTCACAACTCTACCGGTCGCAGAACTAAAATTTAGTTTTTGAGCCGAGGCTAAAGCCGGAGACATCGAGCCAAAAACACCAAAACATGAGGAATTTGAGAAAAGTAATGTGGTAAGGCTAGTTCTAAGGCAGGAATTAATTAGAATAGCATGTTTTAATTACCTAAATAACCTAGAAATGTACGAGATCTCACATACCGGGTCGCAAACCAAATATTAGTTTCGAGCGAGGCGCAAGCCGTGGAGACCATTAGGTAGAGAAAGTCCGAAATAAGTGTAGATTTTAATTAAATAGGTGCCTTGGCATGATAAATTGAGCAACTCAACTCTGACCTAAAAAATTTCCCAAGCTATAAATAGATGTAAACCCCCTCATTTTTTCGCCCCAAATTTCTAGAAATCCGCTCTTCCCCACTTAGGCTTATCTTTGGGCTTTTACCCGATTGACGATCCGTAAAAGCATGGCCCAACCAAACAGAATCCGCCAGAAGCGCCGCCAGCGAAAACCACCAGCCCACGGAGGCTGAGATCATTCGACAGATGCTTCGCGAGAGGTTTGGCGAAGGGGGGTCGCTCACTCTGACGAAGAGAGCGTGACACGCCCGATCCGATCGACGCCTTCAACCAGCCAGGGGAACAGACGAGGCAACATCACCAACCTCCATGGACGAGGGAGACAAGGGAGGTATATGAGGAAATAGAGCCGGAGATCCGGGAACGTGAAAGAGCGTAAGACCATTCTTGAAGCAGCCACCTGAGATCCTCGAGCAGAAGAGCAGTGACAGTGTCCGAGCCGCCAGAGGAAGCAGACCTTTAGAAGGTTCATTAGGAAATATGAACGCCGGAGAAGAGGAAGGAAGACAAAAAGAGGAAAAGGGAGGAAGAGGAACGTAAGCGCCAGAAGAGAAAAAGAAGGCGAAGGGGAAGTTCGTGGATAGCACAAGGAAGTCAAGGATCGCCTCACCGAGAAGAGGCCTAACCCCAAGATCGCCATCAAGGAGCGGCAAGTCGACGAACCTCCCAACTCCTCCGACGACTCTTCCCGATGGGGACTTCAACCCTAATGCCGCAGTGGAAGCTCTTCTAAGCACCCTGACGACGAACGTGTAGTGCCCGACCAGCCAAAGACTGAAAGCAACCCCAAAGAAGACCAAGTGCGTAAACCCCCGAAAACCCGCATGGGATAGAAAGAAGTAGCCACGACCGCCCGCGAAGCTTACGCCACCCATTGTGGTAAAGATATACCTAAAGAAAGATGAGGGAGCACGAGGCTTATATGAAGAAATGGGAAGCCTACAAAGAAGTACTATGAAGAAAACAGGGTCAGGATCATCGAGGGAGGGCGGCCGACAAAGCAGCAGACCTTGAAGCCGCCACCACCGGAGCCCAAGGTCCCCAAGCCACCACCCAAGAAGAAGGTAGACAGGAAGGAGGTGGAGAGGAGAGCTACCGAGGGAGATTAGGCACTTCCAACAAGCCACGGACTTCTAATCCCCCTCGCGCCCCTTTGCTCTGCTAGTGCGAAAGTAATGCAGCCTACAGACGTACTTCGTGGTCACTTTATACGAGGCCCGCTAGCAATGCAAGAAGCGTCCGAGGCAAAGATAGTGCAACATTTTGAAGATTCAACAACAAGACCGCCCACGCCAAGCGGGTAACCCTAATGCGACAAGACATGAGTCTTGCGACCCGCATAAAGGGAGAACGCCCTTAGAACGTTTTTTGTAAATAATTGAAAATTTTGTATTATAGAGCAATTGTGTGTACTTAATTGCATAAACTTGATTAATTAGAGCAAATTAATAAGTTTTAGCTTTTATTGCAAATAAATAGGACAATTGCAGTCGAACACGTGATGTCTCACACAAAATACCGGTCGCGAAAACTAAATTTTAGTTTTGAAGCGCAGGCGCTAAGTCGTGAGACCTCTACCAAACTTGACCAAAGCAGCTCCAAATCGACTAAATAAGGGTTAATTCTGGCCAATTGATGAGCCCATCATCCTTACACCATTAGTTTACCCAAATTAGACACCTTTTGATCGAAATGAGAGTGATGTCTCACAGCGCTGGTCAAAGAACTAAAAGTTAGTTTTGGAGCGAGGCGCAAGCTGTGAGACCTCTTACCATTTCTTTACCAGAACGTGTCCAAATCATCTTCAACCTGTTGGATAGTATCCTTGAGGTAATTTAGCCTGTTCAAACATCTCATTTAGTCTTCAAATTGCCATTTTTACCTTAGATAGACTAGAATTACCCAACCCCAGGAATTTCCCAAGTCACCCAAAAATTAGGGTTTTCCCCTTTTCTATAAATAGACCCCTCATTTCTCAGATAGCACCCTACAAATCCGCTCCTGCCCTTCTAGCCGATTTCTCAACTCCCTGAGGCGCTCTTGCAACCGTTTGTTACCCTCTCCTCGCATTAACCAATGGCAACCTCTCGACTTTCAGGTAGATGGTACAAATACCACAATATGCCGCCGAGGTCGACGCCGACCAAATCTTCCATATCTTCAGGAAGGAGGTAGATGTCCAGGCAACCTTGCACGCAACCCCAGCTTACAGTAGAGTCTTGTCTGAGTTCCAAGCTAGGGTAGAACCAGCGCTAGTACAGCTCCCCCCTTGTGTAGGCTACTTTGTCCCTAGACAGGTCCCTCGCAGCAAAGATTAGACGGCGCCCCAACATCGCCAAATACCTAACAAACAAAGCGCAAAGCAAGACACAAAGCCAATGGTCCTAACCGGCCAATAGGGACCAAGTATTTCTTTTTCAACACCGCCTTTGGCAATCTTTCTCCCACCGTCGAACGGGGGAAACCTCCCCCCCCCATGGACGTAGACCCATTAGCCATAGCAGTAGAAACAACGGCCTCACACAAGATGAACAGGAGCAGAAGGGAAGGAAGAAGACTCGATGAACATGAATCGAAGAAGAGGAAGACTATGTCGAAGCCCGACCCAAAGGGAGGAGCGACAAGCGTAGCAGAGTGGCAAGACTCTCGAAGAAGCCGCAAAAACTCTCGTAGTCACGCCACCCCTTGGGTTAGGCATCACAAGCCTAGCTCCCATTATTGTCGGGGCGCGCAGGAGTTTCGCCCTAAGCTTACATCCAAAACCTCCCTGAAGTGCAGGAAAGGGAGTATGCACTGAAGAGTTGCTGCACCAACTCCGGAAGAACGGACCTGGACGACTTCATCATCCGAGGAGCATCCGACTTCCCACCCAAGTAAGAGAAGCCGACACTTCCTTACACGGAGAGTCGACCTCCGGACATCCAAGCCTACAGCAAAGATCGTGCAGATTATGGAGGCGACCGTGCAGCAAATCAACTACCGACGAGGAAGAGTTCCTTGCCCTACAGAACAGATGGGGATCCGCTATGCGACCTCGAACATCCTAACGGCAAGCTCTTTCAAAGAACACCTCCCCGGAGAAGAGGCTTAATTGACCTAAGGAGGGCTTCAAAGAACAAATGAGACTACGTGGAGCTCACCACGGTGGAGGTTGATGACTTTGCGCGCATTACCGTAGCTTGATACCGAGTGGTCGAGAACCCGGCCCCGCGAACGCATGTGTCATTATGCTATTACCTCCCCGCCGATGGATGGTAGATTAGCGTAATTCACCGCAAGTTCACCCCCCCTGGCGCAGGGAAGGAGTATCGATGCCGATTGCACTCTCGTGATTCGCCGCATGCGCCAAGGTGCCCCTCAACACCGGTATGCCATTCTGGTGAAGAGAGCAAGAGCACTCGACGCCTTCGACTTCGCATACCTTACAAAGCGGCAAAGCAAGACTCAAGCGGATGACAGAACTTATACCTCCGATCGCAGAATAGAAGACTTGGCGAGAGCTTTACTGGGGGGATCTTCACCAATGTCCTTAGGAACTTGGGCCATTCAAAGGGGAACAGCCCAAGTGAAAAAAAGTTCCTAGAGGATAACCCATCTTACCGGGCGGCAAAGAAGAATGATTAGCAAGAGTTGTAATTTTGTATTAGCATAATATAAAATATGAATAGAATTTCGCTTTGCTCTATAAATGTTTTGTTGATGTATCTTGTGTCCCCAACCATGCCAATAAACATAAATAATGCAAGAAAACAAGGAAAACTAACCATATAGCTATGAACCACTTGTGTATGCAAATAGAAGCCTAAACGCAGAGAACGCCAATCGCGAAACTTATGGAAGAACAGAGTCCGCCTGTGCCACGCCCGAAAGGAACCCGCTTGAAGAATTTGGACAAATGACCCCAGAGGAAGAAATATCGCAAATGAGGACGGACCTTGAGCAGATAAAGGCTTTGCTAGCCGCACGCTGTGAGCAGTTCTGGTGGTAACGCCAACCGCCGCAAGCGCCAGGAGAAAACAGAAGAGACAAGAAGAGGGGCAAGAGAGGAAGGTCCCCGCCGGACTCCTCCGACTCAAGCCCAGATTCGCACTGATTCCGAGGAAGAAGAAGAGCGTAACCAAGACCGAACAGATGGAAGGCAGAGGAACACCCTACCGGACGACAAAGGGACACAAGAACCTCCGACTACCGTAAGAAAGTGGACTCTCGCATTGGGAAATGTTTGAAGGCCAGAAGCTCGAGCAATTCTCAAAGCGAATAGGGTCGCATGGAGGCTAAGCTTGGCTTGACGAGATGAGTGAATATGGCAACGCTTATGGTATGAAGGATAAGGATAAAGGCGTGGTAGCAACCGCAAAACCCCGAAAAGGAGCAAAGACGATTTGGTGGAAGGGTTATGCCAAAGCTCATGGCTTAAGCAGGGATGCTTGCGTGTTCGTGAAGTTTGCTAAAGCCTTCAAGCCCATTACGCTCCAAGAGAGCACAAGTCCAACATGATGCAGCTAGCTCTACAAAGTTGCAGCAAGGCAACAAGTCGCTGCAGAAATATACGAGGAGTTCATGAGGTCGAGGTCAGATGTGCCAAAGTTAGGTGAGAAGCATACGCAGAGAAAGCTACATTGAAGGTCCGAATGAGGAGATCCGCAGTTTGTAAGGGCAATAAACCCTAGAACAAGATCGTTTGGAGTCCAAGGCAATAAGCTTGCAAGGAACCGGACCTCGTGAGTAGCGGGCGAGGCGCAGATATCGTGACAAAGGCAAGGCAACATGCGCTTTAGCCCGAGGACAAATACCAGACCAGCTAGAGCCCCATATAGTAGCAATCGTGGGAAGCAAAGCAGGAGAAGAAGCAGTGTCCTTTAAAGATAAGCAGGAAGGGTCAAACTACTCCAAAGCAAAGGCGATCCTTCTTGCGTGCCATGCCCAAGGAGAAGAGACAGAGTGCATAGAAAAGCAGCTCGCTTCCGTGCTTCCAAACAGGCCATAGAACAACGAATCCGCCCATAATGCTATGAGTGCGGCACTAGCAGAGTTAGATTGGGACACTGGTCCGGACGACGACGGGCGCAGAAGCCCGCTGACTACATTCGTGGTGAGTGTCATATCTTTGCCGCAATAGATACAGAGCAAGCGAGAGCCAAGATAAGGTAATTTCCACGTTGGGAAAGGCCAAGGCCAAGTCATTTATAGTCCTAATAGATTCGAAGTAGCCATAACTTCGCGATCCCCCGTAATGGCCCAAATGTTGAAGTTGAAACCATTAAAGTCAAAGCCAAGGCCCGTTGTCTTAGCAAGTGGAGCAGTAAGGCAGACGGCAGGTAAGAGAATCAACTTCGACATCGACTTGCCAGGGATTAAAATTCAGATGGGGGCAGAAGTAATGGGCATTGGGAAATACGACTTGATCATAGGTATGGAGTACCTTGGACCAAAGAGGGGCCATCATTGATTGTGGAAAGCTTTAAGTGACCTTCCCAACACCCGACCGGCAAGATCATTGAGATCACAAAAGAAGTTGTCCCCATCATGCAAGCAGGCGTCTTCTAAACGGCTGTTCAAGTGTATCAAGAGTGAGCAGGTGGCATACATCTTCAAGCTTGAGATTGAAGAGCCGGAGTCAGAAGAGAGTGAAGAAGATAAAGTGCTCAACAAGCTGCCCAAGCAGATAGCTAGCTTGATCACGGAGTTCCATGAGCTCTTCCCGGATGAGATCAAGCAGCTCCCTCCTTATAGGGGAGTCGAATGCGAGATAGCACTCGAACCGGGAACAAAGCCGACAAGCAAGGCTCCATATAGAATGACAACGCAAGAGTTGACGGAGCTGAAGAAGCAGTTGCAGGAGCTGCTCGACCTAGGTTTCATTAGACCTAGTGTCTCGCCATTTGGAGCTTCATTCTTTTTGTCAAGAAGAAAGATGGATCTCTGAGGATGTGCATAGACTATAGACAGTTGAATAAGCACACCATCAAGAACAAGTATGCGCTTCCAAGATCAGACGACTTGATGGATCAGCTTCAAGGAGCAAAGATCTTCTCCAAAATCGACTTAAGGTCAGGCTATCATCAGATCCGGATAAAGGAAGAAGATATCCATAAAACCGCCTTCGTGACGCCGGTATGGGCACTATGAGTTTACTGTAATGCCTTTCGCTTATCAAATGCCTCGCAACGCTCATGAGGCTCATGAACGATATCTTCGTGGAGTTCCTAGACACCTTTGTGATTGTTTTCTTTGATGACATTTTGGTGTATAGCAAATCCCTTTGAAGAGCATGTACAACACTTGAGAAGAGTGCCGGAGAAGTTGAAGAGGCACCAATTGTATCGCCAAGTTGTCGGGCGCCACTTCGAATCCGGAGAGGGTGGAATACCTTGGTCATGTGATTTCAGCAGAGGCATCTCGACGGACCCCGCCAAGATTGAAGCAAGATTCAAAGGGTCGGGCCCAAGAATGTGCATGAGGTCAAGTTTTCTGCCAGTGGTGGTACTACTGAAGTTCGTGAAGAACTTTGTTAAGATAGCGCCCCATTAACGGACCGACAAGAGCAGTAGAAGGTGAAAGATTGGGCGAGCATTGGCACAAGAAAGCCCAAAAGGGGTTTGAATTGTTGAAAGAAGCTTTGACGACACCCGCCTTGACCTCGCGGACCCGGAGAAAGATAAGCTTGTAGCAACAGATGCAAGTAAAATAGCTACAGGGCAAGCTTTTATGCAGAAGAGCGGTGGTAGCGTATGACTCCGTGAAGATGAACGACGCCGAGACGCCGCCACCCAACGCGACGCACCGTGAATTGCTTGCGGTTGTCGTGGCACTAAGAATATGGAGGCATTACCTCTTAGGAAGGAAGTTCCAATTGATACCCACCATCGAGCCTCCAAGATGTATTCACGCAACCACACCTTAACTGAGGCAAATGAGGTGGATGGAGTTCCTCGAGGAATATGACTTTGATATAGTCTACAAGCCGGGAAGCTCAATGTGGTAGCAGATGCGCTTCGAGGCATCCCCCGACAACTAGAGTGCATTGCAATGCAATTTCGACGCCTCCAAATGACTTTGGTAAGAAGATTGAAGAGTCCTTGCCAACGGATGTGGATTTCAGAGAAATATGGGCAAGCCTCTAGGAAGGCTAGAAATGATAAAGAGCGGAAGCCTTCAAGCATTATAAGAAGGAGGGCAACCTGTTATATCATAAGGACAAGTTGTGCGTGCACTGAAGTCATCGTGGGTAAGGAAATTGATCCTCCATGACACGCACAACAAATCAATAGCAGGATTCATTATAACATATTTCAGCGCAGCTAGCCTATTATTGGCCAGAATGAAGAAGCAAGTAGCTCGCTATTATCAAGGAATGTCGCCTATGCCGCCAGACAAAGGCGGAGCAGCTTTCAATTCCTGGGGCATTAGAGCCATTAGCGGTGCCAAACGCTAAGTGGGAGGTGATTAGCATGGATTTCATCACAGACTCCCAAGGACCGCCGAGGGAAAGACGCTTTGATGGTAGTAGTCGATTAAGTTGTCGAAAATGGCACATTTTGTGCCTTGCGTGACCACGATACGGGCTATGGATACAAATGGGCTCTTCACCAAAGAGATCTTTAGGCTTCATGGCATGCCAAGGGAGATCATCTCCGGCAGGATCCGAAATTCATGAGCCCTTTTGGCAGGACCTCTTTACGACAATCCGCACGGCTATCCATGAGCACGCATATCATCCTCGCACGGATGGCCAAACGGAGCTGGACCAACAGGATTTTAGAGGACATGCTACTAAACTATGTCCGAATAAGCAAGGTATGTGGGAAGAATTTATTCACTTGGTGGAGTTTGCATACAATAGCACCAAGCAGAATCATCCCAAATGTCGCCATTTATGATCAATTACGGCTATCGCTGTTTAACTCCGCATTAATTGGCACAACCCCGCGTCAAAAGTGGAAGTCTCGGGCAGATGTTGGCTGATATGCAAAGCAGCCTTGTGGAAGAGGTTCGAGGGTATCTCTAGCAAAGAAGAAGTCGACAAAAGAGCATCGCGACAAGCATCGAACGCAGAAGAGAGTTCAAAGTTGGAGATGATGTTTGGCTCAAGATCAAGGTGAAGCAGCGGCTAAGTCAGATTGGGAATTGCAAGAAGCTTGCTCCAAGGTGGGCTGGACCTTCGTAATAGTCGAGAGTAGGTAATCAAGCCTACAAGCTAGACTTGCCAAAGACACCTAAAGATTCATAAGGTCTTCCACGTGAGTTTGTTAAAGAAGCACACTCCAAACCCGCATCGAAGTCTTGGACACTCCAACGTTGTTGGAAATGACTGGAGGAGGAACCGGAGATAGTTCCGCACTGATTCTTGATAAAGCTTTCAAGAAAACGAGGAGATCAGAATTCCTCCAATACTTGGTCAAGGGAAACACTTACCAGTGGAAGACGCGACATGGGTACTTAAGAAAGATTTAGTAAAGCAAAGCACTCCACAGCTTATGGAGCAATGGGACGGCAAGGTCATCTCCAAGAAATCGCCGTGCATGTCGATTTGTGTAGATTAATTCTATGTATAGTTAAGATTAATCACGATGCAACCTATGCTAGGTATGGGTCGCATGCGCAGCTACCAATGATGGGACCACTACGGTGATCTCTAGGGCGGGTGTGTAATGTCAATGTAGGCATGACCGCCAGCTCCGCTGGGCAGTGGAAGGTAGATTAGAAAGTCTACTGTCCCCACCAAGTAGACTCCACCTAGAGAGAAAGGAGGTCATGAAGGAATGCACCGATAGAAAAAGCACCTCTAGCCCCATATATGCTTTGATAGGAGGAATCAGGCCTTCACGCCCATATACCTGAAGGACCTATCCTCCACCGGGCAACTAGGGTGTAGGCATGAGCGCATATAGGCAATAGGCGCCTGCCTCCCGGCCATAATGGAAGATTCCACCCTCCCCATGAGATTAGCCATGCATCCATGTAGATAGGTGGGTGGTTACCATATAACCAAAAATTTATTAAATAATTAAATGGTACTAACGTAGTGTCGACCAAGCAGCCAATAGAGTGCCCTGAGGGCAAGGAGGTCGAAGCCACGAAGACTTGCAACACAAATTTTGTTGGAATGTGTTGCAAGGAACTAAGAGTACCTCGAACAATAATTATGGATAGAAATGTTGAAATTTTGTCTAACTTAATGTCATAATAACCGAGATAGCTTAATAACTTGTTTAATGATGTTATGAATTGATAAGTATTCCATAGTATGATGACGGATAATGTTCTAAAAATATTACCTTAGGGTAATCTTGATAAATGTATAACTATTATATTGTATGCATCACGCTGATTGCGATTGCGCATTAGGAAGATCCCAAGGTGGGGAGACCCACGATGCCGCGGACAACATCATTTCAAGGGGGAGAATGACGCCCAAAGACAAAGATAATGGGTCCTAGAACGATAATCGCATCGCCGTACACGCCAGACACGCCATCCGGACCGACGGTACGCCGACGATAGCCGTAAGTAGCCCTAGGGGCAACTTGCTAGAATGTTCACATGTTATTAATGTGCACATATGCACATTAATGTGGGCACACTTTTCCATGTAGACATCTTTTTGCCACCTTGCCATTAATGGCAGTAATCCTTTCCAATTATCCCACATGCCAAAAGGGATAATTGGAAACCCTAGCCCTAAACCCATGTCTATTTAGGGTAGGAAAACCCTAACTTGCTAGTTTTCGCCCTTAGGGTTTTAGAGCCCCGCTTTTGGCTGCCCCAGAGCCAAAACCGCATCCCGTGACGCTGCCCAAGCTTAATTGCACCATCGGGCTTTCCTGAATTCGGACATCACCAAATAGATGGTTGAACTCGTGTCGAGGAGCCACTCAGTGGATCAGATTTGGTCAATTTAATAGCTTAAACCGCCTTCTAGTCATAGAACCAAGAAGTTTAGACTATTAAATTGCCCATAGTAGCTATCTAGATCTTAGATCTCGACACTAACTAAAGAACCTAACTCTATGATCTAGATTAGATCTAGTTCTTTAGTTCTTCTGATGTATATGGATGATGTATCTTTGTGAACTCCTTGTATTGGGAAGGGGGGTAGAGGCCCTAAGGCTTGTAGTTGATGCTCCTAGAGTAGCCTCTCTAGCACACCTGTAGATTCGCCTCAGGCACAAGAACCACACCCGGTTGTGGGTGAAGGGGCCAGACCGGCTTAGAAAGAGGTTCGTGTTCGACTTTGAACGATCCCTATGGTGTGTTAGTGCTACCAGTGGATCATTGTGACTAGGTCTAATGCCTTGCCACCGAAAAGGGCAAGGCATGGGCTCGACACCCGCGGGGTGGGGTTCACCTTCCAATGGGTTCAAGTCGAATACGGGCAAAGGGCCCCTAGTCACCTTGAGTCAAAGATGTAGACCTCCGAGGGAGTGATCCCTACCGCCCCATCGAACCGGGAGATGAAACCCGTGAATAGCCCTTTGGCTATGCATCCGGCGGGCTACAAAGTCCCCAACACTTTTCAGCCTACTCGCAGTGTGCACAGGAGGGGCGGATGGAGTGGACAACCCTATGCCATGTTCATATGCCGCCCAAAGCCATTGCCATGAATTCGCCCGCAATGAACTCGAGACCCAAGCCGCCGGGCCATCCCTTGAGTCTGAGCCCTGGGTAAAGCTTCCCATATGTATTGTGCTCACCTTGTTTATGCAGATGTGATGGACCACCCTTGGAGGTGGTTATGTGCTTATGTTATATACTGACATGTATGTTTACGCCTCAGCAGCCTAGGTTGGCCCCGAGGGAGACAGAATGACACCTTCACTCTTCCCACTGGGACTCGTTACGGGTGCAGTGATGTGTGGAGGGCCCTATATCAGTGTGGAGCTGGTATGGGGGGAGAACTCCTGTTTGTATACGGTGAGGGCACCGTATGCGAGTAGGGGACGTCACAGCAAGTCAGGCGTATCCTGAGCTTCAGGGTAAGCTTGTCATTTTCAATCATTTGTGTTGTTGGTTCTCTGATAGGCTCATATCTGATGATAGCTTAATGCAGGCCGATTACTCTATCCTGGCAATTAAATCTTAAGTAGGGGCTTAAGGTTAATTTCTCAGTTTCATTACAGAAAGCCAGAATGTTTTGTATGTGTGAAGAAGCCTTTGAAAATGGAAGAAGGGGGTTCAAATTCCCCGGTTTGTTTGTCCATTCTCTTTGCAGGTTGCTACAGATGAGAAGTGGAAGAGCACTGAAGAAGTGCTATTTTTACTGGATTCTGCTGTATTGGCAGTCGGATTTATAGTTTGAATGCCTGATATGGCATCGCATATTTTGCTACTTGCACAGATGGAGGAACAAAGGCGGCCTGTCAATCGTGGTCACCGACCGCCTCCGCCTCATCCGTAAAAATATCCGAAGTTCTAGCCATGTGATATGTGATATTCGGTGGATTTTGTGCAGATGGCCGGCTTGAACAAATAAGAGGAGATGGCTCGCTACTGTAGCAGGGTTTTAGAAGCTTCATTCGCTCCTGCTTTAGTGCATCCAATAGTGGCAGTTGCTATGTTGAAGTCAAATGACATCGAGATTCTTGGCAATGGATGTCAACGGGCCCTTGAAAATAGAGCCACATCAGCGTTTGACCCCATTCCGCAGTGACGTGTACGCATGGGATCGCCCTAGAGGGCATATCCCTGCGAATATTCCCCTATCTAATGGCTGGGAATTCACTAGAGCGCCCATCTGCGATATATGGCACGGTTTGGATAATACCATGTATATTTGTGCTAAGGTTATGCATTGGCATAAAATTCGGCCACCAGCCTTTTAAGCCAAAAATTTGCAATAAGAAAAAAAAACCTATAGCTGGTCTCGCAAAACCCTATCCAAAACCACCATTGTTTCGCACCATAGTCCGCCATGCTCCGAGTATCCAAATAGCGCCAAGCCATGGAAACAATTGTCGGTGCCGACTCCAGAGAACAAGGATGCGGTGCCGAATCCAAAGAACCAGGAACTGATTTGGATTGGAAAGTTTTGGGTGCCAAAGCAGATAAGAAGAGAGGTATTGCGAGATTCTGGATTGCGCTGGGTGAAATCCAAGTTGCCATTTGAATGCGAAGTTGATGCTGAATTTGATGCTGTGAAGAACCGTTGCTGGAACTGAATGCCTACATTACATTGCTATTACATTGCTTGAGGAACTGAGAGTTGCAGAAAACAAATAACCTGAAGCAAAGTTTTGATTGATTGTAGCTGATCTCTGATCACTATGGAGAGATAAGTTGCTGTACATTTTATTGCATAAATACAAAATGTTTGATGGTTGCTCAATTGAGAAATTGTTCCTGTGCATTAGTACTCTACTTTTTTAGGATGCTTCCATGTCATTAAAGATAGTTTTTGCTGATATTTAGATCTGTCCATAAACTTCAAGTAGTCAATAGCCTTGCAATAGCCATAATTGTCTTCTGTAAACAGATAATGGGATTCAGTGTTGTTATATCCGCTTGCTAACTGGAGTTATGTTATATATCCGCTTGCTAACTGGAGTTCACAGATTTCTGCACTATTGCCATATCCAGGCATTAACCCTTTTTCATATTCTCTTGCTTATAAATTCCTTCTGTAGCATGTAGTCAAGCACATCCAAATAGAATTCTGCCACGTCTTACATCCGTCTAAGCTATATCCAGTCATTAAACTTTCTATTCTGTTGCATATAGGCAAGCTCATCCAAATAAAATTCTGCTACAAATTACATCATTCCACCCTATTTGATAGAGTTGATCTTAGAGACCGTATCCTCCTGCATTCCCAAGATAATCCTTTATCCCTTCATTTTGGCATCTTATTACATACCGTGGGGAATATTGGTCGGCTTCCATAACAAATGCCCTGAGGTTCCGATCATTGGGTGGTGAACTCTTAGATTAACAGCCACCATTTTGGAGGTCCTATCGAGATTTTCTATAAGATAGGATAAATGTGGACCAGGAGTAAGACAAAAGGGGAAGGAATGAATGAGCAGAGTGTTGAACATACAGTTGACATGACAGAATTACCTTCTGCTTTCCATCTGCATATGAAATCCTCCCAAGTGACGTAAACAGATACCCTGGTGGTTCAAACTCCATACCGGATGCTAAATACTATGTTTGATACACCAGCTCCGCAGATGCATGATCATGAAGGAGAGCCATCAATGGTCGAGCCGTGCTTTGATCGCAGACACAAATCAGGTGGTCACCACCAAATATTTAGAGAACATTTTGGCTCCCTTGGCACCTGGAGCACCAGCATATAGCGCAGATGTTGGCCCTGCAGCATTTTTAGCTGAATTTGAAGATTATTATGAACAGTATGGGCATAGGAGAGGCACAAAGTTGGAAGTTTTTGGCAAATGCATGAAGGGAGAAGATGCCCAAGGTTGGTATGAATTCTTCATCACCTATGAAGGCTGTTCTTGGGAGCAGTTAGTAGAGTCCTTTTTGGAAAGATTTGGAGGCGAAATAAATTCAGATGCCTTGCTGGAAGAGTTACCTAAGTTCAAAATTGGAATTTCTGAACCAGTAGTGAAATATGCGGAGCGCTTTGCGAAGTATTGCAAGGTATGTAGGGAAAAAGGAGTAGATGCACCCTTATATCAGACAACTTACTACGCCATACAAGGACTAGCCCTTGTGAGAAAGAATCATCAAAAGTCAATAAGATGAGTAGGGGCGTGTGTTTACAAAGGCAAAAGCTTTGGCTGCAGAAATTGGGGAGGATATGGTAAACCATAACAGATTAAGCAAGGAGGTTTGGAAGGAATCCAAATTGCCCAACATGCAGCCTGTGTATGCCATAAACAAAGAATATGCATTGGAACACAATGGTGCAGATTGTTATGCCATTCGAGGAGCAAAAGGAGATAAAAAAGAAAGCCACTCTAATCTGGACAATGGCATGGCGAGTTAAGGGAGGAATTGAATAAGAGCCCAAGAGGAGTTAAAAAATAAAAAAGAGCGTGCTCTTACACATCAAGAAGGTTTTAAATTATCATTGGAAGAGCTCAAAAGCATGAAAGAGGTCGTGAACAAAAAGGAGTTGGCATGCAAGAATTGCCTAAAAATTGGACATGATGAGACTAGATGTTTTCTAAGCCGCGCCTAAAGTGTGGTAAATCAGGCCATTTTGGTAGAGAATGCCCAAGATGTAGTTACCGCAATCAAGGCCATGATGTTCGGTTTTGCCACGTTAAGGCATATGATATGTCGCTGGGAATCAATCGGGCCGTTGGCAAGGTTAAGGTCATTGGAAAACAAGCTCGCGGCTTGATTGAGTTAGGTGAACCCGAATGTGAACCTGCTTTTAGCAAAGGACCGCACATCAAGTCAAGGGGCGAATTGAGCCACCAAGGATTCGGAAAGCGTAAAGAATGCAATCGACGCACCCAATGTCATTAAGGCAAATTTCGATGAGCGTAAGCATGTGCGTTTTCGAGCCTCCTACTAGGCATAGGGAAGAGCATTTAGCTCATGGGCATATTCAAAGTTGAGCAATTGTTAAAAATATAAAAAGTGTCAATTGATTTGTTAACCTTATTCCGCCTCCAAATTTATAGACAAGGATTTCTAAGGCTTGTGGAGCCTCCGTGGGTAAATACAAATACTTTTATCAAGTTGCAAGAAGGGAAGATAGAGGATCCCGCGTAATAACAGGCTTTTCCAAATCGAGATCACGATTTGAGCAAAGTAATTGTAGATGGAGGATCGGGGTTAATGTAATGCCTTATCATGTGATGACAAGGTTGGGGTTAAAAATCACAACCACGCCTTTAATAATTAGGGGATTCAACCACCAAGCAAGCCCCCATAGGACTGATCAAGATGTCGACTCATTATAGAAGGTGTTATATCGTATGTTGATTTCTTAGTGGTATCAATACCGAAGGACAAGGTGCAAATGCATATGATTTGTTGTTAGGAAGAACATGGTTGAAATCATCAATGCAAAACCTCCTGGAGGAAGGCAAGTGTACGATCACGGATGGCCATATGACTGCAATTCTATACACAAGTTCAAATGTTACAGTCGTGAACCAAAGAATTAATTATGTAGAGGTGTTGCAATCTACAGGGGGCTAGGATGCTATGTCTTAAAAAGTAAATCATTGAAAGATGATTATATTGCAGGGGCAACAGAGCAACTATGTTTGCAAATTGATTCTCAACCGTCAGTGGATGCTACTATGTGGTTTGATGGTGGAGTTTCAAGTAAATTGGGGGTATCAGCTATTGGAATAGTGATTAAATCACAAGCAGGCGATACCCCGGCAGAGAAAGGAGAACTAATATCACTTTGTTCTAACAATATGTCTGAGTACGTTGCATTACTTACGGGGTTGCATATGGCCCATGAACTTGGACTGAACAGGCTGCAAGTATACGGGGACTCTGAGCTAGTGTGTAAACAAGTAAATCAGCAATACCAAGTCAAAAGCCATCAATTAGAACCTATTTATGAACAGGTGATACAAGTATTGAAGTTATTTAACTATGTTGAGGTGAACCATATTCCACGAAAAAAAATGAGGAGGCTGATGCGTTATGTAAGCAAGCTATTATGGCAGCTCTTTCAGAAGGGTGTTTGCCTGAAGAAGAAAGTTCTGATATCTCACAAGATTTTTGTGAAATTTTTTCAATCTCCACATAATGTCGGGGCATTAAAAGGGACAATATTTCAAAAAATGGAGTTTCAAGGTCCTTGTTTGTAGGAAATGACGTGAGTGACCAAGAGGCGGAGAAATTGCAGAAATTGTTTCAGACCTATGATGAGTGTTTTGCTTGGGAGTACAAGGAGCTCAAAGGGATATCTCCTGATGTAGCAAAGTTCCATATCAGATTAAAGGAGGATGCAAAACCTGTTCAACATAAGTTAAGAAGAATAAATCCCTTGCTGGTGCAACTCGTCAAGGATGAAATAGGTAAACTTTGTGAGGTTGGATTTATATTTTCCATCGAGAACCCGTCTTGGGTATCTGCTATAGTCCCATTGAAGAAGAGAAATGGCAATATCAGGGTGTGCGTGGATTACTCAGATTTAAATAAAGCTACCCTACGAGATCCTTTTCCTCTTCCATTCCAAGAGGAAATATTATATGCTGCAGCAGGCCAAGAAGTGTTCTCATTCATGGATGGATTCAGCGGATTTAACCAGATACAGGTTGCTGCAGAAGATAAGGCAAAAACAGCATTTGTAACCCCATGGGGGGTGTATGCCATGAATGTCATGCCATTCGGATTAATGAATGCCCCTGCTACCTTTCAACGCGCAATGGTGGTGGCTTATGAACAAATGTTAGGGAAAGAATTGGGCATATTCCTGGATGATTTATGTTTGGCTAATGAAAGGAGGCTACATATCAATAAATTGCAGGAAGTATTTGAGTTGAGCAGGGCGTCCAAAATTTGTTTAAACCCTTTAAAATGTAACTTCATGGTAAGAGAAGGTGTATTGCTGGGTCATAGAATCAATAATCATGGATTGCACATAGCAGAAGAGAAAATTGAGATCATATCTCGGCTGCCTACACCGCAAACAGTAAAGGAAGTACGAAGGTTGATTGGTACATGTTCTTTTTTAAGAATACATATTCCCAACTTTTCTCATCTAATTGCTCCAATAGTGAAGCTTACTAGAGTTGGCAACCTGGGAAGACGAGAGAGCAGTAAGGCTGTGGTCGTTTGGAGTGAAGAATGCGCAAAAGCATACGAAGAGTTGCTGTTGGCCATGAAAGAAGCGGTTGGGTTAATGCCACCAGACCTTCAAAAGCCCTTTCAAGCATATATTACAGTGACAAAAGAGGCTATAGGTGTTGCATTATGTCAGAAGGATGGCAAAAAGCAGGTTAGGGTTATTTTCTATGCTGGAAAGTTGTTTAGCATTGTAGAGGAAAGATATGTATTGTTGGAAAAGTATGCACTTGGGATAGTTTATTTATTTGAAAAGTATCAACATTTGCTAGCTGACCAATATACAGAAATAATAATCAAAAGAAATCCCATGTCACTCGTAGCAGGAAGAATTTTGAAGAAAGCCAAGCTTCAAAAATGGCATGCTTATTTGCAGCAATTTGACTTTGATGTGAAGCCTACAACATCATTGTCAAACCCAAGTAGGTATATTCCTTATGCCTTTATGTCAAAAGATGTGACCTAAGATGATGTTAAAGAGGATGATGCTACAGTGGAGTTAATTCAGGTAAAAGACTCGTGGATGTTGCCATATCTATATCTGTTACAGGGAAAGGAGCTGCCTACGCACTATGGAAAAACAGAGATAAAAAGAATTAAAAGACAGTTGCTGCACTTTGTTTTAGTTGAAGGAATTTTGTGCAAGCGAGACATCCGTGGAGTCCTTTTAAGGTGTCTAAATGAGGAAGAACAGGAATATGCTCTGGAACAGTGCCATTATGGAGTATGCGCAGGGCATTTTGCAGGGCAGGCCACAGCACGAAGGATTATGAGAGCAGGTTATTATTGGCCAACACTACATAGAGATTCCCATCAGTATGTAATGAGATGCCATTATTGCCAGATCTATGCCCCAAAAAAGACCAACTTTGCTGAACTCAACACTATTCCCACCATTGGACCATTTCATACTTGGGGCCTTGATTTTATTGGACCCTTGCCCACTACAACTGCTGGTTACCAATTTATATTGATGGCGACTGACTATTTTACTAAATGGGTGGAAGCCATTCCATGTAGAGTAGCTAATGCACAGGTAACATGCTCTTTTGTGTTCCATCACATTTGTTGCAGGTTTGGGGTGCCACAGGTCATGATCAGTGATCGCGGTTCACATTTTATGAACGAGTTGATGCAGCATATGGCAGGTAACTTGAAGATGCGGCATATGTTTTCTAGCTCGTATTATCCTCAGTGCAACGGGCAAGCAGAATCCTCCAACAAACAACTAATTCAGATGCTAAAGAAGATGGTAGCAGAGCATGGTAACGGCTGGGCAACACATATGAGTTCAGCCATTTGGGCACACCGTACTCAAGTGAATGCAGCAACAAAATTTTCACCTTTCCAGTTGGTTTATGGCCGTGAGGCGCTTTCTCCCTTGGAGCTGGAAGTACCTTCCTTGCGAGTGGCTGCTACATCCACAAACGAGAACCTCATGACAATCGCAGATCGTTTGAATGAAGTGGATGTTCTTGACGAGCACAGGTATCTGGCATATATGGCTAACCAGCTCAAAAAGAATAAGGACAGGATTTATTTCAGAAACAAGCATGGAGCGGCAGAATTTTTTGAAGTAGGCCAGCTTGTTCGTAAGTGGAACAAGGCCCAAGAAGATAGCAGGAAGAAATTTCAGCCCTTATGGGAAGGACCATACACAGTTGCACGCGTTTGCGGATATCACTCATACAATCTCAGTCACTTAACAGGCGAAATCCTTCCAAATCCTATAAATGGGTCACAGCTGAAGGCCTATTGGCCTTAGGCTGAAGGGACCAGCCTTTTGTTTTGGGCATAATGTTGGCTCGCATTCTGGAGCCAACGTAGACATAGTTAGATTTAGTTCAATTGCATTTTCTATCTTAATATGATCATGTGGCTTTTAGGTGCAGTTGCAAGTGAGTTTGTTGAAGAATTAGTGGGCAACCATCATAGCATTAAGTGCAAAGAAAAACCACGCCTCGTAATCGGTTCGCCACAGAAATCAAGGTTCAGCAACTTAGAATTTACACAAGGGGAAGGTTATATCAGGACGAAAGGTAATGGCCCAAGAGGTATTGCTCACGACATGGTAAGATATGGTGTATAAACTAGAAAATGTCAAACGTACTTGTTTTGTCATCCTCCCAGCTATTCTGCCATGTTTCCTTTCTACTTGTTTATCCTCGCCAATTTTATGCCATACCATGTCGCCTCCCTAGTCCTTCTACTTGTTTTATCACGCACCAGTCTTTATGCCATACCATGATGTCCATTTTCTCCTTGCCGCTACTCAGAAATCCATTTGCCTTATCAAGACCTGCTACACTATTGTCTATTCTATATTATGCCCATCATTAAATTGCTAGCACCGAGCTCTCTGGTCACATTGCATGGTCACAATGCATGAAATAAGCATGAGCAAATCTATCCATCCATTATTGCAAGTGCCAACATAATCTAGTTTACCACAGCCCATCTTGATCTTTGGACAAAATCGTGATGTACCAAAGACAAAAAAAGCTTAAATCTGCCATTTTATGCCCAAGTTGTTAAGCCTAGTATTTTTGTCTATATTTGTGCTAAGGTTATGCATTGGCATAAAATTCGTCACCAGCCTTAAGCCAAAAAATTTGCAATAAGAAAAAAACCCTATAGCTGGTCTCGGGCAAAACCCTATCCAAACCACCATTGTTTCTGCACCATAGTCTGCCATGTCGGAGTATCCAAATAGCAGCTTCGGCCATGGAAGCAATTGCTCTGCGTCCCGACTCGTGAGAACAAGGATGCGGTGCCGAATCCAAAGAACCAGGAGCTGATTTGGATTGGAAAGTTTTGGGCGCCAAAGCAGATAAGAAGAGAGGTATTGCGAGATTCTGGATTGCGCTGGGTGAAATTCAAGTTGCCATTTGAATGCGAAGTTGATGCTGAATTTGATGCTGTGAAGAACCGTTGCTGGAACTGAATGCCTACTTTACATTGCTATTACATTGCTATTACATTGCTTGAGGCACTGAGAGTTGCAGAAAACAAATAACCTGAAGCAAAGTTTTGATTGATTGTAGCTGATCTCTGATCACTATGGAGAGATAAGTTGTTGTACATTTTATTGCATAAATACAAAATGTTTGATGGTTGCTCAATTGAGAAATTGTTCCTGTGCATTAGTACTCTACTTTTTTAGGATGCTTCCATGTCATTAACGATAGTTTTTGCTGATATTTAGATCTGTCCATAAACTTCAAGTAGTCAATAGCCTTGCAATAGCCATAATTGTCTTCTGTAAACAGATAATGGGATTCAGTGTTGTTATATCCGTTTGCTAACTGGAGTTATGTAACCTGTTCACAGATTTCTGCACTTTTGCTATATCCATGCATTAACCCTTTTGCATATTCTCTTGCTTATAAATTCCTTCTGTAGCATGTAGTCAATCACATCCAAATAGAATTCTGCCACGTCTTACATCCGTCTAATCTATATCCAGTCATTAAACTTTCTCAAATTCTCATGCTTATAAATCCATTCTGTTGCATATAGGCAAGCTCATCCAAATAAAATTCTGCTACAAATTACATCATTCCACCTATTTGATAGAGTTGATCTTAGAGACCGTATCCTCCTGCATTCCCAAGATAATCCTTTATCCCTTCATTTTGGCATCTTATTACATACTGTGGGGAATATTGGCTGGCTGCCATAACAGCCTGGAGGTCTGATCATTGGGTGGTGAACTCTTAGATTAACAGTTCACCAATAGGTCAACATAAAGTCAAGCATAGCGTCAATTGCATGGTCAGAACTAGAGTCAGATGACGTGCATGCTTGAACCTAATGCCAACACCTTTGACTCATAGTGCATCAGCTGTTACGTCAGTTATAACGTCAGTTATAGCATTAGATTGGTTAAAATGATATAGCATCATCTTTAGAGTCAGACATAACGTCAAAATTAGAGTCAGATGACATGTATATTTGAACCTAATGTTAACACCTTCGACTCATAGTGCATCAGCTCCTACCTCAGCTATAACGTCAGCTGTAGCGTTAGATTGGTTAAAATGATATAGCATCATCCATAGAGTCAGATATAGCGTCAGAATTAGCAGCAGAGAAATATCTAACTATAAGTGCTGCTAATAACTACAGAACATTGTTTTCACCTCAAAAAACACCAAAAATATCATTCTGACGCTAAAACTGACTCTAATACCCCCTTCCTCTTGTAGTGTGCCTCTTCTTTTCCTCTTCCGTTCCCTGTCGGGTGCTGATTTTCTTCTCTTTCGGCTTGGGGTACTTCGTCAATACCTCCCACGTGGTGGAGGTGGTGGCAACAGTCCGTACTCTTGAGCGTGCATAAGTGGAGTTGCCCACTGGAATAATTGCTGCATCTGATTCCCCATCTGGGCCAACCTTGCATTCACTGCTTCGACTATCATGCCTTGTTCGTCGTCGTGTTCCCGGCCGAACAGGTTCCTAGGTTGCCATTGGTGCTGCCGGCCTTGGCCTTGAGACCCTGAACCAGTGTTCCTGGCTGCGTCATTAATGTTGTTACTTAGGTTATACATTATTCAACCTTATTTACAAGTCAATTATTGTTAGGTATAAAAGAAATCATGTTCAAATTCCAACTTATAAGTTTAAAGACAATTTTGGCAATTAATATATGAGAGTTATACATTACATAGGATATATGATAGTACATAGAACTGAAGTCATTTTTATACATTTAGAAGATAAGTGAAAGCAGAAAGTGTTCATCTTCGAGACCCCTTCATTGACTTGAAGAAGTTCTTGACGTCCCTAAGTTGAAGGCCTTTGCCGACGTTGTGCAAGATATTCCTGGAAGATCCTCCTTCGAGGGCTCGAATCATTTGAGGTGGGGGAAGTGGTGGTGCTACCGCCGCTACAACCGTGAGTGGAGCATCCCTTAAATGACCTCTGGCGAAGTCGAGGCTGTAGAGTGCCACGGATCTCTTGAAAAGAATGATGTGATCCGTGTGGCTGCTTATCTTGGCATGCTGCCCAAAGCCGGATAGCGCTATGAGGAGCGCCACTGCTTCCTCTCCTCGTGAGCTGAACTCCTTGTGAAAAACTATCATTTGTCCTTGACTAAGGACTGGCATATAGTAACGGAGTGCCCTGCCCTTCCCTATGGCCTTGGTGCCCGTGCCCTTCCTTTGAGCCGCTCCGCCGTAGACGTCGAATGCTAGAAGGTCTTCATGATCTCTCCACATTGTTGTTGCGCTATCCAGGTTGATGCTGTTGGACCCCTCGCGCATACTTCTGGATCTGACGGTTCGGCTGGTGCCTGGCCCTCTCCCATGTTTGTATAGCCTGGATTGGATCTTCTGAAATTCTTCTTCTGGGATGATGGGCTGCTGCTGACGATACATCTCCCTGATATGCTTGTAGGCTGCAACATCCGACATTGTCTCCCCGGCATAGGAATGCCTTTCTGCTACCTCCCTTGGGACTTCTTGATAGGAGTAGTCGATGAAGTCGCTCTGTTGCTCCTTAGCAATTAGGCCTAGGAGCTCGTCGATTCGAAGCCCCTCTTCTAGACAATATGGAAGATTGAGGATGTCGTTGGCGAGGATGTATTCTTCCCCTCCGATGACTATCAGCGATAGCGCCGTGATGCTGATAGGTGGTTCATTGGCCCGCCTGATGTCGTCATCATGCCTTGCTATCTGCCTCTCCATTCTGGCTGCTTCCTTCCCCGCTCTCCCAATGGGGTCTTCCTCCCGGCCGCCAGTAATCCCCGCTTTCGATCTGCAATGTAGCGGTGCTTGTGCCGTAGTACTCATACTCCGAAGACTCGATTTCCTGTAATTCGGCTTGCTCCCTCCTTGTGTTGAGCGGTGCTAGATCCAAGGGTTGGACCGATGGCTCTCCTATCTTGTTGATCGCCTTATGCTGCATGAATAGAGCTAGGGCTGCATGTGCTGAGACATATCTATGCATATGGGCTCTACAGGTCATGTAGTCGGGCATGTCTCTTGTCCTATCCCACAGTTGGTCCCTTGGATCTCCCCAAAAGTTTGGTTGTTTAATCTAGGGATACCCACTTCCCTCCCTAGGCGCGCGCACTAACTTCCTGTGGTAAGATCTCGCTGGTCATATTGACAGATTATGTCGGTGTAGAAAGGGGTCCTGGTCAAGGTTGCGTGGAGATCAAAGACATGGTCAAATACATGGAAGGCCTCTTCAGCAGGAAAATCATGGATGTGGTTGGCGCTGCCGTACCATTGAACAAAGTTGGTGGGCGCCACTGAGTAGAGATGGGTGTAAAAGATGGTTTGGAAGAACTAATGAGAACCTGAGAAATTGCTTAAGATGGTGAGAGCAATTTATGTGAAGGAAAAATGGCAAATGAGGCCCCCGTTTTATAGATTGGGGTTGCCTCAGGTTCCGTGCACAAGGGTTCTTGATCGAACAGACCTTTGTTCTAAGGCTATAGATCTCCAAACAAGGTACCATGAAGTGCAAATTTAAGTAAAACAAGGCAAGAAATACTACATGGCAGTTTGTTGGGTCAAATTTGACCAATCTAAGTCAAAATGGGTCAACCCGGGTGGGTTCGCACGGATGGCCTCTGCGTCCGCGAACGCAGACGCATTTGGCGGGGACCCGCCCAGTTTGGGTGATTTCTATGAAAAACTGAACCTTTCTAAGGGTTGTAAGATGCTAACATGCCTATTTGGCTCGATTCTAATCTAGTTAGCAAGTTATTTCATGCAAAATAGACATCTAAAAGTGCTATTTCAAGGCAACCGGGTGGGTTCACGCGGATGGCCTCTGCGTCTGTGAACGCAGACGCGTTTGGCGCGGACCCGCCCGGTTTGGCCATTTTTGAACCAATTTGACTAATTTTTGCGCTAAAACTTATAGTACTTTATCAATTACAAGTACTCTAAGCATAATACAAAAGATTATACTACAATCTAACTTACTTTAAGACATTTTCATGCCAAATTATAATCAAATTACAGAGAGAAGAAACTTATATATATATATGCCAAAAGGTCAATATATAGGAAAACTTTAATACTTAAGTTAATTACAAAATTAGGAGGTCTTCAAGGGCTCCTTGCGAATCCTCCTCGCAAGGTGCAGGTCTTTGGGCATGACCGTCACCCGCTTGGCATGAATTGCGCAGAGATTTCCCTCCTCAAAGAGCTGTACAAGCTCCCCCTCTGCTACCTCCTGCAGGGCCCTGAACCGTCAGGGGTGTCACCCTATAGTCGGTCCTAAAGTCTCAGATTATTTTCCTCAAGGAGAGCAGCTCGGCAGCTTTCGGATCAGGAAGATTAGTGCAACTTCTTTGGAAGTGCTAATCTCCCGAAGGCATGCCGAATTGGGCCCATGATGGAGTCTCTTCAGTGGCCCCGGTCTTGGGGGTGGCGGCTTGGGCTGATTCTTGGGCCGCCCACCCTTAACGTACTTCTGTACGTTTTAATACCAATCGGTGTACCTCCTCCAGCGGCGGAGGTACTCTGGCTGCTTTTTTCGGTATTTGGAATTCCGCGGTCCTTCTTCAGCATTAATTCGCTCCCACCCCCTTTGCTTCTTAACTACCTTGGGTGGCAGGGCCACTTTGGGTAGGTAGGCGGCGTTGGGGTCAGAAGAGCTCCCCGGCGTGCTTTCGGGCTCCTCTTCCTGCCCGGCTTTCTCCTGCACTTCTTCTTCCTCCTCGTCTTCCTCCTCCACTTCCTTGTCGGGAGATCGACGAGGTTCTACGATCCGGACCGTCCCCCTTGGGTGGTCCTGGTCCCTTTTGGACCTCTTCTCTCTTCTTCGCGCTTCTTTCTCCCTCTCCCTGTTCTTCCTTGCTGCCTTCTCCTCTGGCCACTCCGTCACCTTTTCCTTCCCCTTCTTCTTCTTGGAGGTGCCAACCTCCTCCTGGCGTGGCTGCTGCTGCTACTGCTCCTGTTCTTGGTGTTCCTCCTGCTCTTCCTCCTGTCCGGACAGAGTATCGACGTGAATGGTCTCATCTGTCCCCTGCGTCTCTACCGAAGAAGAGCTGCTCTGGGCCTCCTTCTGAGAGGCGTGAAAGGTCTCGTCCGTCCGGTGGGCCGATTCCTCTTCCTGCCCGGCCGAAGGTGTTCGAGGATCTGCTTCCACTGAGCTCAGTGCTTCTTTGCCATAGAAGGGCTCCACCTTGGGCTGTACTTCCTCGCGGTGCACTTGGTCCTCGCCATATCTTACACCTACAACTCTTGAGAGGCAGGGCAACACCATTGCCCCAGGAGGTGTCGGACCCATGCCCGGCCCACACGAAGTGCTGGCCATAAGCCTAGCCCGCTATGGGGTCCCTAATAGCCACGCTCAGCAGGGACCCTCCCTCCGTATCTCCTCTAGCCCTGCTGTGTAGTGCTGAGTCACATCATATATAGCCCCCGTAGCCCGGTGGGTTCCTATGCACAGGCCGCACAATAATAGAAACTAAAGGGTCTAACTAGGAGCACTAAGTAAGGCTACTAGGTCTCTACCCCCCCTTCCCAATACAAGAGGAGCAAACATGATCAACTAATTTCACATAACATCATATAATGATAATCATCATAAGAACATCTTAACCTAATCATACATATCTAACTTACAGTTAGGGTTCCTTGATTAGGGTTCAAGATGTTGAATAAGGGTTCTAGGATGGCTCTACTCTAGATACAACATACTGACATATCTGGAGTGCTAACTTCCAGATGAACTACTATGGACACTACTCCAAATACCTGCTCCCGAAGCGCTCCCTCCCATTCCTGGCGTCTCCATGCTCCACGAGTGGTCGGGCCGTGCTCACTCGCAAGATCGTGCACACACTCTGGGGGCTGCTGCACTAGGCTATGCCACAGCAAACGGTGCTCAAAACGGGGTTTCGAGTGCGAAGAAGGTTCCCAGGGTGATAGGGCTAGGAAAAGAGGCCTAGGGTTAGGGTTTAGGTTAATATAGGTTAGGGTCCACATGGGATGACACGTGGCTCCAATGGGATATGGCCACGTGGCGGCTGCCCAATAGGATAAGGCCATGTGGGACATGGGTCTTATCCTAAGGTTATCTAAGTTACATATATAACTTAGATATGCACCCATGGCACTTCCTAAGGTATACAAGGCTACGAAGTAGACTTGTATAGTGACAGACCCGAAAATATACGTATTCATAGCGTATATTTCCCTGGAACGTCACAGTATGCACATGAGGCGCAGATGGAGTGGATTACCCTTTGCCATTGTTCTATTTCCAGCCAACTCCAATGTTATAACTTCTGTCTGTTGTTATCTTGTGGCCCAGACTGCCAGTCCTACCTCACGGAGTCTAAGCATGGATTAGGACTTCCAGGTGATGCTATGGTGATGTCATATTATGATGATGATGCTATGTTGTTGATGGTGCCTCACCCTTGGTGAGGAGCATATATATTGACTATGATGTATGTTGCTTGTGCTTACATTTACATGCTTTTGTAGTGAGATCGACCCCGGGGTGTCATGAACCTACGCGAAAACATGGAAAATACGTGGAAAATATGCAAGAAATACGAGAGGAATACGCCAAGATCGGCAAAGAATATGATATATGGACATGAATCAAGAGTACGATGCCCCGAAGGCAAACAGGAACACGAGACAGATGCCTAGAAGGCTCAAGACTGGCATTGAACCAGAATGGTTCGACGAGAAGGAGGTGCCTCCTTATATATCTAAGCCAATGGTCAGGATCGCGCCACTCCAATGGATGAGATCGCGCCAAGTGTCGCGCATGCATTTAGGTTCTAGAATATTCTAGAACCTCTTGGAGATATTCCCACATATGAGGAAAACATGAGGGAATATCTTCAACATATATTGGTAGTGCACTTAGCAAGGGTGTATGACTCGCAACTGGAAGGTTGCGGGTTCAAATCCTGTCTTGTGCAACTACCATTTTGCATCCGTGTGACGACCATCTTTTGTACATACGAGTATAATGTTCGTATGATGCGAATACCCGTATGGTCGTCACACCACCCCCCTCCTACGACGGCGACGAGTTATCGGAGCTTGGGCCGGAGTACTCAAACTTGGCTTATCCGAGTAACATCGGTGAAACTCCGCAATTTTATCAGGAGCATTACTCAGATTCTCGGCAGGCTCCCAGGTTCTATCACTTGGTGAGTAACCTTCCCAATCGACAAAGTAATACAATCGTCGATGAAGAAACTTGGAGTCTAGAATTTCTCGAACCTCGAACTCCTCATGATCATCAATTTCTACTAGTGGTGGCAGTGGAGGAACGCGATCCGAGAAAGTATTAATTGTGTAGGGCTCCAATAGAGAAACATGAAATACTGGATGGAGCCAAATAGCGGGAGGAAGCTCGAGCCGCCATATTGCTGATTTGAGTCGTGATCTAGTAAGGACCAAGGCGACGATAGTCAAGCTTGTTGTAGGGACGCGAGGTAGAGAGGTCCCTACGAAGAAGCCAGACAAGGTCACCAACATGAAATTTATGACCTTCCCGCGGATGCAAATCGGCATAATGCCGATAACATTCCTGTGCTCGGTGACGGTGATGCTGAAGATCTGATTGAAGAGCCTGGAGTTTCTCAAGTCGAGACTCGGCACCAGGATTGACAGAATCACCGCCAACGACACTAAAGGACCAACGAGGGTGTGGACCAAAGTTCAGAAAGAACGAGATCTGGCTAGTGGAGGCATGTGCTAAGTTATTATAGGCAAACTCAGATAATGAAAGATAATCAACCCAATCATCCTGCTGATAACTGATAAAGCACCTTAAATGTTGCTCCAGAGTCTGATTAATGCGCTCTGCCTGCCCATTACTTTCTAAATGATGACCAGATGTCAGTGAGCGGTTGATATACAATAACTCCAAAAGCCGCTTCCAAAAGCCTGCGACGAACTGCGGTCCACGATTGCTGACGATAGTATCAGGCAAGCGATCTTCTTCTTCGTGACTACTTCACGAAGAAGAAGATCCGATGTTCCCTCACTGGTGATGGTGATATTGCAGGGAATAAAATGAGTCATCTTAGAGAAATGATCCACAACAAGCATGATGGCATCATAACCCCGAGAGAGTGGCAGCTCTGGAATAAAGTCTATAGAAATACTCTTCCAAGGTCCATCTGGTACGGGCAGTGGCTAAAGAAGGCCATGAGGAACCTTCGCTCGACAGCATATATCATGGGATCGAATAAAAGCTTCGACAGAGTGATGAAGCCCAGGCCACCAATACTCTCGACTAAGAAGTTCAGGAGTCTTAGCTACTCCAAAGTGTTCGACCATAGGTGAATCATGGACAAGCCTGGAAAACCCGAAGCCAAGAAGCACCATATAGCACATACAGAAGCCCATCACGGAACATGAGTCCATCTCGAACCTCAAAATGATCATAGTCTGATCGCATTTGCTGAGAAGATGATGCAGAGCCAAGGTGTGAGAATACATATTGAGCCAATGGATCGGCGGGCAGAGATGCTCGAATAGACTCCAAGAAGGCCGTATCTTGAGGCCTCTCGAACAAAGTGAGAGCCGTAAGCTGGAACCGATCAGGCCCTAGAATAAACTGTGGTTGCTGATAAAATGCAGGATCATCTAGCTTGGGCTCAAGGTAAGAGCGTCGAGACAAGGCATCAGGCTTCCCTTGGAGGGATCCAGGATGGTGCATGATCACGAAATCAATACGTGATAATACTTGAGTATGCCATCGGGCTGCACACTACAAGAGAAGGGGTCGATTAGTGTCACCTTTTGTGTCAATTTTTGGCCTAGAATTGCAAATCAAATTTTCTTAATAACTGACGTTATGGGTGCCACATACTAGTGACACTAATGTAGCAGCGAGAACGTCACATATATTGTCATCAGCTTTGTCACCTATAGTGGCAATACCTATGCCACTTGTAGCGGCATACATAGTGTCACCTATAAAGTCAATTATAAACATTAATGGCAATAGTAGAGTCACCTATATCCTCACGTGTAGTATCATATATAATGTCATATATAACGTCATATATTGCATCATTTATAATTTCATATTTAACGTCATTTATAATGCCAGTAGTAAAACCATTCGTAATGTTGTAATTATTATCGTATATAATGTCACTTGTAACACCACTAATTCTACCATATATAATGCCATTAGACCATGTTAAGAATGTCATTTGTTTTCACTACCTATATAAGGCAGATACATTTGTTCCCATTAAAAATTTGCTCCTAATATTTCTGGGCTGAGACGAGCCCACAGGTAGGCCACGTCTATTTGTTTAGGCTTTTCTAAAATAAGAGGAGAGAAAATTGCAGAGGAAGCCACGTTTTTGTGCTTATCCGTTTCGGAGGAATCCGCTCCGTCAAATCCTCTCCTTAAGGTTCTTGCTTTCTCGCCCGGAGCTTGGGACAACTGCGGCCCGCTATTCTGCCCCTTCATAAGGCATAGCTTTGGGCACAACATCCGCCTTCCAGCTATTCTGCCTCTTCAACGAGCATCTGGGTGTTGATTACTCCGGCATTGCTTGATTCCGGCGATTTTTCTTTTTCAAGATCCAGCAGAGCAGAGGTAAGTAAGGGCAGTGATGTTTTTTCTTTATCAGTTGTTTCTGGGAACCTTTGTTTGTGAGTTTAGGTAAAAATTTGCCAGATTTATCTCCTTGCGCTAGTCTCAGACGCAAAAAATGACTACTCTCAGGCGGTATGGTGGTTTGTACCTATAAATGTTCTGCTTAGTAATGCAATAGGTTGTTTCTTTGGCTGGATTGTAGCTCTAATATGCAGGCATCACGCCTGGCTTTGCGGTGTGCTTACGATTGTATTAACAGGATAGAAAATACCGGAAATATCAATCGCCATGGCTGGAACCCCTTTTGGAGATGAATGCAACCAAATGGAGTTGCATATATTTCTTTTGGACAAGGTTTCTTTGTTATTATAGTTTATGTTTTTGTGTATCATATCTTAGAACCCCCAAGAGAATTCTATGAATTGGTATCGAAAGATGGAATTATAGAAGAAACAGAGGAATCTAGTTCGTACATGAATTTGCCCCCATTGTTAGAGGCGTAATGGCCCCGGGTAAAAGATGCATGACGAGCATACAAAAACTCCCTTTTTGTATAGAATATTCGTGCAAGGATCATTTATGGATCCGGCGAAAAATGAGAAAGTAGGATGTATGGCAGCACCAAGAGTGGCAAGGAAAATAAGGATAATGGCGGAGAGGACAACTCGCATCATATATTCCAGCCTCCAACTATGGCATCTCTGCTAGCAATTATCTTAGGTTCAATATCCGCAACAAGGGCTATGCTTTTTACAGGGATCGCACATTTGAATTTGTGATGGACACCGTCAAAGATTACTTGGATGCAATGGTGCCATGCATTATCTTTGGTGCGGGGAGGAATGCTTGCGGGGGGCCGTGTTCTTCGAGCTTGGGTGAGAACTACAATTGGAATATGTGTTACAAGGTTGGTTATTTTTTCCTCCGGTAGGAATTGGTGTGGTATCGCCGCAATAAGCTTGGATTTTTAATTGAATGTGGTGGTATGTATCGATTTGTTCTATTGCTTCAATACAAAGATGCCTAGTTCAATATTATGTGGTGCTATGACCGGTTTGCATGGCTATGGCAAGAAAGAAACTCGTTCTATTCTCGGGCAACATATTTTTGTTGTTGCAAACCGTAGTTGCCTATGCCACCATTTATTTTAAGGTAGTTTTTGGATCTAAATGGGCAAAGACTGATGAACCACCATTATCAAATGTTACTCCTTAGATAGATAGACAATTCGTACTACGTTGACAATTGGCAAGAAGAAGATTAAAGGCCGTATATTCACTTCATCACACCAGCATAATTAATTATATTAGAAAAAAGTTTGATCCCATAAAAGGCTGGCCCTCCAATGTTATTTGAAGTTCTCTAAGCATTATTAGTCTACCATGTTTTTTAAGTCTATTGCCTTTAATTCTATGGTATCCCAAGGCTTCAATTATCTTCTTGCTATGAGCCCTCGTCATGAATGAGCCTAATAACCCACCCCTAAACCAACAATTGTGCCTAGCTAGGGAAATATAAATCCATGGGTTTTGGTTTGCATGGGATTGTAAAAGTCTTTGCTCAAGATTGGGAAGGAGATGTGACCATCCCAAGCGCTAATGATTGCGTAGGTGGAGGACATGGGGTCGAGGAAGAGAAACGTTCGCGGCGGCCGATAGGCCGCCGCGATAAGTTTCTTGTGTCATTTATTTTGACAATGTTAATGCCATGTATTTTATCATTGTTGTTAAATATATTGTCAACGTCAATGTCATGTTTATGATAATTGCTTTTGAAGATTGCCACATATAGTGTCATTTGCTAGGTCATGACTAGTGTCACTATTTATGTCACTTGTAGAGGCATTTATTAAGCCATCAAATTAAATTACAATTCATTAAATCACCAAAAGCTTCCATTCATTTGATTTCAATTTAAGCAATGGACTTATAAAGCTAACACTATAATTGAAACTTACAAAGAGATAACCAAGACATCATTTAAAATTCAGAACCTTAATATTTAAAAATAATCATTCATATATTTGAAAGGTCGAAGACATCAATAAAAAATCATAATCTTAACATTTAAAAATAATCATTCATATACTTAAAAGGTTTTGAAAGCATACTTGTTCATTCAAACACAAATAAAAACATAGCAAGCTGCTAAAATTCAATCATAGTTTAAAAAGATGTTAAGGTGATAAAGGTTCTGGTTCTCCTCGCTTAAGATATATGTTTTTACAAATATCTTTCACCGTTTTTTTCTTTTGAGGTGGTGTTCTTGGTCTTGTTTCTAAATTTGCCTCTTTAGCACTATCGCGTTCATCCTCATCGTCACTTCCATCCTTATTGCTATCACTTTCTGCAGAGCTGCTGGAAGTAGATGAGCTGCCACTGAAAGATTCAGAACTAGAGGAGGCATTTGTGCTGGCGCTATTTCCTGACTTATCCAACTCGGCATTACCTTCTCTTTCATCTTCCTACAAGTCCAAAATATGACATTTTATTATTCCTTTTTAAACACAAAACTCAAAACATACAAATTAAAAATTGCACCTTTTCTTCGAAGAGGCCGACAATGTCTAGATCCTCTGAATCCAATACAATACTTGGGGCATCGATACTGGCAATATCATTGCCCATGGGATTACTCACTTCCGCGTCTAGATTGATCTTTGAAGTGTCTGCTTCATCATCCTATATATAAAAGACGGTGCAAATGAATTAAAGAACGCTAGAAACATCCATATAGACATTCAAATTAATTATTGGCGATAGGTCCTAATGAGCATAATGGAAAATTTTTGGTAATGAAGGATGCACGTGTAACAAAATACAAATTTAAATGTTCATACCTTGTTAGAAGTTGACTTTGCCTTGAATATACACTTCGTGGGACCTTTTCCGACGAAATCCCTGGCATCAAACTTGTAAAGCAACAAGGATTTAATTTATGAGTTAAAGATCATACTAACTATATGAATTTATAAATGTTCCTTACCTTTTCTCCAGATACCTCTTGCGTCCTACCCACCTGCCTGGATTATTTCTTCTACTTGCATGGCAGTAGGATATCCACAATAATACTTAAACTAAAAACAGTAATGAAACAAAATATGAAATCCTTCGATGTATAACACGACATTAACAAGTATAACAAGATATATAAGTTAGTATTTAATTTTTCGCACTTACAAATTCAGCTTTGATCGAGTCCAATCCCCCTGATCCTGTCCTAGGCTTCCTCTTTCTTGCAGCAGCAACATTCTTTTTGTCTTCGTTTTCCTTCTTACTATCTTCCTTAAATAACTCCCATGCCTTCTCTTTCTTGCAATCTGTAGGTTTCCTCATTCTTGGATTTTCTCGTACCTGTTTCCTCAACTTACAATACATATGTACAATCATTTAGAAAGTAAAGTATGAAAATGAACACCAAAAAACAAGAATGTTCACCTATAATCGTTCCATTTCTTGCCAAGCCTTGACAAGACCCATCGATTAGAGAAACCCGTGCCATAGTGGTTTTTCAAATCATAAAGGACTCTTTCTTTGTGGCTTCTTTTTACCAAAGGCCATGGCTGATCTATGTCATGGCAATGAAGTCTGACAAGCTCCATAGCATATCTCATAAACTTTTTTCCTTCTCCATCCATATGTATCTGCCCTCCTTCATAAACACAAACCTGGTGCACACATCAAGCCAAATTTACATAAGGAGATCAAAACCCTAAGTTTATCAATTTAACCATGCCAAATTTTAGAGTTAGTCAATGTTCAGCGAGCATCTACATGATGGAAGGCCAAAGGTGGATAACAACTCATGTTCCAAATCAGCCAAAGGTGGACATCAACTCATACTAGCAGATTACAGGGTGTTATAGCAGTATTGGCAGCATTTTCTAGCATAAAAAGTCAAGAACATTTCGGCTGAAAGGTTGCAGAACTGGCTGAAACCTGCAGATGCATTTGTTAGCTGCATTCCACAAACTACACAACGAATTGACGAGGAAGACAGTTATAGTAAGAACGCAGCTTGAGCAGAGTGGAATATGCTAGGTAGTTAAGAATTTGAAGGAGAATAAAATGCTTCTGCATTATTAGTTGTCATGTCTGCAATATAAGCCAGGTAAGCAGGTTACAATGCGACCCAGAATAGCAACAAGTTCATCATTGCTTTAACAAATAACGGTTTTGTACAGGAAGAAAACAATGGCATACCTGCAACCCAGAACAGCAACAAGTTCATCATTGCTTCAACAAATAACGGTTTTGTACAGGAAGAAAACAATGTCATAAAAGTTCCAGAAATTTTATGGATAAAAGAATGGAGGTATTTTACCCATTGAGAAGCCAATGGTGCTTTACATCTTAACTGTTTGCGCAAATCAGCGTGCCATACTGCCTTTTCTTGTATGGCCCCAAAGTGGTGTAACTTACATAAAAAAGACACTAATTGGGCCACTTCAAGCTGTAAGGGTTTACCATTGAATTGAGCCAGCACTAGATAGGAGAAAAATTAAATCCTTCCAATTGAGGCCATTCATCTGCTCGCAAATCCAGCATGCATCTTTTGTGAGCCATAGAGGGCTGCAGGTTTCAGCTATCAAATACATGAGCCTTTATGAGTGTCCTTGAAAACGTAAGGTTTATCCCTGGCAATCTAGATTGGGCAGCACTTTTCAACCTGAAAAGGGGTACCTTTATTATCTTGCAAAAGGCATCCATCAAAGTATTGTAAGTAACCACATCCTATCCATCATCGTCAACTCCTATGTGTGATCCATGCGATACTATTTTTGATGAAGTGGCTCTTTGTTGATGTAAAAAATGTGCTGGGAGTAAGCGGAAAACGTTCGACACTCGAGAGCAACATAGATTTGCTTATGGATTGTGTCGAAATGCACCGGTTCAAAAAAATGTACGAGGAGTACGAGACCAGGTACATTGGTATTTGTTAATATATAGCTAAATACGTTTTAGGGGATTATCCACATATTTATTATACTTCTTTGATCACAGACATCAACTAGCTCGACTGACCAATCATTGGATGGGGATTTTGCTCCCGAGCCTGGTTTAGTCGAAGCTATTAACAATTTTTTTCTAACAAATGAAACTGAAGGCACTGAAGTTGCATTTGAAGCTCAAGACAATAATAATCAAGTCATGGATGAGCCATTCAATTTAGAGCTACACAAACCATTATATCCAAATGCTAAAATCTCTCGTCTGGCGGCATGTCTATTAATTATAAATCTCCAACACAAGTGCGGATGGAGCAACAATAGTGTTTCACAACTATTCAGGTAAGATATAGAATAAAATAGAATAGTTATTGTTATTATGTAGTTGCCATAATTACCTAGATATGGATTTCATATTTTTTTGTAGCTTGTTGGGGGATATTCTACCAGATGGCCATTGCCTTCCAAGGGATAGACGAGACACATATAAATGTTTGAGTCAATTTGGACTTGAGTATAATGCAATCCATGCATGCCCCAATGATTGTATTCTCTACCGCAATGATTATGCGGACTTAGAGACTTGCCCAAAATGCAACGAGCCTAGATATGATGTTAAGATGAAAACCGCAGAGTCCCAAGGAAGGTCTTGCGGCATATGCCATTGATACCAAGGTTGCAAAGGGTGTTTCGATGCCCTTCACTAAGTGCACTTATGGAGTTCCATTCAAAGCATCGAAAGCACGATGGAGTTTTACGACTTGCGCTTGATGGTGAAGCAATGAAACACATTGAGGACAAGTGGCCAATGTTTAAAAACAGTAACCAAGAAACTTGCGGCCTTGCCATTGGTTTAGACGGGGTTTGTCCTTTTGGTCACATGTCCTCAAGTCATAGTGTGTGGCCTGTTGTGGTAGTGAATTATAACATCCCTCCTTGGATGGCAACAAAAGCAGGGCACCTCATGTTGACACTTATTGTTCCAGGTATGTACCAATCTCATTTCAAATTAAATATATGTAGCAACAACATATATATTCTAACTAGTTTCAAATTAGGCAAGTATCAAGTAAAAAATATGGATGTATATCTAGAGCCACTTATTGAAGAGTTGCAAATACTGTGGAAAGGGATTCAAATGCACGACATAACCAGGTCGCCTCAGGCATTTACCTTTCATGCTATATGTTGTTTCACCATTCATGATTATCCGAGATTTGGTTATGCATCAGGTGTGTATATATTGTACGTTGTAAGATATAGGCTCTATTTTATTGATGGTTGTAAAGTTTTTCACATCTTTTTTTCTTGATGCATAGGTTTGCAAACAAGTGGAAAGTTCGGATGCCCTTCATGTGGAGCTGAGTTGCCATGCTATCGCTCGAAGCATTTATCTAAACAAATATATCATGGCCATAAGAAATTTTTGCCACCTACACATCACATGCGTGGATGCGTAAGTATCGAAAAACCACGAAGAAGAACTCCTAAGGATTGGTTAGACACTTGGGTAGATGCCCGTGGATCTCAAAATGTAATCGAGGATAGTTTGGTAGTTCCTCCCCGGTATGAAACAACTTTCTATTTTCTATCAACTTGAGTAATCGGGTCACAACTAAAAAATTGCACACTTGCTTGAACCCATGCACATCTTTAAGAATGTTGGCAACTCATTATGGAGACATCTAATTGGTGATTGTGATACTCCGCTAGTAGAAATGATTTGAAAGATCAAAACATGATGCCCCAATTATGGCCACCACAAAATGGGAAAAAGTGCAAAAGTGCACCTTGGGTACTAAGCAAACAAGAGGAGAAGCAAGTCAAACAGGTGATATCTAGTATGAGAACACCCACAGGTTATGGGGCATCTTTGCGTAAGGCATTTACCAAAGACGGTGAGCTTAAAGGATTGAATACACACGATTGGCAAAATTTTACAAGTAAGTCTGTGATTTTCATTTTAGCATTTCATTTTATTTTATGTTGACGAATGTTGAAGTTGAAAGTGTGCCTCAACATCTACTGCATCTACAACTTGGTGATGATGAGTTGGAGGATATTGAACAAGATGTAATAGACGAGGCATCACTTGCAAGTTTGGCATTGTAACTGGTTTGAAGTTATATAATTTTATTTATCTATTTGCATTTAAAAGTTATGTACAACAATACTTTTCTCTCCATAGGCCGATTGGTCTCCGTGGACGATAAAAACAATTCTATTCTATTCTATATGAACGATTGCCAATTTCATATGTAGATAATAGTAAGTATTGATTCAAATATGCAATTCTAATGCTAAAATACATGAAATCTTATGACCTTAGATGTGACTATGGATTGACATAAATCTTGACAATAATGATGAGACAATATGTGACAATATGGGTGATATTAGTAGCAACAACTGTTATGGCATATACTATGGCCACAAAAATTGACAAAATTTTTGACACTAAAGGTGCTATTATATTTGATGCTAATAACACCACCTATAATGTCACTAGTTGGCGTTGACACTAATACCGATGCTACATGTGTAATAATAGGCAATACTATAATTGCTGCAAATAACAGCACTTATAACGTCACCAGTGGTACTGACATTAATGCTGATGTTATATGTGTAACAACTAGTGACGCTACAACTGATGCTACTAGCAACATATATAGTGTCATAACAAAACGAGTGGCACTATTGGTGACACAAAGGGTGATATTATTCCTGACACAAATTGCCTCACTTCTAGCGTCATCTTCGTCTAAATGTCATCAATAATGTCATAGTGTATATTTGCCAATGTTGTGGTGACGTTTTGCTGACACTAATTGACCTATGCTGGCGACGGTTGAGCACTCGAGCAGACTGAAAATACTCTAGATTTCGATGATATATATAGACAGTGACCTTATAAAGAGATCCCTCTAGGAAACGTCCCCACTCCTCGAAAGAATCCACTATCGCCAACAACTCCTTGTCATAAATGGGATAGTTGATTTCAGCAGCCTAAAACTTTCATGAGTGATAGGTGATTGGATGCAATTCATAGTCATCTCCCTCCTGTAACAGGATCCCACCAAGAGCAAAATCAGAAGCATCTGCTTCGACGACATATGGGCACAAAGGATCTGCATGAGCAAGAGCTGGCGCCGTGGTAAAAGCATGCTTCAGAGTAATGAAGGCAGATTCTGCTTCTACACTCCATTCAAATGGCACGTCCTTAACGGTCAGGCATGTCAAAGGAAGGGCAATCTCCGAATAATCCCGAATAAAACGCCGATAGAAATTGGCAAACCCAAGAGAACATTGTACGTCTCAAACGGATGAAGGTGTTTGCCACTCCAAAACAGTGTTGGCCTTTTCGGATCCATAGAGACTCCATGTGGAGTGATATGATAGCCAAGGAACTCCACATTATTCTGCTCGAACTGACACTTCTCAAATTTGGCATATAACCCATGCCCACGAAGCTTTGAGGACCCGTCGAACCGGAATGGTTCGACGAGAAGGAGGTGCCTCCTTATATATCTAAGCCAATGGTCAGGATCGCACCACCCCAATGGATGAGATCGCGCCAAGTGTCGCGCATGCATTTAGGTTCTAGAATATTATAGAACCTCCTGGAGATAGTCCCACATATAAGAAAGACGTGAGGCAATATCTCCAACATATATTGGTAGTGCACTTGACAAGGGTGTATCACTCGCATCTGGAAGGTTGCGGGTTCAAACCCTGTCTTGTGCAACTACCCTTTTGCATCCGTATGACGACCATTTTTTGTACATACGAGTATAATGTTCAGATGATCGCGAATACCGTATGGTCGCCGTCACCGCGGGAAGATGGGGAAGTAAAGAGTTTTATGTCAAAAACTAGGCGATGACAAAATGGAAACAAACCACGTGTTTGTAAAGGGCAATCCCTCGATGTGTCAACATCTTGTTTTTATTAACAGCAGACAGACACAACACATGGGAAGATTTGCACTCACCCGATATGTTTTTGAACTTTAATGGGGACACCCAATCCAGAGGCCTAACCATTAGTCCTTCACCATAGCCCTTGATTCTTCATTAAACATCATCCCTCCCCAAAAAAAAAAAAAAAAAACCCCGGAAATGCAGGCTTGGGGTGACGGATAGTGTGGGGATAGAGAAGTTACATTCATGAAACTTATTTATACATGATTATTTAGTGGAGTTTGATGGTATGCTTTGCTGTTGTTGGTGCTATATAATGAAATGTTAGCTATGCGGGCTTTATCCAAGTGTCATTTGAACGTGGGAAAAAACATAATGAATGTATGTTTAAATCTATGGAGCTTACTTTTAACTTAGTTACTTGATATTAGTAGAGATTATGATGATCTTGCTAATGAGCTTAAAGTTATATGCAATTTTCCTAGTTGTTGGACGGATTCATATTGTTTTCTGTGCTTGTGAAATTGAAATGGTTAAGAAGAGGTTTATATGATGTGTAAAGCATAATGAGTGAATTCCTTCCCTCTTTGTCACCGCAATGTGACATTGATACAAGTGTTAAGGCATGAATGGAAAGTTGCTTAGCACTTAAAACTAGTGCAAACTATACATATAGAGGCGTGATAGGGAAAGAGTGTGCAATTCCAATTACTTGATGCTACTGAAGATTATCATGATTGACGACAAGCTTAGTAGCAGGCGTGCTGGAGTACTTGCTTTTTCATGTGGTTTCGAATACCTCCTTTTGATGAAGAATAAGAACAACAATGTTGGTTTAGTATGCTTAATTTGAATGTGTATTTAGCAATGAGCATGTAATGCTTACCTCATATGCAATTGTTGCTACAATAGTAGTGTTTTGTTTGGCTGAAGTCCTCAGACGTGATTGGCGATACAATCGACAACTGTTTCCTGTCTCATGGAGTTTTGTCTCTTGTGTCATGTCATGGCATACGCCAAAGGCAAGTGGAATGTTCTCTTGAAGATGGCCTTGGGCGATGATGTCTATATTCAACCAAGGTTTGTTTGGACGTTGATGTGTTGGAGAGAGTTGACCATGATTTTTGTGCCTCAAATTCTACACCTTATTGTAGCATTAGAACAAGTATTACACGATATGCATGGATAAGTAGCATGAATAACAAGAGATATGCAAATTCTACAAAGAAAAAGCAAGATCGCTTAACAAGATCCCTAGATTTGTATGCACACAGACAATGAAGAAGATTTTCCAAAAATCTATAGGAGCTCTTGACAAAATTTGTAAAGTCAAGTTTTGTCAAAGGTAACAATATGCTATACCTTTGAAAACAAAGCTAAGTTGGTTTTGTTCATAGGGATAAACCTCCTCGTGAGATTCTCACGATCTCATAAAACTACCTAATCCTCTAGGATCTAGTGATAACAAAGATGAAAGTTTGGTTGACAAATACCATACCCATCCATCTCATGTGTATTGATATATTTTGAGCAAAGATAAAAAAAAACATGTTCTTCATCTTCCACTTGGCCAGATTTACAAATGTCACAAGTCCTCTCCCTCTTGAACCCTCTTCTTCCATAGTTCTCAGAAAAAAAAACATTTTCCTTATCTTCCACTTGGCTAGATTTACAAATGTCACAAGTCCTCTCCTCTTGTAACTGCTTCTTCCATAGCTGTGTAAAAATAACATGTTCCTCATCTTCCACCTAGCGGTTACAAATGTCACAAGTCCTCTCATCCCTGACCGCTTCTTTTTATTGCCTTATCTCTATAGTATGATCCCACTACAAGAGAATGCATGTTAAACGTCAGGAAAATCGTCAGGCACTCCAAGGTAGGTTTGTAAGTGCATAGTGACGATTATAATGATGAATAGAATGATGTATAGCCTGACAAATGGTTTCTGGCGCATATCCTGACGAGTACCCTGATGCAAAACCCTCTAACGACTCATCCGACGAAAAACGTAACACAAAGTCTGAGGATTACACGGACTAAATATCTGACGATAAGTCTGACTTAAAATCTGATGTCAATGCTGACATATGTCACTAGTTCCAAAATAAGTTTGGTTTTCTTATTTGAAGTTCTTTTATGTTTTCCGTGAATCATTCCCTCGAATTTGGAGCTTGGGCTTGTATGTTTTGTTTGAATCATTAGCACTTTAATGTCCTGCATGAAACACAGTATAACTTCTACATCAAGGAACTAATGAGAAGCACAAAATGTCACACATTTTTCCTTTTGAGGCCTTTACACTAAGTCCTTAGTAAGTATACACCCCTTAATTATATATAGACTTGATTTTTACCAATCGAAATGATTCAAAGTGCATTGGAAAGTGCATTGACGATCTATCATCACATCTATCGCTAGTTCTAGGAATAAGCAATAAGTGGTAGTATCTTGGTTATTGAATCTAATGATTAGCGTGGCACCTCAAATAAAGTGCACTTCAAATAAAATTTTGGGGTAAATTATTGGTTATTGAATCTAGTGATTAAGCATTGCACTTCCAACAAAGTGCACTTCAAATAAAATTCCGTGGTAAGTTCTAGGAATTAGCAATAAGCAATTATTGAATCTACTAGACAATGCGCTTCAAACAAATTTTCGGGGGTAAGTTCTGGGATTTAGCAATAAGAGCAATAAGTGACAATATCTTTGCTTCCTTATTTATAAAACTAACGTTCTTCTGATACTTTGAACCTATGCACTCATGTAATTGGAGCTAGCTCCATCTTCTTATCACTCGATACATTTGGCTCTTGAGATTTAGGGCTTGGTTAAGTGACTCATTTGGCTGATAATTAGGGAAATACCTTTTGTTTTATTATTTCTATTTTGTTACCAACATTTGTAATACATTTCCAACATAGAGCAATACATGCATCAAACTGAGAAATCGGATCTGAAGCTCCGCTCCTTTTCCATGTGCTAGTTGGAAACATCTTATATTTACATGTGGCATCTTTTCTAACAATTCATTTAAATTCCCTCTCCTTGCTTAAGGAACTCTTCAAAGCAAGGACCAGAGTCGCATTTAATATAAGGTGGTTAGGGGTAGGATCCAACAAAATCAGCGTTGGAATGGTGTGCATGTCATATGTCTAGATGGATGCTGCCACAAAATCAACGTTGAAGTGGTGTGCATGTCGTATGTCTAGTTGGATGCTGCCAATATGGCATGACATAAAAATTGCAATTTCTTCTGCTTTGTCGTCCCTTCGTGTTTAAGAAATTTTATTTGTAGAACAGATTTGTTATATCTCATTTGTTAAAACAACTCCTCTTGATTGTCTTTAAGATAGATAGATAGTACTTTTTACGAGGTGAAAGCCTGAGTTACAATATTTTTAGCCATGATTTTTAGTATTGGCTTGAGGTGGCATATTTCACAAGAGGGCCAATTTGAATGTGCTCAAGAAACACCAAACGACACTTAAACTGTTGGGATATTAGTGCGTTGATCTCAACTAGTTTACCTCCCTTAGAGTTCAATGAAATAGTTCTTTTATCACTAGGCATGGTGGGAAACTACAGTGCTTAGGGGCATGAACTTGATTTAGCGTTGTTCTCAGTCCAAACTTGTTATGTTAAGCATGAACTTGATTTAGCATTGTTCTCAGCCCAAACTTGTTATGTCGACGAAAGAAGCGGCTTCTTTTTTTATGCGAATCCGTTGCTTTGGAGTTTCAAGGTCGCAAGGCAATTTCCATCACCTGAAGCTCTCTGTTTTTTCTTTTTCTTTTGTTTTTACAGATAAGAGTGTGTGTGTGTATTTTTTTTAATAATAACATAAAGCACAAAGGGTCTCCACACTAGCACAAATAGAAAGCATTAGAGCCAATATTAGGCATTTCTATGATCATAGATGTGTGCACTTTGGGAAATTCCATTTTTGCATCACCATAAAGGTACAAAGACCCTACATAATTAGTTACTCAGTGTATCCTCTATGAGTCCCTAACATTTGGGGAAAGGTCCTCAATACTCATCCTTTGACATTTAAAATAGCTATAGAACCCTTCAATCTTGCCAGTTCTATCCAGTCCCTTATGGTAACTCATTGCCATCTTCCTGTAGTGGGACAAAGCCACTTAAAGCTACTTCCTTAATCCATATAAGCTACTTCCATATAGATTCTTTAGTTTCTTGATAGAGGTGCTTTGACCCCAGAGTAACAACGATGTTTCCATACAACCCAAAGGGTCACACTAACGAAGGGAAGCATCAATGTCCGAGATCAATACAACACCAGACCGTCCCCACAAGATGCCACGATATTCGTCAGAAATGCCATCCTTTCCTCTTGCTTTTATATCAAAGCTAAACCTATGCGCAACTATAGGACAAGACAACCACTACCTCCCAGATTATGTCCCTTTTAAGTGCCAACTCCCAAATTCACTTTTATACAGTCTATATCAATTTACAAGTATTTTTCTTTTCCAAATATGAGTTTTCTTGACAGATTCTGTATTTTTGTCTATCATGGCGCTAAAATAGATATTTGACATAAGGACATAAGCTGCACTACAGAGGGGATCTAGTTGCAAAATCGAATCAAAAATTTGCCTTCCAAGGTCAGCATTGCAGTGCACTCTGCAACCACTAAGCACAGTCATCCACAAGCAAGCATCTGACTCTGTGGCACCTTCAACTAACTGTTTGGCCTCTACAAAGTATCCTGCATGTGCTACTAGATCCAACAAGCAGGTGATGTGCAATATGGTTGGTTTTATACCATAAAATTCTATCATAGTTCTGAAGTACCAATACCCTTCATCCACAAGTCCAGCACGTCCAATTGCAGTAAGAAGGCCAAGGAATGAAGTACTATCAGGTGTCATGTTGTTATATTGCATAAGATTAAAACAATTTACAGAAAACAGGACTTCACCAGTCTGTGCATAGCCTGAGATCATAACACTCCATGACATATCTAGATTCGATAAACTATGGAATACCCTTTCTGCACTGTCTGTAGCTCCACATTTCACATACATATCAATGAGAGTGTTACCCAAAAGTGGCTCGTGTTCCAATCTCTCATAAAGGATCTGTGCATGTATGTATCTCCCTTCACCATAGCTTCTGCCTGCACAAGCCTTTAGAATGCTTAGAAATGTGACTTTGCTGGGCTTTATGCCTTCCTGTTGCATTCTATCATAGCATCCCATTGCCTGGAATGCTACATCATGCTGAGTATATGCTGCTATCATTGCATTCCATGATACAACACTTCGGTTCAGCAATTTCTCAAATGTGATACGTGCATCTTCCAAGCTACCACATTTTGCATACGCCAATAATAAGAGCGCTTATCAACATGATATCTGATTCTAATCCATTCTCAATGATCTGTTCATGAGCCCATCTACTTTGTGAAATGGTTCCTATATTTATGCATGATCTTAGGAGGTTAAAAAAATGAGGCTTTGCTTGGTTTTATGCCCTTGTGTTGCAAGCTTTGGAAACAATCTAGGGCAAGATATCCTTCCCCCCGAAGCGTATCCAGAGATCATCACATTCCATGGCACTACATCGAGAGTTGGCAATGCACCAAAGGTTCTGTATGCCTCTTCCAAGTTCCCACAGGTTGCATACACATTTATAAGCGAGCTCATCACAGTCACATCATGTTGAAACTTCGCTAAAATAATTTTTCGTGGATCCACCTGGTCCTTTCTGTGGTATTACATGTTTTCAGAATGCTCAGGAATGATATTTTGTCTGGTTTTACACCTTCCTGTTGCATATTCTCAAAGCATCCAAGAGCAAAAAGAATTTTCACCGTTATAAGCATATCCTGCAATCATCGCATTCCAGGAGACAACAGTTTGACTGGGCAACATGTTGAAAATTCTGCATGATTCATGCAAGCTCCCACATTTAGCATACATATCAATAAGTGTAGTCCCCACAGCAATGTCACATTCCAACCCAGTACCAATAATCATTTCATGGACATATCTGCTTATTTCAATGGACCCTATGCTCCCACAAGCTTTAGAAGTGCTTAGAAATGTCACCTTATCTGGTTGTATGCCATCATGTTTCATATCCTCAAAGCAATGTAAAGCAAGGCAGCTTTCACCATGCTCTGCATATGCTGCAACCATTGTACACCATGATACTACATTTCTCTTTGTCAATCTTTCAAAGACCCTACCAGCCTCTTTCCAGACTCCACACTTAGAATATGCATATACAAGAGTAGTCCCCACTGCAATGTTATATTGAATATCTGTCTGATATATGTCTGCATGAAGACGCCGACATTGTTCAATATGATCAATGTTCCTAAATGCTTTAAGGGCACTTAGAAAAGTGAAAACATCTGGTGTGTTAGCATTAAAATAAACTCGCTCATAAAGATGAAATACTATGTCAGCACTACCAAGCTTGGAATAGGCATCTATGATTGAATTCCAGGTATAATTGCTTGGCATTCCAACCTTCATAAATGCTTGGTTTGCTTCAACCAGATTGCCACAAGCGGAAAAGACACGAACTAGATGATCAGATAGAGAAGGGATTGAATTATGACCATTTTGAATAATTAAAGACTGCACACTTCTAGCCAGTTCCAAATCTTGCAATTTTGTGCACTCAGAAACCAAACGGTAGGCAAGATCTCTAGGTATTGGGATTCCATGCTGCTGTCTAAGTTGAGTGAATCTAAGAATCCCATATAACCCGACCCATCTGCTCTCATCTTGGATTTGAGGCGTAGAGTTAACTAAAGAGCTTAAATTAGTCATGAAATATTCTTGCTCTTGCAAGTCTACATACCTGGAAAGCTTGCTGAACCTATTTAACACTGTCTTCCTTCAGCAGGTACTCCAGGCGAGTGGGGGCCTTTTTGTATACATAATCAGACCAATGGTTCTGCTGAGCGCAAACAACTTGCCAAGAAAAGAGATTTTTGCTGCAGGGCATTCCGCAAAGGTATTTGAAACGCATATAAGCAAGGTTGGAATTGAAATACCGTGGAATCATCGAGACCTCGAATCATATAAAAGGAGAGAATATATTCTACATCAAGTAAATTTGTCCAAAATTAAGTCCTTAGGGATATCTGATAAAATTGGAAACAAAAAAGGGTGTGTCCGTCAATGACAAGCTATAATGTGTGTTTGCCTACAAAAGTTAAGACATGGTTTTTAGCACACCAGCCCAACCAAGCATACAACCTTTCTTGCAATTCTAGCTTATCCACGTGTCAATTCCATGTCATCAAAATCCAATGTGGCTAATTCTACACTTTTAGATCTCCACTTTTCCGCCATGGAAATTAGATAAAGCCACAAAAATGACGCGGAGATTTCGTTCGTCATAAATGTATGTGCCGTTTAGGTATTTTTCGGTTGCCCCTAGGGGGGCAAACCCTCATTTATGTGGGTATGTGGGCATATCCAGGTATATGCCTAAGATATGCCTAGCATATCTTGGTGACTACTCAAACCGGTCACACTCAGAACTCTCTATCATCCAAATTCCATTCCTTCAAGTGGCGCATATGGCGCTAAATGAATCGACCCCTTCTTCTTCTTCCAAGCATTATTTAGTAGATTGGCTATGGCGCCCGCTTGGCTTGGCCTGGGATCGGGAAGGAGGAGCCCCCGTGATTCAAATTTCCAACACACATCCGCAATTGATGAAATGCTCATATCAAAATATCACTTTCGGCAGCTTCATTTCCCGGAATATGCTCCTCGGGCTCGCCCGTTGCAATCGATTTTTGTAGGTGGGCTATTTTTCTTGTTTGCTCTTGTTTTCTTTTGCTATACTATAAACCTTGTAAGCGGGTTCCTAATTTAACTTGAGCTATTGCTAAAAAGGGAATTTCTTCTCTGCTTTTCTATGGCTTTTCTTACAAAAATCTTTAACACCAAGATCGGAAAATAACATCATTTTCTCAAACCAAATTGTCGACCGATTTTAAAGTCTTGGTTCTTAATTTTTTTCTTTATAACATGCAGAAGTAGGTGACATGTGCTTATGGTGGAAACGGCAAACCGATTATGCATCTGCCCAATTGATATCACCGCTAGAGTTCGTGACAAAAAGGTGATTGTTTGTGAACCCCATTTTACCCCGATAAGAGTTGTGCCATATTGCCTTGTCATGCGGATAAATTGAATATGGTATCCACTTAGCATGATATATTGTCTCTACCCTTACCCCATTGCCTTCTTCGTTGAGATGAACACGGATAGTTGTATTAGGAGGAAATGGATTTGTGGGTTCACATTTTGCAAAGCCGCAGCTTGCAGAGGGAATTGAGGTTGTTAGCCTAAAATGGTAAGCTTTTAATACAAAGCTCCAAGTGATGGTTCAGGTTTTCTATAAGATTACTACTGGATTACTTGTATAAAAAATGCAAAAGGAACAAATGCTTGGACATACCAACCTAGAGAGCTTGATTTATAATACCATGGATTTACTAGCATCCTATGTACATTCCTAACCATGCAAAGGACATGAATGATCTTGCCTTTTTAGGTCGTGGAATCTATCATTGCACTTTAAGAAGAATTAATGCATCCTTTCTCATGCATTTTGTTGTCTTGTTACAGCTTACACAAGCCTTGCCTAACAAGGGTGTCAATTATTATGTATTAGTTGTCTTCCTTTTTGAATAATATTGGTTGTGCTAATAACTGGATCTAATCAAGCACGAACCGGGAGACCCTCTTATGATGACTCATGGGTTGAACAAGTATTATGGGTTCCGTGCATGCTCATCTATGATCTCTAGTTAATGAGGGAAGAAAAGATTGTCTTCTCTTTTCATTTTGGCTCATTTGTGAATGGAGATATTTACCCGATCTTCGGTTTGTATATGCAGGAATGTGTTCTATGCAGATTGGGATGGATTATGAATGGTGCAACTGGCCGCGTTTTTGCAATTGGTGGGTTTGGAACAAATGAGAAGATGGAAAAAATTAATGGGGAGGCCAACAATCACCATTCATCCCACTTTGTCGCCAATCTTCCAACCCCCCTATCGTAATGTGGCCGCCACGCTTTTCAAAAGTTCAAACACATTTTCACCGAGCTACGAGATCTTCTGGGAATCAACAAAGCCTTGGGGAACTCACCATTCCTACCAAATCGGATGCTTGCCCAAAGATAGTAACGATGCGATGCCACCAACCCCAATTACCAGTGATCGCGTCAAGGCGGAAATTGACAAACTCCTTGCTGCAGTTTGATCTATGAGGTCAAACATTCAATGGGTGAGCCCCATCGCCATTGCACTCAAACACAATGGTAAGATCCGCGTTTGCGTGACTACCGAAAAACTCAATCAGGCCACTCTGAAGGTGATCATTTTCCACTTCCTTCACGCACTGTGTTCTGGAAGAGGTCACCGGACATGAGATGTACTCCTTCATGGATGGTTTTTCTCGCTACAATCGATATCTCAATCAAAGAATCTGATCAACTCAAGACTACTTTCACCACCCCCGGGGCACTTTTGCCCGCAAGGTGGTTCCTTTTGGCTTATCAAACTCTCCATCCACGTTTCAACATCATGCTCTCGCCATGATTTTATGAAGGAAAATCCTTCTTACAAATTTTTCAAGATGACTTCTCTTCGCCTACAGCTTCCATGGCTGACCATTTGGATAAATTGGAACTCGTCTTTCGAAATGTGATGAGTCCCATTAGTCTCAATCCAAGAAATGCACCTTTTGTGTCACCTCAGTGTTCTCCTTAGGACACGCTTATCAAGAAAAAGCGTATCACCACGCATCCTCGCCAAAATCGGGCTTGTGTGCTCAAAGCTCAAGCACTACCCAATATCAAGGAGACACGCCTCTTTCCCGGTAAGGTCAATTATTACTCCACCTTCATTCCCGGACTAGCGTACCATTGCGCATCCCATTCATAAACTTCGGGATGAATCCACCGGGTTGGAATTCCCAAAGGATGTCGCTTCCAACAAATGAAGCTTTTGCTTACTCAGCCCCCTGCTTGTTCCTCCTCAATGGGACAAGCCCTTTCATGTTCATGTCGATGTCTGGCGTTTGCTATTGAGAGCTTTCTTTCTCAAGAATATGATGCGACACCGACAAACCAAACCGATACGCCAAAATTTAAAACTCACTCAATGAGCGCAACTATTCTTTCGCCACAGAGCGAAGCTTTGGGTCTCATTTTCAGGTCCAACGCCCGCCACTACCTTTGGGCAGTCCGATCAAATTCTTTGTTGACCACCAAGCACTCCTTTATTTGATCAACAAATCCACTTTTCCACGGGCCGCATTGCTCGTTGGGTCCTTCTTCTCCAAGAATTTGCCCCTTTTGAAATTGTTCACAAGGCCGCAAATCTCATGTTGTCCCTCGGATTATCTTTCACGATCCACACACGATGATCCTCCATCGGAATCTCGTGACGCCTTTCCCCGACGCTCAACTCTTTTTAGTCACGGCAACACCACATTGGTTCCATGACTTTCGCCAGTATTCCTCCTCACAGGCGCTTCCACCGAGGACATGACGCCTTTCATGCCAAACGACAATCCCGTCGCCATCAATTTCTCAAGGACGTCCGGTGACTACACCATGGTTGCGGTGACATCTTTACAAAAGGGTAAGGATACCATCCTTCGACGCCGTGGTTCTCGCCTCATGAAGTTCCGTGATATTGTCCGAGAAGCTCATCAAGGGCTAGGTGGTGGTCATTTTCATGGTGACACCACGCACGCAAAAACCTTCTAACCGGGTATTTTTGGCCCACGCTTCAAAGACGCCACCACGCCCGCACGCAGATGCTTGCTGCCAGGTGGGACGCGGCCCACGCCCGCGGACGCTTTTCCCTTGACGCCGCCGCCACGCCACTTCCCTTCAAAGAAATGGGGAATGGATTTTGTGGGACCCATCGATCCCCCGCTACAGACACCCGCGTCTTCGCTACATTCGTTCTCACCGACACGCTTACTAAATGGGCTAAGCTTTATGACTTCCGCATAACACCGCGCGTCAAGCGGTCCTCTATCAACAAATTATCACGCTGATTTGGCTGCCCCACCTGAGCTGGTCAAGATCGTGGTGTCCATTTTATCAATCATACCATCAAGGAGCCGACGGATTATCTCCGATACATCATCACAAGAGCACACCTTACTATCCTCAAGGCAATGGTTTGGCGCGAAAGCACCAACAAAACTCGGGTCACAATTTCAAGAAAATTTGTGAAGCTTCTCGCATCGACCGCAAAACAAGCTTCCTATCGTTTTTGGGCTTACAATACTTGTTTCAAAATAGCTACAGTCACACTCCCTTCAAATTGGTTTATGGTCAAGAAGCTCTCATGCCGCTTTGAATACATCCTTCCAACACTCTGCCAACCGGGCACGCCCATAATCCGCCGGCCGCGACTCAAAGAAAGGGTCTATCAATTGGAACAGTTGGATGAACTTCAAGGATGCTTATATTCGTGTTCTTCATGGACAACGGTTGCAAAAATCTCTACATGACAAACGCTCAAGACAAAAAACATTCAAAGAAGGAGATTTGGTTCTTCTTTATGATTCTCGGTACAAAAAATTTTCCTGGTAAGCTTAAGTTTCGGCGGCTTTTGGCCCTTATCAAATTGTTCAAGTGGTTCAACCCAGCTTTTCCAAATAAATTGAAGTTAGATGGAACTCCATTACCTACACCGGTTAATGGCTTTCACCTCAAAACATTTCATACCACAAAGAAGTGAAAATCAACAAACATACAGCTCAAGATGCAAACACAAATGATAGTGACTAAAAACGGGCGATATTATATTATAGGTGGAAATTTTACAAAATGTGGGCACACGACCATGGGCACCGCCTCTATATACAAAACGGCCGAGCCCTATCTACTAAAAACCTAAGAAAAACCCTCTACTCCCAAGGTTCCTGAGCAGAGGTGATGAGAGGAGGTGGTAGAGGTTTTGCTCAGGTCCCAAATAAGGTGCAGAACCACCTCCATCCCGCTGGTCTTAGGATCTGGATGTTCAGCCATCCCAAGACACCAGCCATCCATTCTCAGTGCCACGATTGTGGCAACGCCAGAGGTCCGCATAATCCATCTTGCGGTAATCCATTCCCGACAGTTAGTGGGCATAGTGCGCCTGCTCAAACCAAATTAGCAGCCCATGCCGAGCGCCATCGGATGTCTTCGCCCACCCCGCCTCGCCTTATATAGCCAACCGAGGAACTCCTTGTCGACGTGGACCAATAAAAACTCGCCAACGTGTTTGCAATGCAAGGTCGTTTCTAAACCGAGAATCTTTTTCTCCCGCCGCAGATATCTCGCCATGGTACCTCCGACATTCTGCTTTAATGATATCCCACTTCGAAGTTGCCAACATTAAATGCCATTGCTTCTTTTCATACCCGCAAACATTAATATGTGTTCTTTGGCCACCAATCATCCGATCATTCTCTCACGTCTCATCTCCACCGTTCATTGCTTCTCCCTTTGTTGTTTGGGGACTTAGCCAAAATTTTTGCCTCTCCATCGCCTCCTTGGCATCTTTCGACATCTGGCACCATCCATGGTCGCTGGTTCGCCCTCATCATACCCCTTCGCCTCCATTTGCGCGCCCTAAACCTTTTCGACACTCTGCGCCTTCGTCCTCCGTTCTTTGCCTTCGTCCTCCGCCTTTGAATCACTGTTCTTTTCCGCCAATCTTTGCCATGGCTGCACCAAAATTTTCTACACTTCAAGCTACTGCTCCCAGGGAACCAGCTCTTTTCGAGTCTGTATCTTTCTTGACGCCCACTTTCCGTGAAGCCCTTGTTGGCCCGAATCGTGAAGTCGCAGAACGCCAGAAACTTTACGAATTCTCTCAAATGGAACTTCCGGCTCCAAATCCTGACCAGTTGAAGCAGTTCATCGCTAACATCGTCAACAGCCCGCATGGATACACCACAGTGGTCGATGGCACCACCATTTCGCTGACTCAACACCTGATTTCAGAGGTATTCCATATTCCTTTGCAAACCCCTTGTTTATCTTGGTCCGCCCATGGCAGGGATCTAGATGTCACTGAGTTTGGTGCACCTCCTTATCACGCCAATGTGCATCGCCTGACAAATATAGACAAACCCCATGAAACTTTTGTTAAGTTTCTGTGGCGAAAGTTCCTTGGGTATTCTATCAAGAACACCCATATCAATAAGCCTTTCTATAATATTGTGCTCACTGCTACGCACTCCAACCACCACATTGATTGGCCCCAATTGTCGTTTCTATCTGCCTTCTCCAAGAAGTGGACCGCCTTCGGCTGCCACTTTTATTTCCCAAGTTTCGTGGGAGGCCACCTTCAAGCCATTATCCGTCATTACTTCCTCCCACACCTCCTCCTTCTCATGATTCCACCTCAGTCCCTTCCTCGACTCACTTGTCGGCACTTCACGCCCGCCTTCCTCCCCGGGTCATGTCAAAATTCCGCACTTACATGTCACCGCTCTCCCTCCGCCATGTATCCAAGCATTCCGGGCCACACCATGTCTCACAAACATCGCGAAACCGGTAACCGGTTGCTCCACCACCACAAAGACACCTCACACCGTTGTATCAAGATCGCCAGGATGCCAAGCCGCCGTTCTAAAGTTACAAGAATCCCAAGAAGCTCTTATGAATGGGGTTCACACGTCCCCGACTTCGGGGATGCGTTCACACGTGGACCTTCAAGTCGCGAATCGACAAGTTCAAACTTTGAAGCCCAACTTCAAGAAAAGCACGGGCTTTTACAGCCCGCCAAGATAGATCTCAAAAGTGCATGTGTGGATCGCACCAGCCTACTTGCATCAACAGCTCACTAATCCGAAATTGTGACTTATTGAGCAAAACAAGTCCAAAGACACCCCTCCGGTGACAAGGAGAAAGATATTGCTAAGCTCGCCTTTGTAATTCGGAAGCCAGGACAATTACAAAGACTCAAGTTCAACACCTTACGTAGCGCGGATGCCAAATTGCCTCTTTGACTGCCGCTTCCACGCAGACTTCTCACCACGCCCCTCCAAGATCGCCACGGAGGTTCAAACGTAAACTTCTTTGATGACGCTGAGATTGCCGCGGCTTCACTCAATGCTCCCCGGGCAATCCTCCCCACAGGTTAACACTTCGAAAATGGGTCCGCGACCAGTCCACGCCTTCTGAAAAAGGACCACGTGATCCGCGGACTAACAACAGCTACAGCATGCTATTCAGGCCACATGAGGCTCGACCAAACTGACGGGCTATATCACCATCGTTAGCAACCTGCCTGTTGATTTCCCGCCTTCCTCGCTATCTCGATTATGTGGTTGCCCGCCGCCACCTCTTTCTTCTGAAGTGGCATGGGGCTGATGGTCCCGTGGATATTCCATCGCGACCGCAGATTTTCTTCACGGCCGTAACTTCTATTGAAGACAAAGGTGTCTCGCCAGGCCTTTTTAGTCTTTGATCTCATTCATCGCTAAGATCCGGATTTCATCACCTTCAGAGTTGTTCAGCCCATGGCTTACATTTTTCATGATTTCTATCCGAAAGTATACAGTGAGAGATTTCGGATGGGCCACCATTAACTATCGGTGACCCCACCCTTCAATGGTTGCTTGGGGATAACAACCCCCTACCGGCTGATCATGCTCAAACACACGCCTTCATCAAGAGTACATGCCCGAAGCTTGCACATCATTTACCTCTCCGCAAGCGGAAGTGCTGCAACAAATAAGGAAGTATCCGACATCCCGAGGATCTTCCCCTATGCACAAATTTATATGCAACACCTTGCCGGGTTAATCAATCAATTACGCTCTTCCCTGATAGCAAGACAGCCCCTACAGATCGATAGCCCCCTCACAACTCTCAACTCTCCTGCCGCCCTGATCGCTTGGTAAAGCTCTTGATCCGCCCCTTGTCTGCTGAATTCGAGCAAGCTCAAGAACCCACCACATGGGCATGGTTCCTCCCTATGCTTCCCCGGGTGCCGTGTTCCCGACTGACATGCCTCCCCTTTTGGACAAAGGTCATGGATGGCCATGCCCGGATGGATTCCACCTCGATCTCGACGGATCCTCCGGGATCCCCGCTTTGTTCGGCCGGGCCCCATTGGGAGGAGGGTGCCACTCTTGATAACACCACACGAATTGATCTATATTGCTAATGAGCGTATTGGCAACGCGCACGATGCGCTACATGGTCTTGACACCTTCTCGCACGCCGCCACCTCACCGTGATCCTTCCAGTCCCACCTTCAAGCTGTGTTTTTGTGCCGCTTAAAATGCATCTTGCTCAGCTCCTAAATCGGCAATATTCCCATTTTTTTTATCGCAAATCCGAATGCCCAAGATCGCCTTCGGCCTCCGCACCTACCGCCATGGAATGTCGGGCTATTTCTTCCGACGCCTATGCCGCCCTTTGAAGACATGGTGCGATTTTGTTTTCTCATTGATGCAGATCCTCGCCTTGGCCTCAACACTCCTCCCGCTTCTTCAAACACGCCAGATCTCATTGGCCAGTACCATAATGGTGCCTGGCCCTCATTCCCTTCTGAGGGAACGGATGGCTTCCCGCCGTAAACACTTCCTCCTTTCTTCACTCGAGTGTCGTTTGGTGGGGAGTGTTAGTCCCGCCTCCCCGGCATAGACTATTCATGCATACTACCCACCCAGGTCAAGTTCAAGGATCCACAGATGTGCATCGGCCGGGCTGTCTAAGGCCCAAAGAAGACTGTTACAGACACGCACGCAAAGCCTGGCCACAACAAGAGGCGCCGCGACAAGTGACGGCCCCCACCGGGCCTCCAGGCCAACAATGAGATTCTAGGCACTTCAAGAGGCACCGCCAACATTCCTCAAATCAGCCTCCTTCCAGAGCCCAAGACCAGATCGGGCCAGTGTCTATATTGGGCCAAAGGCCATTGTACTATATATATGAGTAGAGCTAGCACATGAGTTTTAGACGAGTTTTGAGTCTTGTCTCTTTTCAGTCTTCTCTCGATTTCGAGAGCTCATGTATGTTCATCATTGATATCAAGGAAGCTTATCATTTTCCTCTCATTGTTCTCTTTGTTCTTTTTTTCTTCTTCTTGTTCTCTTCTTGCAAATCCCAAGTGACATAGTCCCCCCCGGATTCTCCCCGTTAGATCCACGGTCCTCACAGGGTCAAGTTTTCCAGAGTTCCCAACCCGCACCCCAAACAATTGGCGTGCAGGTCGACACTACGTTGGTACCATTTTAATTATTAATAAAATTTTGGTTATATGGTGACCACCCCACCTATCTACATGAATGCATGGCTAATCTCCGCCAGAGGAAGAGGATGCTTCTTCCATCGCGGGCATGGAGACAGCCTATAATGCCTATATGCCGCCATGCCTACACCTTTAGTTGCCCAACGGAGGATAGGTCCTTCCCCAGATATGGGGCGGAAGGACGATTCCTCCTATCAATGCATATATGGGGCTAGAGGTGCTTTTCCTATCAATGCATTCCCTAATGACCTCTTATTCTTCGAGGTCGCCTACTGCGGGGACTAAGTAGACTTTTAATCTACCTTCCACTCATCCAAGCGAACCGCTGGCCATGCCTACATTGACATTACACCACGCCCCAGAGATCACCGTAGTGGTCCCATCATCGGTAAATATGCATGCAACCCATACCGGGTATAGGTTGCATGAGATTAATCTTAACTACACATGAAACTAGTCTAAACACAAATCAACATGCCCTGAGCCGATTTTTTGCCGCTCCTTTAATGCATGTGATTAACATAATTACCCTAAGGTAATATTTATGAATTAACATTATCATAGTATTTGATACAATTACTCCGATAGTACAATTATATTTACCTAAGCTTTGCAATATTTAATGACTTTTTAGATCGCAATTATTTAAACAATAACCCCGATTTAGACCTATTGTATCATAGACAAGGTTTTAATTATCATACACAAGAATTAGATGTGTTTTATTCTCTTCCTTGGGTCCTCAGATACCCTTTGAAGTATATCCCTAAGATGCACTTAAGTATATCTTAATTCTATTTTCTATTATAAGGACCCGAGGTCATATAACTATCCTTGAAGGAATTGCATCCTTGGGAAGGATTAATTAACATGCTACCTCACATTATCGCTGTTAGTAAACTTATTTCCTATGATACATATACGTGATAGCAAATTCTATGCAGCTTATTAGGATCTATATTTAACTTCAACAAGACACATTAAAGCTTATGATACATGCACACACCTTACCTAAGGCTAGAGCGATCCACCCATTGAGCCATTGGCTTAGTAATTTTGGAGATGATTTGGTCGCTGCATTGTTCCCATAGTTTTGCTCCACTTCATTGGTGTAGTTAGCTACTACGCCGCCTCAAGACGCTGAAGGCCTCCCGAGCACTATCTATCTTACGCCTATTCGCTCGCCATTGCTCTGAGTAAACTCTATTCTACGGCTGCCCAATTCGGATGCAAGTACGCTCAATCATAAGATTGAGCCCTCCCACTTTCTTCGAAAAAGAAAATGGTCTCATTCTTCAATGACGCTTGTACACAACGCCATATCTATTCTCTCCCAAAGAGGTTATACGCTTTTACTTAGCGATTAATTTACTAGCCTTAGCTGATATATATATATAAACCATCTAAGATGGATGCACATATTATGTTATCATTTTTTTCAATATAGTTACGGTTACCTACTTAGTTAGAATGATTCTAAACCACAAGGTTTTGTCATCATGACAATTCCTTTGTCTCAAAAAGACTATTTGATTACTATAATTTTATTTTAGATGTACCTTTACATGTATTATTCTTTTATATTCTAGAGATTCCCCCTTTCTTAGCTATTTAAACTCTTGGAATATTCCTACCAATCTAATTGATGTCATCGTAAAAGTTGGCTGGACTTGTTAGATTACTTTTTCTTTCTGTTGATTATTCTTTTGAGGTGCTAGATTTATACATGGTCAACAATTATCCTAGTAATGATTCCTTCTTAGCGAGGAGATCAATCTCACCAAGTGGTTTCAATACGCTGGATGATTGTTAACAATCGTATAATTTTTAGTCACCCTATGCGCTTCATTCCCAATCCTTGACGCTTTTAGCCCAATATTGGGGCAATCCTTTCAACGAGAATATCCGGAAATGCCTTCTAATCCCAATATGGATGTTACCGCCCATACATTTAACCTACTAGGCCCCATGGCCTTAGATCCTCGAGCTTGCTAGAAGCTCATCCACTCGCTTTTGCTTGAAGTAGCAAGGTGACGCTTTTACGAGTCGCCGATACTTCAGCCTCCTTGACGGCCGCCCTCTTTGATGTAGAGGCCGGAGGCTTTGATGGCGAAGTTGATCACTTGAAATCTTCCATGCCGCTTTGTCAAAGCCCGGCGGTGGCGCCGCTGAAAAAGATCTTTCATCTTGAACTCTTTGTCTTGGCGCCTAACGACTCAGATCCGATATTGCTTCTTCGACCCATCGATGTCTCATACGCCGAGTCCTCTTGTCGCTATCGTTTGCCCTAAGAGTGTTGAGGATGTTGATTGCTTCACCCCTCGCACTTGCCCCGACATCTCTTCCTTTGATCTCGTTACGCTATGGGAGGGAAGGAATAACAAGGGAACTATACATGCAAAACATATAGCTTACATAATTACAATTACTACTAGAGCTATTAGGTCCCCCTTGTGCCTCCCTTCGAAGTTGCACACCTACTCCTTTGGCGATGTCATCTGTTTCTCCCTTGTGCAATGGTGTTGATGATCTATATCCTCCTATTTGTACGCCAGCCATCCTCCGGTAACTTGTTGATATACTTGGGCCCTCCGATGTTTGTCGGCTATGGCACAACACGCTTTGCATCACATTCTAACTAAAGGTGTAAAGGTCGCTGATGCTTCGACATTTCTGGTTCCCGCTTCGATCCTGTTCTCAAGCGTAATTGTTCCCCTTCATGATACTTTGAAGCTATTTGAAGGCGCCTCTTGAGGTCGTATGGCGCTGATTCCTTTGGCTATACTCCTCCGAGTTGTTCTCTTCCTCGCAATTGTTCTTTGAATCGCCCATCCTTGGGCTCACCAAGTCCATGAAGTCCACGCAAGTCATCGGCCCCTCTCCTAGTTGCTTCTCCATCGAAGCTTCCAAACTTCCTTGTTTGCTCCCGATCACATGGCTTTGACGCTTGTCACGCTCCACGCTGCTATGCCGCCTTCTTGTCTTGAGGTACCTTCCGGGCTTTGATTGTGCTCGCCGGCTTTGATCCTCTTGTTGCCTCTAGGGGAGCTCGTGGAAGAAGTCGGTTGCTAGCACTTCTCCGCCAGCCCTCGACCTTTGTCCCTCTATGCATGTCGGTCTCTCCGGGTAGTAAAGCATCACGCTCTCCTCCCTCGCCGGGCTATGTTGTTCCGGATGATGGATCCTTATACCGCTGCAGCCTTTGAGCCTTGAGTTGAAAAAGTACCTGCCTTTAGATATACTCTTGTCGCTGAATAGCCCGGCTATTGTCTTGAACTCTTTTGCCAAGGCGCTTTTAGTTGCTATCCTTGTCGCTAAGGTGTCGAATGCTTCGCCTTTGGGCGCTTGATGTCCCACATGCTCCGAGGTATGATCGGGCTTTTCTTCTAATTACCGGTAGGAGTACCGACGCCATCACCTAGTTGTTGAAGGCATATCTCCTCGTCGCAGGTTTTCGATGTGCCTCTCCATCTAATACACGCGTCATAGCGATCACTCTATATTACCACAAGGTGGAATTATGGTCGCCGAGATGTTGCCTTCTTAGTTGGCTCGCTGATGTCGGGTCATTCCTCCTTCTATTGTTGAGGCCACTCGTGTCATGATGTAGTGTTGCGCCCCGACGATGTCCCCGTGCAAACATGATCTTGACATGACCGTGTCGCCTCCCGGACGAGTGGTCTTCTACTTGAGGGCACTTCCTGAAGTGTTTGGAGTCGGCGGTTTGCTTGGGCTCGGGTCGCTTTCTCCCTCGTACTTGCTCTTCCATTTTGATCTTGGGTTATAGTTGTGCTTCCTTGCTTCCTCATTTGGTAGTCGGCGAAGGAGCTTCCTGATCTAAGCGCTTAAATCAGAAAACATGACTTTAAACTCATGTTTCTCCACTATATCCGTGGAGCACCGTAGATATACAATAGACATATACGATTTACATTGGGATTTTAATTCATCCACTTTTTCAAAACAACTACTAATATCTACTTAAATGTTTATACTCCTTTAGGGTTTCCCTCCTCCTAAAGTGTTTGATTCTTCGGTTTTGCTGCCTCTTCTTCGCTTCCGTTGACTCAGATTCCTTTGACATGCCGCTACTATTGTTGAGCTTCATGTCTGATCCGAGCTCGCCATGCCAAGCTGGGAGTGTTCATCCGATGTGATCCCTTTGAAAAAGATGCTCCTCCTAATGTGTATGTTCGTCGTGGAGGAATGCGGGTGACCGCCAACGCCCCTACATGCCGTGTCGCTGCAAGGTTGCCGGCGTGCGGTCGCTGATCGCTTGAGTAGGGATCACCTCGTCAAGGGCATTCTTGAATGTCTTCGGCTCAGATCGATCGGGTCGGTAGGCGTGCATTGTCATTCCTCCGCAGTTGAATTTCCGAAAGCGACTCATGTTGCTTGGGCTTTGTTTCATTCCGAGGTGCCTCTCCTATGCCTAGAAGTGTCGCCATCTCCATTGCACCTACCATAGCTCCTTTCGGTCGCCTTTGGCATGATTTGTACCGCTGCTAGGTCGCTCTCCGGCCCTTTGGGTCCTATCCATTCGAAGTCTCGCGACTCCTTTGGCCGACGCCAAAAGTCGCCCTTCCTTTGGTTTCTAGGTGTTTCGATCCGAATTTTGTTCGAAAGGTAATATTCTCCTCCTTGATCTTACCCCTAATGCCGATATAGACCTTCAAGCCGGAGATGTTCCTTCCGGGGTATGCGCCTCCTCCCCTCATGGTCTCCTACTTTTTGGAACCGATGAAAGTTCTCCCCTAGTGCAAGGGAGTTGGAAGCTCGCCCCCGGGTCAGCCTTAGGTGCTTGTGGTTGCCTAGCTTGGTCGCCCTTTTGTTGGCATTGCCCCGACATTCGCTTTGAGCCGCCGGCCGCAAGGTCATGGTGGTCTTCTCCTGCCCTATACGCCCCGTGTTGCCATGACTTCTCTCCTCGACGGAATATTATGCCCTCTCGCCCTAGCTCGTGATGCTAACGCTGCATCGATGTCTAACGCCTTCCCGCGACTCAGATTTTGCTGCCTTTGCTTTCTTCCATTTGAAACCATGTGCGCCGAAGTTGGTGAAGGCGCCGAGATCCTCTTTTCGATGTGAGCTCGTGGACGTGGTAGCCGGAGGTTGACATCTAGAAAATTCTTGATGCCGCTTGGTTACCAAAGATTCTTCCCGCTTGATGAAGATTGATGATAGGCCGCTCTACTCGGCCCCGCTCTACTCGCTTGTCGGGCTTGAGGTGTTTGTCGCTGTGCTTTCCTCTCTGGGTCCCGCTTTTTTCGGTCTCCTCTCCCTTATCCGTCTGCACATTGGCTGGGACCTTGATGTCTTCAAGAAGTTGCGCCTCTAGCTCTTCCTCGGGCTCGCCCCTCAGATTTCAAAGCAATGCTCGATATTCTAGAGTCTAAGGGTCTACTTGAAGGGCTCTCCTACAACATTTTGGGCTCTATAAGCAAGCAAGATGGGTCGAAAGCAGCATTATCGAGACATATCTATAATCTACAAGTCTATGGACATTAGGACGTGTGGTATGGCATGAAATGAGGGTTGTTTTGCAAAACCTCCATGATGTTTGAGGCATACTCTAAGGTCCTAGCAAAGTTGGTTTGGGGAAGTCCAATCTCTACACATGGAGTGACTTGGGCAGCTCTAGACTCTAGCTCCTTCTAGGTATCCTGGCAATAGGGAGTGTCAATGTGGGGCTATATAAGTCAAACTCTATTAGAAGGACACAGAATTAGGTCAAGGTTTATGCCTTTGGCTCGAGCAGAGGTGATGTACAAACAGTTGGACTTGGGTTGCTATGCTGAGGTCTAAATGACTATAACAAAGGGGTGTTCTTGAGAACTTCTATCTAGGAGCAAGGCATCAGCTTCGAGCCGAGAGCAATACTTGCGAGGTACTAATGGGGTATGCTTCTATTTACAAACAAACCACAGTTTGGAAAAACAATTCAAGGGTTTGAGCAATTTTGGTCATTTTGAGCTGGAATTTGATATTTCTAGCTAATTTGAGGTCATAAATGGATTCTAGGCTATCTAACGGGGTCCTATTGCAACAAATTTCAGCGATTTGGAGCTCAGAGCTCAAGTTATGGAGGTTCAAAGTTTGAGGTTCACACATTGCTCGCACCAATAATGAACTTTTCATTTTCTTTCTCCGGCGCGACGCGGTGAGACATTGGCTCTAAATGGGTTAAACTTGTCCTATTTGGGTGATATAAGGGTCTAATTACGCTAGATTCGGCCGAGGTAGGCGCGCACTGACCCCTTTATTTGGTCGATTTGGAGCAGCTTTTTGGGCACTTTTAGGGCATGGTTCACAAGATGGTCTCACATCGCTGCTGCACCAATAATGAACTTTTCATTTTCGGTCCTGGCGCGACGTGTGAGACATCCTCTCGAATTGGCCTAGGATGTCTCTGCTTTTGACTAAAACAAAAGCTAAAACTTACTAACTCAACTTAATTAAGTAACTTTATACACTTATAATTTACTCTAAAACACTTTATATTAAACAAAATTTTATCATTTACTTAAATTAATAAGGCTCTCCTTTGATATGATCAAGCTAAGGGCATATCTTTCTTCATTAGAGTTACTTCTTGGCGTAATGTGCGGTCCAAGAGTCTTCAAAATGTTGGACTAGCTTCTCGCTTTCGCCGCTTGAACCTTGGCCTCCCGCCTCGTCAGCCCTCTCCTCTTCTTTGTTTCCTTCGGCCTCCTTGGCCTCTGGATGTTTCACTTTTGTCGAGGAAGTCGAGCGGTCTGTTTGGTGTGCACCATGTCGATCGGAGTCTTGGTGTCTATCAAGATGCTGTCTCTATCTAGCTTAAGGGTCTTGGTTCTAAGTCTAAGGCTTGGCCATTAATATTATCTAACATTATTAAAGCTTAAATCTAATTAAGAACTAGTAATGGGTGCCCGGCATTGCCGGGCATAAGTACGGGTCTATTCTAGGCAATGATGACTTATGGGTCTATTCTAGGCAATGATGAAGTTGCATATACCTACAATACATATAGCAAATCTTGATGCTAGGTGTTTTGAATTGTTCTCAATATGGCAATGATTGTATTGTATTCAATTTTATCAATTTACACATGGCAACTACATTGGTGGTGGTTAGGGATGGAAGAGCATTACATGGATTGCAAAGGACATTTGATATAGATTTGAAATGACAACATCATTTAGGAAGACCTTTAGATGGTTTTTCAAAATTTTAAAGTCGCATAACACTTTTGTCCATTCATCTGTGTCATATATGTTTTTTAGACATTGATTTGAGCATTCAATATTGTTATGTTTTATTCAATGGTTCTTGTAGGTTATTGTTGTAGTGAAACCAATTGCAAGTTCTTTGGCATATAAAGTGAAGACTACATTTAAAAAACGACAAATAAATAACACAATTTCAAAATGAAATAACTATATTGAACGTGATTTCTTACATCTATGAGATAATCTATAAGAAAATGGCAGTTAGAACCACCCCATTGCTAGGCCCAAGTAGAATTCTATTAATGCACTTGGTATGATGGCTATTACCTTTGTCCGTAGTGCACATCGTGTCTTGGTTACATATAGATAGTACAAACAAAAGGGGCAAGCAAAATCCAGATGTTGTATTCCAAGCAAGAAAATATTAAAGCACGATGAGGAAACTCTCCTCAGTAGTGTATATTATCAGAATGTATTGATCCGAGTATGGTTTTCTAATTTTTTTGCTCTGGGCAAAATACTTACTGCATGCTTTCTGCATGCTGGATGCTGCAGATAACCTCCAAAGCAGGATTTGAAGAAACGTAGGCTAGAATATCTGAATACTGCCAAGCCTAGTTAATATCTTTCTCTAGTGTCTCACAACATCATCTGGTTAATGCAAGTTTAAAATTGCTAAACTGCTCTGTTTATCTAAGAAGTTCTAGCAACAATTTTTTTTGATAAAAATCACAGTGGCAATTTAAAACAGTATCATATTTGTCGAAGAACATGGACTGAAGCCAACATTTCTGACCAAGACTCAATGAGGCCCAAAAAAGAGGTCGGTTCACCTGGCTCCAAAAGAGGCTGGAAAAGCGGCATCAGAAGACCTTCACAAATCTGCACACAAACAAACATTTGTGTTATGGCAGTGGGAAAGGTTGAATGTATACAAAGAATATCTACAATATATTCACAATATCTGGAAGCAAAGGCAGAGCCTTATGAGACAACCATGAAGAAAATAAAAATGAGGAATCGTACCTATAATTATCATGCTTTTTGTCAAGTCTTTGGTTGGCTTGCATTGTCTGAAGCTTCTACACTTGTGGCACCTGAATCTGTGCAAGCACCATCTCTATGCTTAAAAGTATGTTCCTAGTTTCCGCCCAAGATGTTCCTGGTTTCTCTTGCCCTTCTTAGATGTTATGCTCCCGGGATGATTGTGCAAAAAAATTAGAAAGGGCTTAGTATTAACTGTCCGCATAAGGAACTCAAGCGGATGTGTCTTTAGGGGAATCCTCTACCACTCCATCGCAGGTCATATATGCCCGTGATATTAAGCTGCGCAAAACCTCACCAACTAACTCTATATGGCTCCCGATAAGCAAATCTTCTAGATGAATGGTTGTCTTAGCAAAAAAAAAAAAGGGGGGTCGAGCAATGAAGGCTTAGACTCAACTACTATTGTATAGCTCCACGCAGTACATAATCTAGCGATTATCCATGCATGTAGACCTAAAAAGGGCCCTTCCGCACTTAAGCACGTAAAATGCACCCGGTACCTCAACTTAAGGGCGAACGTAAGAATGGCAAGCTTGAGACTTACCGGGTTGGATCCTATCACCCTCGCAAGTTTAAGCATCTCATGCTTAACTTTGACGACTCGCACTTTTATTTTATATCGTCATATTACATCCGTGCTCGAGAATGGCAAATTTGAGACCAAGAAGGATTCCAAAGAAGCGTCGCTTCTCACCAACAACTCCCCTCAGACAATCTCTTCACCTCGATTCCATCTAAGTCGAAATAGAATCAGGACGCCCCTACTCATATACTGGTGCACTCACCGTGATACAAACAGAGTTCATCCCCCATACCACCCATGCTAATATAGGGCCCTCCACGATCAATCGCAACCTTGAAGAGTTCCAGGAAGAATGAAGGGTCCTTACCCCTGCCTCCCTCGTGGCCTACCTAGTCATGGAAGCGTAAACATACATGTCGAGTAGTACATACATCAACATCATATGACCACCACGGAAGATGGTCCGCCACATATCTCGCATAGACAAGGATCAAAGACATCACATAGGGAATCCCACCCAAGGCTCAGACTCAAAGGGATGACTCGACGGCTTGGGTCTCCGTGAGTTCATTGCATGTAATTCATGGCAATGGATTTGGCCGGGCATAAGAACATGGCATAGGGTTGTCCACTCCATCCGCCCCTCCCTGCACACTTTTGCGTAGTAGGCTGAAAAGTGCTCGGACCTCGATCAGAAGCTCACCGGATGCATAGCCAAAAGGGCTACTCCCGGGTCATCATCCCGCCCGATGGGGCAGGTAGGGATCACTCCCTCCGTGAGATCTACATGCCGACTCAAGGTGACTAGAGGGCCACCGCCTGTATTCGACCGAACCCACTGGAAAGTCATGAACACCACTTCACGGTGTCGAGCCCATGCCTTACCCACACCTCGGTGGTCCATTAGACCTAGTCACAATGATCCCCTTGTAGGCCTTACACACCGTGAGGGATCGCTCAAGAGTCAACACGAACCTCCTTCTTAGCCGGCCTGCCCCTTCACCCACAAACTGTGTGTGGTTCTTGTACAAAGTCAATCTATGGTGTGCTAGAGAGGCTAATCTAGGAGCATCTACTACCAAGCTTGAAGTCTCTACCCCCTTCCCAATACAAGGAGTTCACAGAGATACATCATCCATATATTATCACGTAAGAACTAAAGAACATAGATCTAATCTATATCATAGAGTTAGGTTCTTTAGTTAGAGTCTGGTATCTACTCATCTAGAGATCTAGATAGCTGCTAAAGGCGATTTAATAGGCTAAACCTACCGATACAATGACCGGAAAACGGGTTTAGACCATTAAATCGACTACATACCCCCATGAGTTGCTCCTCCTCGACTCGAAGTTCCTCACCATCCCATCAATCGCCAATCAAGGGAAACTAATGGTGCCATTCTCTCATTTTGAGTCCCGAGGCGGTTTTTGACTCTAGAGCAGCCAAAACAGAGCTCTAAAACCCTAGGAACCAAAATGGGCAAGTTAGGGTTCTTCTACTTAAATAGGCAAGGGTTGGGGTTAGGGTTTCCAATTATCCCTTTAGGCATGTGGGATAATTGGAAATGGGCCCACTTGCCTTTAATGGCTAGGTGGCCAAATGTGCCTACATGGAAATGTGTGCATTTAAATGTGCCCACATGGAAATGTGTGCACCTTTAATAAATGTGCATGTGCACATTAATAAGAAGTGCACATACCTAGCAAGTTGCCCCCCAGGGCTACTCAATTGCTACACGCCGGCAGACATCGCCATTTGAGAGGAAAGGTACGCTGCGATTTGAGGCTACAAAGATACGCCCCGGGACCGTGAGCATCGCGGCCGAACGCCACATTCTCCCCACCTTGAAATGATGTCGTCCGGCAAAGATCGGGGGTCTCCCACCTTGAATCTTCCTAACCCCAAATCAACCCGATGCATACATATATACTACTATTATACTTACACATTTATTAAGATTACCTTAAGGTAATATTTTTAAATTATTATTACGCCATTACATTATCAATTAACTTGTCAATTGTGAATTCTATTAAAACAAAGGTACTTATTAGTCCTCGTTATTATAACATTTAGTTTATCACAATTTAACACTTTCATATACAATTATTATTTAAGGTACTTTTCATTCCTTGCAACACATTCCAACAAAATTTGTGTTGCAAGTCCTCGACCTTAAAAAATCTCGCATTAATTTTACAATATCTCTATAATTACATACTTACTATCTTAATTATTAGAATTACTCTAAGGTAATGTTTAAGACATTACCGTACTATTTCATTACCCAATTAACTTATCACTTCATAACTTAATCTACGCAAGGTAATTATTAACCTTACTTAACACAACATTTAAGTTTATCAAAGTTTATCAATTTCATACAAAATTTACACTTCTAAGGTACTTTCATCCCTTGCAACACATTATGACTAAATTTGTGTTGCGAAGTTTTAGGCTCGACCTCCTTGCCCTCCCGAGCCTCTATTGGCCTGCAGGTCCCTTCCTACGTTATTACTATTTTTAATTATTAATAAAATTTTGGTTATATGGTGACCACCCCACCTATCTACATGGATGCATGGCTAATCTCCTGGCCAGTAGGAAGAGGGTGAATCTTCCATTATGGTCGTGGAGACAGCTGCCTATATGCCTATATGCCGCCATGCCTACACCCTAGTTGCCTCCAAAGGAGGATAGGTCCTTCCCCTATGTGGGCGTGAAGGCCAGATTCCTCCTATCAAAGCATATATGGGGCTAGAGGTGCTTTTCCTATCAATGCATTCCTGAATGACCTCCTTTCTCTCGAGGTCGTCTACTTCCGTGGGGACAGTATAGACTTTTTCTAATCTACCTTCCACTCGCCCAAGCGGAAACGCGTCATGCCTACATTGACATTACACCACGCCCTAGAGATCACCGTAGTGGTCTCATCATCGGTAACAACGCATGCAACCCCTACCTAGCATAGGTTGCATGCGTAGATTAATCTTAACTATACAAGCATTTAATCTACACACAAAATGACATGCCTGAGCCGATTTTTGCTGGCTCCTTTAACGCATGTGATTAACATAATTACCCTAAGGTAATATTTATGAATTAACATTATCATAGTATCGGATACATTACTTCCGATAGTACAATTATATTTACTCTAATCTTTGTAATATTTAACCACTTTTAGATCGCTTTTATTTGAACAATAACCCCATTTAGACCTATTGTTACATAGACAAGGTTTTAATTATCATACACAAGAATTAGATGTGCTTTTATTCTCTTCCTTGGGTCCCGTGATTACCCTTTTGGAAGTATATCCCTAAGATGCACTTAAGTATATTTGAATTCTATTTTCTATCTATATCTATAAGGACCCCGTCATCCTTGTAAGGATTAATTAACATGCTACCTCACATTATCGCTGTTATTTAACTTATTTCCGCATGATACATATACGCATGCAAATTCCATGCAATTATTAGGATCTATATTTAACTTATCTATAAGACACATTAAAGCTTATAACGCATAAAGACGCCTTTACCTAGGCTAGAATGCATCCACCCATTGAGCCGGGCGCCGAGTAATTTGGAGATGACTTGGTCGCTGCATTGTTCCCATAGTTTTGCTCCACTTCATTGGTGTAGATAGCTATCACCGCCGGGCCTCGCACGTTGAAGACCTCCTGAGCTATCTATCTATCTATCTTGCGCTCTATTCGCTTCAGCCATTGCCGGAGTGAACTCTATTCTACGGGTCAATCAATTCGATGCAAGTACGTTCAATCATAAGATTGAGCCCTCCCACTTTCTTCAAAAAGAAAATGGTCCTCAAGATTTCTTCAATGACGCTGTACACAACGCCATATCTATTCTCTCCCCTTAAGAGGTTATATGCTTCTTACTTAGCACATTAATTTACTAGCCTTAGCTAACATATATAACCATCTAAGATGGATGCACATATTATGTTATCATTTATTTCAATATAGCTATGGGTTACCTACTTAGTTAGAACGATTCTAAACCACAAGGTTTTGTCATCATGACAATTCCTTTTGTCTCAAAAGACTATTTGATTACTATAATTCTTATTTTAGATGTACCTTTACATGTATTATTCTTTTATATTCTAGAGATTCCCCTTTCTTAGTTATTTAGCTCTTGGAATATTCCTACCAATCGAATTGATGTCATCGTAACAAGTTGGCCTGGACTTGTTAGATTACTTTTTTCTTTCTCGTTGGATTATTCTTTTGGAGGTACTAGATTTATACATGGTCAACAATTATCCTAGTAATGATTCCTTCTTAGCGAGGAGATCAATCTCACCAAGTGGTTTCAATACGCTGGATGTCTCAAGTAACAATCGTGTATAATTATAGTTACTCCTATGCATTTCCTTCCCAATCCTTGACGCTTAGCTCAATATTGGGGCAATCCTTTTAGCCAGAATATCTGGAAATGCCTTCTAATCCCAATATGGATGTTACCGTCCATACATTAACCTACTAGGCCCCATGGCCTTAGATCCTTGAGCTTGCTAGAAGCTCATCCACTCGCTGCCCGCTTGAAGTAGCAAGGTAACGCTTCTTCCGAAATGCCGATACTTCAGCCTCCCTTTGACGGTGGCTCCTCTTGATGTAGAGGTTGACTTTGTTCGCTAGAAGGCTCTCATTGCTGGTGGCCTGATGGTGTCGTTGATCACTTGAATCTTCCATGCCGCTTTTCAAAAGCCTGAAGATGGCGCCGTTGAAAAAGATCTTTCATCTTGAACTCTTTGTCTTGGCAACTAAAGGACGACTCTGTATCCGATATTGTTTCTTCGACTCCATCAATGTCTCATTCGTTGAGTCCTCTTGTCGCCCCTGCAATTGCCTGACATCTCTTCCTTTGATCTGTTACGCTATGGGAAGGAAGGAATAACAAGGGAACTATACATGCAAAACATATAGCTTACCTAATTACAATTACCACTAGAGCTATTAGGTCCCCCTTGTGCCTCCCTTCGAGTTGCATACCTACTCCTAGGTGATGTCATCGGTGTTCCTCTGGGTGCAATGGTGTTGACGATCTATATCCTCCTATTTGTACGTTGGCTCGTACTCCGGGGTAATTTGTTGATATAATGGGCCCTCCGATGTTTGTTTCCGCTATGGCACAACATGCTTTGCATCACATTCTCACTAAAGGTGTGCTTGTCGTTGATGCTTCTCGACATTTCAGTCTACGCTTCCCCGATCCTGCTTTCTAAGGTAGTTGTTCCCCTTCATGATACTTGGAGCTATTTGAGGCGCCTCTTGAGGTCGGGCGCCATTCCTTTGGCTATACTCCTCCGAGTTGTTCTCCTCTGCAGCTTGTTCTTTGAATCCTCCATCCTTGTCTTCACCAAGTTGCATGCAAGTCCGCAGCAAGTCATCGACTCGCCTCACCTAGATGCTTCTCCATCGAAGCTTCTAATCTTCCTTGTTTGATCCCTCGATCACATGGCTTGACATTGTCACGCTCCGCCATGCTATGCCGCCTTCTTGTCTTGAGGTACCCCTCCGTGACTTTGATTGTGCTCGCCGGTTTTGATCCTCCCCGTTGCCTCTAGGGAGCTCGTGGAAGAAGTCGGTTGCTAGCACTTCTCCAGCTTCGGGCCTCGACCTTTGTCTCTCTATGCATGCCCTCTCTAGCAAGTAAAGCTTCATGGCTCTTCTCCCCTTTGGCGATGTTGTCGGGATGATGGATCCTTTATATCTGCCTTGGCTTGACCCTTGAGTTGAAGAAGTACCGCCTTTAGATATGCTTTTGTCGTTGAATAGCCCCGCTATTATCTTGAACTCTCTTTTTTGGCGAAGGTGCTTTAGTTGCTATCCTTTGTCGTTAAGGTGTCGAATGCTTCTACCTTTGGGCGCTTGACGTGCCACATGCTCCAGATATGATCGGCTTCTTCTCTTCTAATTACCGGTAGGAGTACCGACGGCCATCACCTAGTTCTTGAAGGCATATCTCCTCATCGCAGCCTTTCGTAAGTGCATCTCCATCTAATACACGGTCATAGCGCATCACCCTATATTACCACAAGGTGGAATTATGGTTGTCGAGATGTTGCCTTCTTAGTTGGCTCATTGATGTCTGGCGCTCCTTCTTCTATTGTTGAGGCCACTGCGGTCATAAGTTCGTCAAGTGTTGCCGCCGCCACAAGATGTAGTGTTGCGCCCCGACGATGTCCCAGTGCAGCCACGGCGATCTTGACATGACTAGTATTGTCTCTTATTCTCGACATTGGGTGGACGAAGCCGCCTTCTACTTCGGGGCACTTCCTAAGTGTTTGGAGTCGAAGGTTTGCTTGGCCTCCGGGTCGCTTTCTCCCTCGTGACTTGCTCTTCCATTTTGATCTTGGGCTATAGTTGTGCTTCCTTGCTTCCTCTTTTTGGTAGTCGAAGTGAAGGAGCTTCCTGATCTAAGCACTAAATCCAGAAAACATGACTCTAAACTCATGTTTCTCCACACGTATTCTGTGGAGCACCCGAGATATACAATAGACATATAATGCATTTACATTGGGATTTTAATTCATCAACTTTTTCAAAACAACTACGAAGATCTACTTAATTGTTTATACTCCTTTAGGGTTTCCCCTCCTCCTATCGCATTTGACCCTTTGGTTTTGCTGCATCTTCTTTGTTCTGGTTGACTCCAGGATTCCTTGAGATGCTGCTACCATTGTTGAGCTTCATGTCCGATCCGAAGCTCGTCGCACGCCCGGGCGAAGAGTGTTCGCGATGTGATCCCTTGAGAAAGGTGCTCCTCCTTAATGTGTATATTCGCCGCGAGGAATCGTAGTGATCGCCAACGCCCCTACATGCGGTGTGTCGTTGCAAGGTTGCCGATGTGCAGTGCCGTTGATCGCTTGAGTAGGATCACCTTGTTGTTGCAGTTGGGCATTCTTGAATGTCTTCGAAGCTCTGAGATCGTGGTCGGTAGGCAGGCATTGTCATTCCTCCGCAGGTTGAATTTCTGAGTGCGACTCCTGTTGCTTGGGCTTTGCTTCATTCCGAGGTGCCTCTCCTGTGCCTAGAAGTGTGGTCATCTCCATTGCCCTTACCATGGCTCCTTCTGGTCGCCTTTGCGTGATTTGTATCTGCTGGCTAGGTCGTCTCCTCCGTCCTTTGGGTCCTATCCATTCGAAGTCTCGCACTCCTTGGTCGACGATAAAGCCGATCTTCCTTTGGTTTCTAGGTGTTCCCCGGGTCCGGAATTTTGTTCGAGCAGAATATTCTCCTCCTTGATCTTGTCCCTAATGCTGATATAGGCCTTCGTCGAGATGTTCCCCTCGATATCGCTCCTCCTCCCCTCGTGGTCTCCTCGCCGGTGCAAGGGAGCCGAAGCTCATCTTGGTCAGCCTTAGGTGCTTTGTGGTTGCCTAGCTTGGTCGCCTTTGTTGGCGCTTGTTCGACATTCGCTTGAGCCGGGCTGCAAGTCGAGGTGGTCTTCTCTCCGGTTCTTATACGCCCCGTGTTGCCATGACTTCCCCCTCGACGGAAGATTATGCCTTTCCGACCCTAGCTCGTGATGCTAACGCTGCATCGATGTCTAACGTGTTCCTCGCACTGTATTTTGCTGCCTTGCATTCTTCCATTTGAAACTCGTACGCCGAGTTGGTGAAGGCGCCGAGATCCTCTTCCCCGATGTGAGCTCGTGGACTGGTAGCCGAGAGGTTGACATCTAGAAAATTTTTGATGCCAAGTTGGTTACCAATTATTCTTCCCATTTGATGAAGATTGATGATAGGCCGGTGGTGTCCTGTTCTACCTGCTTGTCGGTTGAGGTGTTTGTCGTTGTGCTTCCCTCTCTTGGGTCCGTCTTTTTCGGTCTCCTCCCTTCTCTGTCAGACATCGGCCGGGACCTTGATGTCTTCAAGAAGTTGCCTCTAGCTCTTCTCGTGGGCTCGCCCCTGCAGACTCAAAGCAACGCCAGATTTCCCAGGAGAGTCTAAGGTCTACTTGAAGGGCTCTCCTACAACATTCTCGGGCTCTATAAGCAAGCAAGGTGGCTCGAAAGCAAAGATTACCGAGACATATCTATAATCTACAAGTCTATGGATATTAGGACGGTGGTATGGCATGACATGAGGATTGTTTTGCAAGACCTCCATGATGTTTGAGGCATACTCTAAGGTCCTAGCAAAGTTGGTTTAGGGGAGTCCAATCTCTACACATGGAGCGGCTTGGGCAGCTCTAGACTCTAGCTCCTTTCTAGGTACCCCGGCAATAGGGAATGTTAATGTGGCTGCTATATAAGTCAAACTCTATTAGAAGGACAATGCATTAGGGTCAAGGTTTATGCCTTTGGCATGAGCAGAGGTGATGTAAATCGGCAGCTGGACTTGGGTTGCTATGTTGAGGTCTAGATGACTATAACAAAGGGGTGTTCTTGGGCACTTCTATCTAGGAGTAAGGTATCAGCTTCGGAAATGAGAGCAATACTTAAGAGCTACTAATGGGGTAGGCTTCTATCTACAAACAAACTACGCTTTGGAAAAACAATTCAAGGGTTTGGGCAATTTTGGTCAATTTGAGCTAGGGTTTGACATTTCTAGCCTAATTTGAGGTCATAAATGGATTCTAGGCTATCTAATGGTCCTATTGCAACAATTTTCAGCGATTTGGAGCTCAGAGCTCAAGTTATGGAGGTTCAAAGTTTGGAGGTTCATAGTTGCGCCCCGCTTCAAACTAAAGTTTAGTTCTTTGACCAGGCGAGCTGTGAGATATTGGCTGTAAATTGGGTTAAACGTGTCCAATTTGGGTGATCTAAGGGTCAAATCATGCTAGTCTCATCGAAAGTTAGGCAAATGGACCCCTTACTTGGTCAATTTGGAGGTGTTTTGGTCTAGTTTGGACATGGTCTAGGTATGAAATGCTTGAACAAGGCTAGGTTACCTAAAAGATGCTATGCAAGAGGTTGAAGGTGACTTTGACAAGTCCCGGTGAAGAAATGGTAGGGAGAGGTCTCACCATTATGCCTCGCTTCAAAACTAACTTTTTGTTTTGGCGACGGTAGCGCGAAATGACATCAGCCTCATTTCGATCAAAGGTGTCTAATTTGGGTAAACTAATGGTGTAAGGGTGATGGGCTCATCAAATTAGGGCGAATCGACCCCTTATTGGGTCAATTTGGAGCTGTTTTGGTCAAGTTTGGGTTGGTCTCACCACTTTTTTGTTTTTATGTATTCAAAACTAACTTTTTGTTTTATGACCAAAGTAGCGAAATGTGAGACATCACACTTTTGGTCCGAGAGTATCCTATTTTACTAAAATAAAACTACTACTTGCTAACTCGTCCCTAATTAAGCAAGATTTGACACATAAACTACTCAAAATTATCATGTATTAACAAAATTATTGATTATTTACAACATATCTATCGGGATCTCCCTTAATTAAACTAGCTAATTACATGCCTTCCCTCATGAGGGTTACTACCCGTGAATGATGAACAGCAGTCGCTGAGTCTTCAAAATGTTGGACCAAACACGCTTCGCTTTGCTTTTTGAGCCTTGGCCTCCCGCCTCGCTCGTCCTCTCCTCTTCTTGTTTCCTTCACCTCCTTGGCCTCTAGGCCGTTTTTCTTTGTCGAGAAAGTCGAGCTGTCTGCTTTCGCATCATGTCGATCGGAGTCCTGGTGTCTATCGAGATGCTGTCTCTATCTAGCTTAAGGGCCTTGGTTCTAAATCTAAGGCTTAGCCATTAATATTATCTAACATTATTAAAGCTTAAATCTAATTAAGAATTATAATTCAAACGCAAACGATGCCCGCCCTCAGTGGTTGGCACGGGGGGGTTTGGGGGTTCAACCCTGTGGGTGGGAGGTTCAATTCTCGCTACCGCGGGAATCCTTTTAAGATGAGGTTCAAAGAGATTGAAAAACTAGACTAATCTAGCTAGATCCTAGGCTAAGATTCGAATTACCAAGTTACTTTTTTAAATTCTATAACTTTTCAAAGTTTTTTTAATCAATGTCTCACAAATTTGCGCCTCGTCAAAAACTAAAGTTTAGTTATTGAACCAGTAGCGAAACCGTGAGACCACCTTACCCGCTCATTCTTTTAGTTTTACCCGTTTCATTCTTTTTAGTTTTATTAAGTTCCAATTCACCTAAAGTTTATCCAATTCACCTAATTTAAGCTTAAACTTTAGTTTTAAAAACTAAAGTTTAGTTATTGAACCAGCGCCAAACTAAAGTTTAGTGAGACCACCTTACCTAATCGAAGCTTGCCCTCGTTCAAAACTAAAGTTTAGTTTATTGAACTCCAAAATGAGAAAAAAAAATTATTCACCTTACCCGCTCATTCTTTTTTTAGTTTTATTAAGTTCCAATTCACCTAATGCTAATATTAAATTCCAATCCACTTAATCGTTACTAGCTTAGCATAAACTACAAAAATGAGAAAAAAAATTTCCCACTTTCCGAGGTTCGAGGATCCTATCAAGTTAGTACTACCGAGCATGGCCAAGCTTTCCGGTTCGAGGATCCTATCAAGTTAGTACAAGAGCATGGCATTTGCTCTTGGTCTCCAAGAACATTGCTCGATACCACCGCGGACGCCCCTCTACTCATATACGGTGCACTCACCGTGATACAAACAGGAGTTCATCCCCCATACCAGCTCCATGCTAATATAGGGCTCCTCCACGATCACCGCAACCTTGAAGAGTTCCAAAGGGAAGAATGAAGGGGTCCTTTACCCTCGCCTCCCTCGTGGCCTACCTAGTCATGGAAGCGTAAACATACATGTCAAAGAGTACATACATCAACATCATATGACCACCACGAAGGATGGTCCGCCACATATCCGCGATAGACAAAGGATCAGCACATCACATAGGGAATCCTACCCTGGCTCGGACTCAAAGGGATGATCGACGGCTTGGGTCTCCGAGTTCATTGCGCATGTAATTCATGGCAATGGATTTGGCCGGCATAAGAACATGGCATAGGGTTGTCCACTCCATCCGCCCTCCCTCCTGCACACTTTGCGGTAGGCTGAAAAGTGTCGGGACCTGGGATCCCGCCCGGATGCATAGCCAAAAGGGCTACTCCCGGGTCATCATCCCGGTTTCGATGGGGCGGTAGGGATCACTCCCTCCGAAGATCTACATGCTGACTCAAGGTGACTAGAGGGCCACCGCCTTCTCGACCGAACTCCACCGGAAAGTCATGAACACCACTTCACTTAGTCGCAGCCCATGCCTTACCCACACCTGGCTAAGCCATTAGACCTAGTCACAATGATCCCCGGTAGGCCTTACACACCATGAGGGATCTGCTCAAGAGTCGTAACACCTAACCTCCTTCTAGCCGGCCCCGCCCCTTCACCCACAACCAGTGTGGTTCTTGTACACAAAGCCGAATCTATGGTGTGCTAGAGAGGCTAATCTAGGAGCATCTACTACCAAGCTTGAAGTCTCTACCCCCTTCCCAATACAAGGAGTTCACAGAGATACATCATCCATATACATCACGTAAGAACTAAAGAACATAGATCTAATCTATATCATAGAGTTAGGTTCTTTAGTTAGAGTCCGGTATCTACTCATCTAGAGATCTAGATAGTTGCTAAAGGCGATTTAATAGGCTAAACCCACTGATACAATGACCGAAAACGGTTTAGACCATTAAATCGACTACATACCCGATCCATGAGTTGCTCCTCCTGACCCCGAGTCTCACCATCCCACCGAACTGCTCGAATCAAGGGAAACTAATGGTGCCATTCTCTCGACGCCCAGTCCTGGGAGGCCCGTTTTGACTCCTAGAGCAGCCAAAACCCTCTAAAACCCTAGGAACGAAAATGGGCAAGTTAGGGTTCTTCTACTTAAATAGGCAAGGGTTGGGGCTTAGGGTTTCCAATTATCCCTTTAGGCATGTGGGATAATTGGAAATGGGCCCACTTGCCTTTAATGGCTAGGTGGCCAAATGTGCCTACATGGAAATGTGTGCCAAATGTGCCCACATGGAAATGTGTGCACCTTAATAAATGTGCATGTGCACATTAATAAGAAGTGCACATACCTAGCAAGATTGCCCCCTAGGGCTACTCACCTGGCTACACGCCTACAAGTACCGCGTCGCTTGAGTGGCGGTACAGCTGTTGACGAGATGCGATATACGCCCCTGGGACCGTATACCGCTTTGGAACGTCCACGTAACTGTGAGTCACATATTGAACAATAACATGCGATCATAAGTTTAGGAAAAATGAAGTCCATAGAAAGGTTACCACAAATAGTGTCAAATAGAAAGGTTGGAAAAATTCCATCGATAGCTGGACTTTACTAATCGAAAAACTTGCATGACGCATACCTCCTCAATCGCATTTGGGTGATTACGATGTGCCCTTTGTGACGCTTTTGCTTATCGGGTTGTGGATTCCAAATCCCGCCATAGAAAATCATCCGCAAAATATAGACCCCATTATTCATGAAAATCAGAAATTGCATAAACCAGCTTCTTCCAAACCATTCAACAAAACATCACCATAGCCGTTTCCAAAAAGAAACGCATTGAGATGAAAGGTAATCGATATCCTAAGGCATCACGCTCGACCTGGTGGAATGCTCTTGAAATACATGTCGACTCAGTTGGTCCAAAAGTCAGATGCCATCGCCAAACCATCCCATAGCCGAGCTGAAAATTTCTAACAACAAGATGATTTAAGCTTTTATACATGGTCGGGTCATGCATCCAGGCTATATGCGACTCGTATGAAGGAATAGATGACCTCCTCAAGCACTCGCCATGGCGGAAAAAGCAAGAAATCAACAAACCCAAAATAAGCAAGATCAGCCCCATCAAAATGTAATGTGCATTGTATTTTCTACGCAGTTTACTCGAGATACATCCTTACCAAGGATTTTGAAGCGGATAATCTTTAGTTCGGCTAATGCAAACCCATGAAACTCTTTCGAAGACGGAAGTCTGCATGTTCTGATGCAGAATATGAAAATATCGGCCATACCCCCAATTCTTGCTAGATTTGTGGAGAGAAACCTCCTTTCCCGGATATGCATGCCGAGATCTTCCTAGCGGATGAAGAAGATCTAGCCGCCTCCTCACACATGAAGAAGGGCAATCCGAACGCTCGAATGCGTGGGAATTCTTTTAAGATAAGGTTCAAATAGATTGAAAACGTAGGCTAAAATAGATTGCAAACGTAGGCTAATCTAGCTAATTCTCAGCTTAGAATTTGAATTACCAAGTTACTTCTCTACAATTCGTGACTTTTAAGGCGTTTTGCAAGCAATGTTTCACACATTGCTAATCTAGTTGAACTTTTAAAAGCGTTTTGCAAGTGCTAATCTAGCGTTTTGCAAGCAATGTTTCACACATTGCCAATCTAGCTTTTAAAGCTTTTGCAAGCAATGTTTCACACATTGCTAATCTAGCGTTTTGCTAATCTAGCGTTTTGCTAATCTAGCGTTTCACACATTGCTAATCTAGCTGAACTTTTTAAAGGCGTTTGCAAGCAATGTTTCACACATTGCTAATCTAGCGTTTTGCAAGCAATGTTTCACACATTGCTAATCTAGCTAATTCTCAGGCTTTAGAATTCCCAATTACCAAGTTACTTCTCTACAATTCGTGGACTTTTAAGGTGCAAGCAATGTTTCACACACATTGCTCGTGCTGAAAATGAGATTTCCATTATCCGTAAGACATTTTAAAGTTTGCAAGCAATGTCTCACACATTGCTTCCGTGTTGAAAATGAGATTTCCATTATCCGTAGCCATTTTAAAAGCTTTTTGCAAGCAATGTCTCACACATTATTGTGCTGAAAAATGAGATTTCCAATGAGATTTCCATTATCCGCAAGCAATGTCTCACACATTGCACCTAGGCCTTTCCATTATCCGCAAGCAATGTCTCACACATTGCACCCAGGCCGAAAATGAGATTTCCATTATCTGTCCTGGCACGACGTGTGAGACCATCCTATTTGGCTTACTAATTTGACGTGGTGAAGCCATCCTAATTTGACGGTGAGACCATCCTATTTGGCTTATTATTATCTCATTCCGGCACGACGTGTGAGACCATCCTATTTGGCTTACTAATTTGACGTGTGAGACCATCCTATTTGGCTTATTAATTTTTATTTTTATGTTCTCATTCATTTTAACTTACTAGCTTAGCATATACTACAAAATGAGAAAAACAATTCCCCACACATTGCCCAGGCTGAAAATGATTTCCATTATCCGTCCCCGCGAGGTGTGAGACCATCCTATTTGGCTTACTAATTTGACGTGTGAGACCATCCTATTTGGCTTTATTATTATCTGTCCCGGCGCGACGGTGAGACCATCCTATTTGGCTTACTAATTTGACGTGAGACCATCCTATTTGGCTTATTAATTTTTATTTTTTTATGTTCTCATTCATTTTAATTGTTACTAGCTTAGCATATACTACAAAATGAGAAAACAATTCCCCCATTTTTCGAGGTTTAAGGATCCTATCAAGTCAAGATTTACCGAGCATGGCTGCTTTTTGCTCTTGGTCTCCAAGAACATTGCTCGATACCACTGCGGACGCCCCTTACTCATATACGGCACTCACCGATACAAACAGAGTTCATCCCCATACCAGCTCCATGCTAATATAGGGCCCTCCACGATCACCGCAACCTTGAAGAGTTCCAAAGGGAAGAATGAAGGGGTCCTTTACCCCGCTCCCCTCGGGGCCTACCTAGCTGCGAAGCGTAATATACATGTCGGGTAGTACATACATCAACATCATAGGACCATCACGGCGGATGGTTCACCACATATCCGCATAGACAAAGATCAAGACATCACATAGGGAATCCTACCCAAGGCTCGCACTCAAAGGGATGACCGACGGCTTGGGTCTCCGTGGTCATTGCGCATGAGGCATAAGAACATGGCTTAGGGTTGTCCACTCCATCCGCCCCTCCCCACACACTTTGCGAGTAGGGTCGGTGTGTTGGGACTGATCAGAGCTCCACCGGATGCATAGCCAAAGGGGCTATTCCCGGGTTGCATCTCCCCGGCCCCGATGGGGTGTAGGGATCTCCCTTCATAGATCTACATGCTGACTCAAGGTGACTAGAGGGCCACCGCCTTATCTCGACTTGAACCCACCGAGAGTGACGATCACCCCACTGGATGCCGAGCCCATGCCTTGCCCACACGCAGCTGGCAAGCCATTAGACCTAGTCACAATGATCCCCGGGTAGACCTTACACACCGTAGGGATCGCTCAAGAGTCAACACACTAACCTCCTTATAAGCCGGGCCCGCCCCCTTCACCCACAACCAGGTGTGGCTACTGTGCACAGGCCGAAACTACAGTGTGCTAGAGAGGCTAATCTAGGAGCATCTACTACCAAGCTTGAGGTCTCTACCCCCCTTCCCAATACAAGGAGTTCACAGAGATACATCATCCATATACATCACAGAAGAACTAAAGAACTAGATCTAATCTATTTCATAGAGTTAGGTTCTTTAGTTAGAGTCTGGTATCTAGAGATCTAGAGGGCTGCTATGGGCAATTTAATAGGCTAAACCTACTGATTCAATGACTGGAATATGGTTTAAGCTATTAAATTGCCTAAATACCTGATCCTTGAGTTGCTCCTCCTGACCTGAGTTCGACCATCCTGCTGAACTGCTCGAATCAAGGGAAACTAATGGTGCAATTCTCTCAGATAGAGTCTGGGAGGCGGTTTTGGCTCTTGGAGCAGCCAAAACAGAGCTCTAAAACCCTAGGAACGAAAAATGGGCAAGTTAGGGTTTCTCCTCCTAAATAGACAAGGGTTAGGGCTAGGGTTTCCAATTATCCCTTTAGGCATGTGGGATAATTGGGAATGGGCCCACTTGCCTTTAATGGCTAGGTGGCAAAATGTGCCCACATGGAAAGGTGTGCACCTTAATAAATGTGCACATTGGTAAATGTGCACATTAATGACAAATGCACATACCTTGCAAGTTGCCCCCTAGGGGCTACCCACTGGGTACACGCCACAGACACGCCACGGAGTGGCGGTGTCAAGATGACGGGTAAAGTGCAAGATACGCCCCGGACCGTGATAATCAGGCCGAACGCCACATTCAAATTTTCAAACTAGCCAACCCGCAAATAATTAATGGTTTAGTACAAGTAGATGATTTTGAATTGGCGCGGTGTTGTTTAACTCTTTCTTCAAACAGATCACATTGCATGAACATGTGCTCCAAAGTGTGGTGCGGCTCCTTAAACAAGACGTATAGGATATAATGGCATTTCTTTCCGTGGTTTGTAGTATTTTAAAAAGCCTTGTAGCTAAGGTTATTGTTATAATGATAGAATATAAGAAGTAAATTGTTACTCCTAGGCAAGCAACGGATTACGATTTCTTTGCCATATGTTTGATATCGCCAAGTTCTAAAACAACCACATTGGCTTGAAGAAAATGCTAGAAACAAAAACATAGATTCATGATACAAGCCTTGGCAAAGAAAATGATTATGGGTCATTTATTAAGAAGGCAGCTTTTACATAGTCCGATTATTTTAAACACTTTATTTAAATCGGTGCCTTTAAATACGCTTATGATGGTTATGATATATGGAGTAAGTATAAATAAAGTTATCTGGCTAATAATTAGAGTACCTTATAGATTGTAAGGGCCTCTTGGATGTAATATATTCATTGTGAACATGAATACTCATGGATGGTGGTTGCTTCATGGCTATCTCTTAGCCATTATAATTACACTTTGGTATGCTTAGATTTTTGGGCATAATGTGGGTTCAAATCCCACATATTCAAGATCGCCTTCCATGCCATTCAAAATTGAGAGATATACTCTACCATAAAATGTCGAACATTAATCATGGATTCAACCTTATAGTTTTAGAACCAAACAAATGTCTCGCATTACCGGGTGTCTCATTTTCATGTCCCTTTTGTCCCTCAATTTAGTACTAAAATCAATAAAGGTGGTTGGAAATCTTGAGGCAATTTCAAATTTAGAAAACAAAAATAGCAATAAAAAAAATCAATTCCTTTGAATCTTGGAGAACCCTGCACAAGTATGCATGTGTTGAGCCCCGATAAAGAAAAAAACTAAAACACCAACGAAATCATCATTCTTGCTTCTCGCCTTTCGATATGTTCAAGGTTTGAATGGAACCAATGGATTGTGTTTCTTTTTCAGATTTGCAACATTGTGAGTTATTAGCTTATTTGAATGCCTTGCCTTATGAATTATGAATTGGGCATGGAAATAGCATTCCACCTAAAATGTTTGAGTCGGGCTTTTTGGTTGTCCCTAAGGGGAAAACCCTCATCCATGTGGGTTTGTAGCATATTCCAAGTATGTGTCAAGATATGCTCGAAAACATGACTTTGAAGTGTGATTTAACCCATTTCACTTCGGTCACTGGAGGGCAACCCTCCGTAAGCAAAGACCTTGTTTCTTAATAAACTTTACTTTTTGGTTTCCTTCTTTCCTTCAGCCATGGTGGGGCTTCGAGCTTTGGCAATGTTTTCCCAGACTTAACCCCCTCCCTCCCCAAAAAAAAAAAAAAACCCTACATTTTGTTTTTCGCTTGCTTTTTATTGGAAGCTGCATGATAGATGTTGGCTCTGCTACACCTGTTGTGTCCGTGGCTCGAAAAACGGCTAATAATCATGGCTGAATAGGGAGGAGTTTATAGGGTTTTTGAATCATCTTTGAGTTTGTCCTTCTTTATTCTTCATCCGTGAATTGCAAGGCACGCCATTCAAGATGAGAAAGGGCATTTGAGAATTCAAGGAAGCATCCGAAAGCAAAATGCAATAGCCTATAGCCAAGATTCAAATCAACGAATGGCACATATCATTCCTAGCTTAGGTTTGTGTGTAACGTGTTTTTTAAGACACAGAGTCCGTGATCCAATGCATTTAATGCAATATGGATCACATCTAATTTAGCCTTTTGCCCATCCAAATCATATTTGCAAGTTCTCGCTTCAAGAGCATCCTAAAAAGCTCATAAAATATATTTTTGATTTTCTCCTTGCTTACCGCCATGCATGTGGTATCGTGATGGCATGCTTCATTCTCGCATGATTCAAGGTGCATTGTTATTTCAAGTCATTTCTCCTTATAATTTATTCTATTTATGTCCTTTTTAGTTTTATTTGCATATTTGTGCATGTCGGGCTTTTAACATCTTTAACAACCTGCTCATTTCTTTTTGCAATGGTATCTAAGCATTGCCACAAAAACATTTTGTAGATCTTCCATAGATCACACTTAGGTAAATGGAAGAGACATGGAAATAATCTACTGGGCATTTCTGCATGGCTTTCACTTCTGAAGTAGAGGCATAGGCATGGCAAAAATCTATAAGTATCTTTTTTGTGCAAAAATTTTCTGTGCAACAATGGCAAGTATTTATTGAACCTAATTTCATTTCTTAAGGTTGTTATAAATTTTTGCAGGATGTTTTAGATGTTTTAGCACAACTTAAATCATGCATGACATGTTCTTTTTCTTTTGTTCTAAGCTTCAACGCCCTTGCACTTGTGGAGGTTATGCACACTTGCTGGACTATTTGGGCAAAGATGCATAGACTGTACTAATAAGCTGATTTCATTGGTTTGTAAACTAATGTTGCTTCTTGGTTTTAGGCGCTCAAAACCCTAGGCGCCCAAAGCCGGCCACACGCTTTCAATCATAACCGAGATCCGAAGTCCGCTTCAAATTAAATCTGCTGGCGCTGGAAAGCCATCTCAGAGTTCTTTCTATCGGTATGTGATTTGCATATGTTTCACTGATTATTTTACATCAGAAACACAGATTTTCGGGCTGCAAATTGGGGTCCCAAAACCCCGGCGTCCGGTGTCGCCCAAACACTTTTGATCATATCCGAGATCAAGGACTCCGCTTTTGCTGAAATTTATTATGCTGGAAAGTCATCTCAGATTTCTTCCTATTGGTATGTAATTTGTATATATTTTCTATAATTTTCCCTCTGCAAAACTCGAACTTTCTGGCTGCAAATCGAGGGCTTAAAAAACCCCTCAAGTGCTCGTGGTATTGTCCACATATTTTCTATCGTGATTCCGCAGATTTTAACTTCGCTTCAACTGAAATTTGTCACGCTGGAAAGCTCCCTTAGTGATCTTTCTGAAGGTATGTGATTTGCATGTGTTTGAATGGTGTTTCCATAGCAAAACACACGGATTTACAGCCCGCACCACCACTTTGTAGTTCATATTACATTTTTGTTCATATCTCTTTCTCTCGTGGACTCGTTTCTCATGAAATTTATATCTTTGGAAAGCTCTCTCTCTAGTTCTTTCAAAGATATTTTATGTTGCTAATGTTTAGACATGATTTCAGAGCAAAAACAACAGATTTTCAGTGCTGGCTTTAGGGTTTCCATTGTTCGATTTTTTCAAAGACTATATACTTTTCTTCATATCTATTGATCTCAAATACTGCTTTGGGGAGCAATGCATATCATTGCAATTTTGTTCTGCGATGATTATAAAGACATATGGTTTGTACACATCCGCTTAAGATCCGAGAGGAGAAAAACAACAAGTTTTTTGCAACCCGATTTTAAGATCGGATTCGTGAGGGTGTGATACCATCCAATCACCTTGGCTTAAAGCATTTACATGCTGAAGCCTTGCGCACGGGCGCCCAGAAGGGGAAAACCATTGCTTATTTTCATTTCGCATAAGCCGCCCCAGAAGGTGGCGAGGTTGCACTAGAGGTCGCGCTTTGATTTATGCACTTGAACACTTTCGCATGTGTGTCCAGAAGGTGAAAGAGCCCGCGCTTGCTTCTTGCACTTGGAAGCCCGCACCGCTTCGACACGCGGAAGCTTTCAGACGGGCGCCTATAAAAGGACGTAGGTTGTGTATCATCAAAGTGCTTGGAGGCTTTCGCATAAGCCGCCCGTAAGGTGGCAAAGGTTGCACCGAGGTCGCGCTTTGATTTATGCACTTGAACACTTTCGCATTGTGTGTCCGTAAGGTGAAAGAGCCCCGCACTTGCTTCTTGCACTTGGAAGCCCGCTACCGCGACACATCGAAGCTTTCGCACGGGCCCCCCGTAAAGGCGCGAGGTGGTGCATCATCAAAGTGCTTGGAGGCTTTCGCACAAGCCGCCCAGAGGGTGACACCGCATTCATGGCAACCCCAAAGATAGAAGAGCCTAAGAGCCCCAAGGCCCCTTCATCCAACACCACGATATGCATGTGGATGGTGCCGATACGCTAGCCTCTACCTAGCGCAGACATGGCAAAGAAAACTTCTACCGAGAGTACATAGATGCCATTCCCAATCGCAGCCGATGACACCGCAAAATTGATGTGTGCATAATCGAAAAGAGAAGCGCTGGCAAAGTCTCGCGCAACAAGCATAGCTCTAAGAGCATATGACGATACTCTAGCCTAGCGGCAAGTCGATCCGCGTTTTCACCACCACCAAACCAGTAGTTGAGGAGTACCGAAAACAGTTCAAGCAATGACAGAGGGCAATAGAGCTCTAATTGCTTGTTTGGCAGAGGAAATACAGCCTCCGCACCCAAATTGCTCAAGAGGCAGTCAAACAAAAAACAAATAAGGTTTCTAGCATGGAGACCCGATATACAAAGACTGAAGATGGCCTCGCCTAGTGCACTCGAAAGGCGTAAGGATAAGAAGAGTTTCACCGACATGCAAAGCCCGCGATAGATTCCTTTGTACACCGCCATGGAAACCATGACACAGACAAGCAACGCGGTTGAGCAGAGACAATGGTAACCATCTCCCACCTTCGGGTGAGGCTGAGGAGGTCTGCTACATCGTGGATGCGAAAAGTCCAGTGTCGCTTTTGAAGAGAGCCACACAATTGAGAGCCCTTCAAAGTAGGGTCGAGACACAAGAAGTGGCCTCATCCGCAAAGAACCCTATGCCGGACTCTCGCTGCGTAACCGGAGCATAGCCCGCAGCCCAAGATCGGAAGATGCAGAGCCGAGAGCAGCCATTGGGTGAACAAGGCAAGGGCCTCAATGCAGACGCCATGAGCAATTGCAACGTGCATGCGGAATTGACAAGGCAAAGAATAATTTCAGCAGAGCTAAGCTCCCTGGCCAGAAGGAGAGACCATTATACCGCCAACGGCAGCCCCACCTGCCTAAGAGTCTGCAAGGCGCCGCCGGGCCGCCTACTACCGCACTCCCCCAAGCCGCTCCATGCCACCCCCGCCTAACGTAGGCCACGCCTGTGCCCCGCCGACAAAGAAACAACTCCCAAGCAGCCGACGATTGACCCAATAGTCGAGAGCTCCAAGAGTCGAGACTCGAGAAGCCACAATGTGGTGGTAATGCGGGCCCCACGTAAGAGGCGTGGGAGGACCCTCATTAACCGCTCCAAATGTTGATTCTGCTCAATGACATTCCCCATGCCGGGTAAACATTATTAGGGCGAGACGCCATGGCGCCCAAAGACCCGCATCGCCCACGGGTGGTCACGCTCACAAAGCATGAGATGCGCAAGTGAAAGCAGCCATCCCGCGCCTGTGGTAGGCAGCTAAAGGGAACCGCCTCAGATGTTGACCGAGACCCTGACCCCGCCCAACAAGAAGACCGCAGTAACGAAGTTGGCCAAAGTTAAAAGCATTCGCAGACAGGGAGGAGCCGCAGGACTCCATTCGGGCAAGATGCAAATTTTCGTGCCGCCGAATGCCGCTATGAATCTTGCTAACCCCCAAAGAGCCTTCTCGCCAGCCACCGCTTCGGGCAAGCTACCGCGACGCCCCGCTTCGTTGCTCACCTTCCGTTGCTCGCACATCCTCAGCCGCCTGCTGCTCCTCACCTTCTGTGCTCGCGACATCTCAGCCGCTTCCACTTCTCGCCACCCCCTTCGTTGTCGCCATCGATCCCCACCGCTGCCCCTCGCCAACAAATAGGAATTGTGCCTCCGCGATGGTCTCCCCGGAATTGTCGGGGGCTTCCCATGGCGTAAGGGAGATAGTCTCAACTCGCTTGCCGCAGACATGGATCTCATCTTCCTCATGGAAACATGGGAGCATGCAGACACACAGATACCCGACTTGCCAGATACCAAAGACTACTCAATCTTCAATGATTGCACAGAAAGCGGGGCATGGGGTTGCCCGCTACTACCAACAACCTTGGCACAAATAATCTCCTTTGTTCAAGATAGATAAGCACAACCGGTACTGCGGGTGCGTAGTGCAAAACCGCAGAGCGCACTCTCTTTGTGGCAGCCCGCTACTTTCCACATGCGTAGCAACTTCTATCACACCCACTCTGGATGTGGATAGGCCGACCCCTATGTCGATCTATATGATGACATACAGCAAAGATAAGCAGTTGGGCGCTGTCATACCCTTGGAGACTTCAATGCGCCGCGATCGGGTAGAACAACCCATGAGATTTGATCCCTTGACCGATGATATATTGCGCCAAGCCCCGCAGAAGGAGCTTGGCCACGGACATCGATGACAATCAAGTCACGCCATGGTCGACGCTGCTTTTGCTCGGCAAAGATCTTTGACCGGTAACTGCAATGGATCGGCACAAAGGCCTTCCACCCGCAAGAGCACTTTTGTAGGCGTGAAAACCGTGGGGGATCTAGTGTGGTGGACTATGTGTTGGTGCCCGAGCGTGATATGCATGTCATCAAGCACTTTCGTGTGGGAACAACTAATCGGGATGAAGAGATCGACTGCACCACTTACCACTTTACTTGAAGTTGGTTTGGCAAAGTTGTGCAAACCCCTGCAGCAACAACTCCTCACATGCCTCACCAAGATTGATTATGAACATGCAGGGCTTATGCCCGATGCTTATGGATGACCCGGCGTAAATTTTGCAATATCCTACACTAGAGCAAATGACAAAGCCTACCGACCGATGTGCTTAGGATTGGCGGCAGAGAGGTGCTTTGGGATAAGCCACCACGAATGCACTCCAAGAACACAACCTTCCCACATAATCAATGGTTTGATGCAGAGTGCAAGGAACACAAACGCCGGGTTCGCCAAGTCACGCACTCGCTTTTACATTACATGCGTATGACAAGATCGCGATCTTCCTTAAAGCTAAGAAAGCCGTGTACATTGCAACAAGATCAAAGGGAAATGTTTTACCTCCCCGAACGTCACTTCCCGTGACCTTCCGGGCGAAGGGTTCTTAGAAAGCCAAGCAGCCCACACGTGGAATATCACTCCCGAAAGCGTTGGAGGCAATACTTGCAACAGCCTATATACGACCCCAGGGTGCACATGCAAAGATTACCCTTGCAAGAAGGCCCAGTGCTGGAAATCACAGATTCGACGTGGAACAAGGCTTACAACGCCTTGCCAATGGGAAAGCCCCGTGACTTGGATGGTATGCGTGCGTAATTGCTTAGTGGGCAGGTGGTCCATAATAATACCAAGGTCGACCGCCTTGTTCAACAAGGCATTACAGAAGGCTTCCCGCAGCAAAGGGACCAATAGCAGAGTTGTTCCCATCTATAAGGCGTGACCCACACCGCCTACCCAATTATCGAACAATCATGGTCGGCCGGTGTTTGCAAAACCGCCATTGGATTCTCGAAAGCAGCAGCTGATCGGGTCAAGGGGGTAGCGAGGGTGCGGCCTCACCCGTGCAGATTCGCACTCGCACTCAACCATTGACCACATCTTCACGCTGTAAACTCGATTGAAGACAGAAGAACCGCCGATCTATATTGTTGCTTTGTGGATTTTGCATGGGCGCTTTGACAATCGCGGCTCCTGAAAACTATGGGCAAGACCGCAACAAATGGGGTTCCCGAGATTTGCGTAATGCAAAGCACAAAGTATATGAAAGATGCTCGGTCAGGCCGCAGACAAGCCAACCATTTGATAGTAGTATCGGGGTTCGGCGTGATGCCCTCTCCCCCAACATTGTTTGGGCTTTACATTGATCAATTGGAGAGTCGGGCTTGCCGATAATGGGGGCTTATGGAGCTCACATTCTCTATCGATCATCGACAGCTTCATATATGCCGATGATGTGGACCTCCTAGCTTACACACCAGCAGACATGCAACGACATCTCGATGCCCCCGACACATTCGCCAAGCCGACCGATATGCGCCAAATCCGCCAAGACTAAGGTGGTTTTCATATCATCTTCACGCCACCGAGGGTCCCTCCTTCTTCCGCCACTAAGGCCGTAATGTGGAAGTTGCATCCACATACAAGTATTTGGGAGTGGAGTTTCCTTCTACTATGCACCGGGACACATCCATACAGCCACGAAGTGACGGCAGTCGGAAGGCACTATATGCAATGCAAAACAATAGTCATAGAGCGGAGTTGTATGATTGGGCCCATCACACCCTATTCAAGGTCTTAGTAGAACCCGCCCTTTTATATGGGGTGGAAGTATGGGGCCCAAGAGTATCACTTGCTACCCGAATGACTTGGAGCAGTCCAAAAGCCTTCTTAGTACGAAAGCACTAGGGTGAAGTCCACAGTCCCATATCAAATTCTACCGCAGAGACAGATTCTTGCTCTCTTCGTGAGGGCGGCCCTTGATCGCCACATTGTCTATTTTCGTAAGGTGGTCAATATGGACGATGCTCGCCTCCCTAAACTAGCTTATATCATGGCAATGGGGCGCAAATACCAAGGCCCCGGGCCGAGGGAAAAGAGAGCTCAATGGTTGGCTAGATGGAATGTGCAGGAGCACAGTGCATACATATGCAAACAGAGGCAGATCGCCATAGCTTGAGGTAAATATCTTGACGCTTGCTTCCTCAAAGAAGCTTTGGGATGCCAATGCCCTTGAACATGTCAAGACAAAGACACTATCACGCCACATAAATCCCACATTGGAACGAGGCCCGCAATGCTACCTCAAGTACCCCACTTGCCCATGAAAAAGGCGCGGCACTCATTGCCTCCATTCGCATTGGGGCACATCATCTTCGAATTGAGATCGGCGATGGATTGGTGAGCCACGCCAGACAAATCGGCCAATGCCGCCAAATGGGAGTCATTGAGGATGAATCTCATACCCTTCAAAGTTGCCTAGCATATGATCAAATTCGACGCCGCTTATGCCGAAGTTGGTCGCCCGCCAGCCATTACATGTGACATTGAGCACAAAGATCCGTGAGACGGTGCCGGGATCATACCTTCGTGAGGTTATGGACATGCGAGATCAGCCTATGTCCCCGGCACACACTTGACATGTATATATACATTGATGTATACTTGTACAGCTTTGACAAAGATTCTTATTATCGCCACGGTTTTTCCCTCGAAAACCCTTCTGGCGGGGTTTTTAACCCGGCAAGAATAAGTTTGTCAAGGCCCTTATGGGTCCCATAGGCCGATTGGCCTCGATGGACGATAAAAAAAAAATCATTCTCATTCTCATTCTTATTTTTGTAGGTTCAACACCGCCCAAGGAAATAGGGAAGTTTTGTAGCTCCAACAAGGTACGTGATCGCCCAAGAGGTCTTAATAATCCCATCGATCCGAGCCCTCAAATCGAAATTTAGAATGGGGCGAGCATGCATGTCTTGCATGCATGCATGTGGTGCATGCCTTCTCTGGTTGGGAGATCGCTATATTAGGCGAGGTTCTTCATCAACGTCTCATCGACGCTTCCTCTTCTCTCTCAGCAGTACCTTATTCTCTTTTTTTTTTGAAACCATGCAGGGAGGGGCTTCTCCCTACTTGATTGACCAATTTGGCATTTCTTTCATGTTGTGGCATGTCCTTTCTCGCCTTGCCTCTTCTTTAGCCATAATTTTTTTGACCTTCGGCCCTCGATCCCGCTTTTGATAAGGCGCTTCTCTTCTATTCGAGAGTTTTTGTCGTTCATGAGCCCCATTCTAGATCCCATCGATCCGAGCCCTCGGATCAAAATTCTAAATGGGGGCGAGCATGCATGTCTTATGCATGCATGCGTGCATGCCTTCTCCCTGGGTTGGGAGATCGCTATATTAGGCGTAGGTTCTTCATCAACCTCTCATCGGCGCTTCCTCTTCTCTCAGCATCTTTATTCTCTTTGAAACCCACCCCCCCCTCCCCTTAATTGTTTAATGTATTTTGTCGCCCGGCACGCTGACCCAGCCCCTCTATTTGAAGAGGTTTTGTTTTATTGTCGTCGGGCACGCGGATCAGCCCTTCCACTTTGAAAGGTTTGTTTTGTCACATTTTTTAGTGTTGGTGATGTGCGTGTACAGTTGGCAAGCGGCAGCAGCCTCGACTTCTCCATTCGCGGGTTTTGGCAAAATTCTCAAATTCTTCCGCTTGTCCAAGCCCCTTGTCGGCTGCTTATCACTAGGGTTTTTCCTCGAAAACCCGAAAGGAGGGGTTTTTAATCCCTGATAATAAGTCAAACAGTACACAAACCAAACATCTATTAGCATTGTATTTCATGGGGTCCAAGTTATATAATTGACATTCCCTTTATTTTTCTTCGTGGGTAGTTCGATGTGTGCGGCTACCCACTATCCACCATTGTAGAAAATCACAGATGAATGAGAAGCCTATCTATATCGGGAGGTTTTGTCGCTTTCATGCGAGCCCCATTCTAGAATAAAGACTTCAGCTTTAATAATGTTAAGATTGTTGGATACTTGCAGGTCTAACATCTTGAGGATAAAGGAGCATAAAGATATTAAGATGCTGGGATTGATATGTTGATGAGTTCAATAATGCAAGACAGAAAAGCCAAGTACAAGTACCTGAATTATTGCATTGGATGTTCTGCAGGATTGCGTCTTCCGAATGGTAGATCCAGTTACATATATTGAAATCATTCTCATGTGATTTACTGTAGCTGTAATATTTTCTCAGTGGATTTCTGATTTTGCATGTTGTCTTTGGTACGCAATCCATTAACTTATGCTTCCAGAATTGACATGTTCTAATATGCCAAACATTAATTATATTCCAAAATCCTGGTGTGTACTAGAAATGGCTCATGATACCACAATCTCAGAGGCAGAAGAAACAAATCTAGAACAAGGTGAGCATCTTTGCAATACCTCTAAGCCACTAGACAAAAGAAAATCATCGATCGAATGCAGTAGTCCTATATGGATTTTTTTTTTTGACAAGATTTCTTGATATTTACATTTAGTAGCAATGTCATAATTGATAAGCCCATTTATTTTACAGAAGCCATAGCTAGTGCTCATAATTATTGGAAGTATGCAATACAAGAGGAATAGCCATCACTCTTGACAATGACATGTGGGAGTTATATACCTTGCCTCCAAATAAAAAAAGTACTCGCAAATGGGTATGAGGAGAATGCCAACCACTTCTGGACAATCTTGAGGAGATTCCCCGGCTAAAACCCCAACCTCGGTACTACTAGATGTCCGCAATGTGTGCCAACGAAGTTCAGACCTCCGCATCACTTGAGGTGATCACCTATGAAGAAGAAATCAAGTGGAGATGTGAATCTTGCAAAAACTCAAAAAATTCTAAATGCATAAATTGCTAGCCAAACAAGACACCGCCAGAGCTTGACGATTTTTTTATTGAACCTCGTGGGAGTTGATTGACATACAAAGAATATCACCACAAAAGTCAAGCACATATACGAATGGATTTGAGAGTAATATTGTTTTCTAATCACAAAAAAAGGTCAATAACTCAACCCGAGCTCGAACCCACGTTAAGAAGGAGGCAACTCTTTTCACTTTTTGATACTTGGCACGTCTTTTGATTCTCTACATTGAACGTGTATATAACTATTTCCTTCAAGAACTATCATGAGCAAACTACAATTTGCGAGAATATATCTTCTCTCTTGTTGATTAGCAAAGACAAAAGCTCAAAGACTTCCCTCCCTCCCCCCTTCCACCCCATCTTTTTATCTTAATTCTCATACCGCCTATAATTCTATGTATAACTATTCGCTTACCTTTAAAGAAAATTGTGCAAATACCACACAACTCAAGGTTTGAGAACCATGCCTTCACTACCCCTTTTAACTTAAAACCGCTTAAATGTAACTCCAAAATTAGATTTTCATTGGCTTAAAGCTTTCAAACATGGTTGCAAACATCTCATCGTGAGGACTATCAATAAAATTGTCAATAAAGAAGGATATTTCTTTTGAAATACCCAAGAAAGTGTTGTTTTCAAAGGCGTAAAGATCTTCGTGGAGGTCAAATCCAAAGAAAATGCTCCAAGAACGAAATCACGCTGAGGCCTTCAAAATTGGTCTGCAGATCCTTTTCTCCTAAGTAATCCCTTTGTTTTTGTCCCTTTTACTAAATATCATTGTTTTTTCTGGTTTTTTGTTTCGATCACATCCTTGAGACATAATGGATTTTGTTCTGATGCATTTAAGGATAGTGCACGACTGGGAAGACAATAAATCAGGGCTCTAGGGACATGGTCTAGTGGTAGGACCTTAAACTTGTGAGAATATAAACCAATTTAGTTAAAGATGCACTTAATTCTAATACAACCTGAGACCACACAACCTCTATAGTAATAAGCCACAATAGCAATTCAACTTTCAATCATTGTATCAAGAGGTTTTGGTAGTTTAATCAACTTTCAATGGTCTAACACAAGAATGGTAGCAATGATATTCACGATTCTACTGTAGCTCAATTTTCCCCAAGCACTTAGTGTAAACACATTCTAGCTATTCAATTGGCTCCCCTTGATTTAACCAGCTTCGATCCACTAAACATTCAACCAAGTCTTATCCCCAGGCTCTTGTTGGTTAGCTGTTTCTAAAACTGCCAGATGCCCATGATCAATTTTCATTCGGCTAGATGGACTATCAAATATATCAATACTTCAATAGTTAGAAGTATTCACGACAACTTTAATCATTGAAATATGGAATGGACCTATAGATATTACTTCACAGTCCTCCTTCTATTTCATATTTCTGCTCTAACCTATATGCACAGCAGATACAGTTGACGCTTAAGAGAAGTCCTAAACTGCCCGAACTATTTCCCTTTTATCTTATTGCTTCTGTACTGCATGGACATGGTTAACAATAAATAATGTATGCTGAAATATCTGCTCGACCTTTTCCTAAATCTGTGTTGTGACCTGCATACTATCCCTAAACTGTACGAATTTCTTTCTAACAAGTGCCTTAGTAAATGTGTCTGCATTGTAGTGTGAACATATTCCATTTGAATATATCTTTTCTCAGCTAAATTTCTGATAAAATGAACATGAAGTTCAATATGCTTCGTTCTCTATGATAAACAGGATTCTTGACAATTGCCATGCAGCTCAAACTATCTGTACGAACTTTTGTAGGTGTAGATTGTATGCAACCAAGTTCACCTACTAGTCTTATTAACCAAAGATCTTTTGGCAGCTAAGGAACTAGTCGCATACTCTCTCTTCATGAGGACATGGCAACATCATGTTGTTTTTGCTCCTCCAACATATAACACCTCGAAAGAATACAATATAACCACTTGTGGATTTCCTTGTAGACAAATCTCCTCCCCAATGCATCACTATATGCACGTAGAGTAAGATCCCCGACTATTATATGTGATTCCATAGTCTATAATCCCCTTTAGATATCTAAGTACTGCGCTTTTGCAGAGATTTATTTCTTCGCTTATTTTAGATCTTCCGTGGCTCGTAAGATCGAAGATTTTAGTCCAAGCCTTGTCGTAAGTTTTATTTCTCGCATTTTTTGGGCTAAGAGGACTTGAATCTTGCAAATGGAGAAGTATCCCTCGTCCCATTCTTTTCATGTCGATCCTAATCTTTTAGAGTTCCCTTTGTCGCCTCTTTTGATATAAATTTGAAGCCCTACATCTTTAAGAAGGAAGGAAGGAAGGAAGTAAATTTTAACGTCCACCCCGGCCAACCGCCTATGAGACGAAGCTAGCATGGTCTTGGCCGGATTCAAGAAATCAAGATTTATGGATCTACCGGATGCACAAATTTGTTCTAAAAGGGGCAAATAATCCACGAGAAACAATGCATCTACAAAGGGGCCTTCTGAGTTTCAAAGATCAAAAGCCTTTTGAAGATTTAAGCATCGTGAATGTATGAGAAGCAAAATGCCTATTTTTGCGTATGCATCAAAAAAGAAATTCCACTTTAATCTGCATAACAAAAATCGTGGCATAGATCGGAAATACAAACAATAGTTACCCAGCAATGATGCCCTAGCCATATCCATATCCCAGCTACAGCCATAGCCAGATATAAGACGTAATATGAAACAAACGTTCATTATGTTTGGTAATTCATGTGTGGGGCCCTTTACGCCCATAAAATTTGAGGGGCCCGCTAGACGAGGCGGCACACGGGCGATGGAGTGCACCGCTGAGTTCGGCAGCGCCGCTGAGAATTTTGGGGCGTAAAGGGCCCCACATGAATTACCTAATACAAAAGATGATTGATAGTATTTTTTTTTTTGGGTCACACCACATGGCATCCCCTAGAGAAACGGACCAAACTAACCACGACCCTGTTTTGGACCCTTGCGCACAGCTAACAGCTGTCCCATTAAATAAATACAGTTTTCAAGAGGTCCTGGAGGTTTTCATAGATTGGGCCCCAACATTCTGGCCATCATGAGTTTTATTTTTTATTTATTTATGCCACGAGGAACAGATATCGGCTCGGCGGCTAAGAATGATCAAAAGCTTGCGTGGAATTGGATCAAGCAATTTCTGCCCATTGGGTCCCATAGACAAAGTCTTGGACCTGTTTGGACGTTAAAATTGTATCTCTGGATTCTCTTTATAACGGAAGAAGAGCTGATCAAATTAAGATCAGTTTATATGTATAATCTTCTTTCCGTTTCTCTAATCGGTAAATGGATGAACTTCATTGGTCTGACCCCGGATGCATTCAGGCACCCATATTGGTTGAACTCATATTGATGAATTTGATCTGTGATCACCGTTCCAATAAAATCTTCTAAAGGTGAGTAGCGTCTGTTAGCTCTTCTCAACAACAGGTTTCCCATTTCATTTCTTGTGTAATGGATAGCAGATAACGTGATCCGTTATTAAATAACTAACAAAATAACCTCAATTATTTTTGCCACAACACAGAGCTCTGTTTCGTCGGAGAAAAACAAAAGTGACATTTTTCCTTGGTCGTCGTAGGAGCTCCATTTAGCGTTGGAGCCGCTGCTGATTCGCTGATCGTGCATTTAATCAGGTAACTTAAGCTCTATTCTTTTCTTTCTGTTTTCCTTTCTAGTTTGGCAATGGCATTTCTCGTTCCTAGCGGCATTTCGTGGTGGGTTTTCCAGAGGAGCGCATTTTCAGCTGCAGAGTTTCGAAGGCCATCTTGGCATTATTTCGCAGGTCAACCATCTGCTTGATCTGTATGAGGAGTCCAGCCCAGCAACCGGGACTTTACAATGAGAGATCGAACAGAGATTTTCCTGCTGCTGTAGTGCTTGGAAATGGGTGGTAATGGTCTTGGTCAGTCTCCCTACACTGGAGGTTTCCAATACTGTGGTCAGATACCCTCAGTCTCTGCATACCACAGCAATTCTGAGGCCTAGTTTAGTGAAAAGAAAACAATCGTATGAATGTGGTGGAAATGTTTCTCAGTTGCAAGGGGACTGTGTCGTTTGCAACAGCCATCATGCCTTGAATAAGAGGTAACACTCCATTTCCTGCAAAATACACACAGTTCTTGGAATTACAATCAGTTAATCAAATGATTGTTATACAAAGCTACATTAATTCTATGAACAGCTATAAAAATCAAGACCTGCTCCTCAGGGTGGCCTTTTTCTCATTCAGAGTCCTTAACAAGATCACTCCTGCTGTGTTAAGACCAGATATAATTGCTCCCGACATGAGCATTTTAGCAGCATGGCTAGGAAATGTTTCACTATTAGACTTTGGAAAAATGATCAGCACACGTAACTGAACGAAGTGCTGACCAA